>JALRML010000014.1:0-366939 GCA_026120125.1 Pseudocercospora vitis | reverse complement strand
TGGACCCCCCCCCCCCCCCCCCCCCCCCCCCGCCCCCGCCCCCCCCCCCCCCCCCCCCCCCGAGCTATTGTGACAGATAGACGGAGGGCAGCGTAGGCATGTATCCTCTTGAGCGTATATGCGAATACAGCGGTTCTAATCGCTTGCCAGCCAGGAGTTTCAGCTTCCGTGGTAGCGACGAATTTTAGCATTGGAGCTGGTCGATGAGACTGTATGGATATGACGAGAGTCAAAAGCGATGCGCTCGTTGCGTCTAGAGCATGTCATTTGATTCTACATGGCTGGTTCAAGTTATGCTCAGCGAATCATGTGGGTTGGGAGACAAGAACTAGGTAAAGAATCCTCGGAAACCCTCGCGGCGGGTTTTTCTTTCTTCGCTCGTTCCACGTCAGCATCACTCTCTTCCGAGTCTGCAATGGCGTTCAGCACACCTTCTACTGAGTAGTTGCCAGGACTCAAATCGGTCTGTCCCGGAAGGTCTGCTTCGTCGTCTGTGATCTTTCCTCCTCACACGCTAGTCAAGGCTGACGAACCGGACGAGTCTGACAAGTCTGATGAATCACCCTCTGCTTCCTCTCCCTCCTCCTCCTCCTCCTCCTCCTCCTGTCCCTCGGCGTCTTCTTCCGAGTCTTCCTAATACTCGAAGCAGCGGTGCTTCTCGCCCTGACTGCGAGGTCTCACGATGAAAAGCTTCGCGATGTAGTCCAAGTCTTGCAAACACAAGCCCTCGTTTCCTCTCCACTCATCCACTGGCCGATCTTGAATGACTTTGCAGGTGTTCTTAACGATGTACTCAAGCTCCGGGTGGGCGAGCACCTTACGCTGCCCGGTGACTGGATTTCGGGGTCCTGTGCTATCCTCTGTCGAGTCGACGTAGACATCAAGTCTTTCGAAACCCGCGGGCATAGTCCCTTCTTCTTCATCTTCATCGTCTGGTGCGGGACGAACCACGTTGATGATCACGTAGGCAAGCTCCCGGAACGGCGTGCCGACGAGAAGGCACAGATTGCTGAACTGGAGTTCTTCGCCGAATCCCTCAAGGGATGCGCGCTGCTTCGGGGACAGGTACATCTTGCCACAAGAGGCGATGCGGCCGGGATGGAGGAAGAAGCGTTGGGTGATGCTGTCGTAATTGGTCCAGACCTGCACCTGGAATGTTACGTGCCTGAGATACGCTTCGAAGATCTCATTGTGGAGGTGTGGGAACTGCTCGCATGGTGGAGGCGGACGCAGGGCTTTCAATGCGACTCTCTTGTCCTCGAAGGCCTTTGTGTAGTGCTTCTCCCGGATGCCTGGGCTGAGTTTAGATAAGTCGAAAGGGCCGCTGCGAGATGCGCTGTCTTCCCTTCTGCGGGCTGGCTGGGCGCGGCCCTCGGCGTGCGCGGCTGTGGCTGCATGTGGTGTCGGTGGTGACTGTGGTAGTTCGCTGGGAAGAGATTGGGATTCGACGTCCATGCCCGATGATAGCGACAAGGACGGAATCTCTGGCGATGCTGGCGAAGATGCCCCGTTCTCGTCGAAGTATGTAAAGTCGTTGGTGAGCATTTCAGGCGATTCGCGAAGTGGCCCAGGCATTGTTTTGCTGCTGCTGCTGTTGATGCTGCGCGGCGAGTGCCGTGGCGATGAAGACTGTCGCTTCAGTGGGCGGTCGCGGTTGGCAGAGTCGCCCTCTGGTAAAGAGCGCTTCGAGTGCATTTTGCAGGTGCCGTCGTTGGTTCGATATCTCCGGCGGGTACCGTGGACATAAAGCCAGCTTGTTCGGATAATGGAGTCAAGATGGCAATGATTGCGCTTGTGTAGCTTCGTCGCGGCGTACGCTGAGGGAAGCGTTTGTCTGCGGGTGAAGTGCCTGCGTTTCCAACGCCCACTCACTGTGCTATGGCTATCCATCCATCCATCCATCCATCCATCCATCCATCCATGCTCGAGCTGCTCTTGCCAATTGTCTTCGAATCGGCACTCCAACAGCCACACCACAGCGACATGATCTCTACTCCATGCAGAGCGCACGCAGCAGTCCACGTGCCTGGCTACATAGTGGCGGTCGTGTACGCAGCTAGTGACCGCTTTCCTTCACATCTGTACTGCAAGTCTCCTACTCGTCGTGGCGGCGTCGACCATACCACATGCGGCGGTGCACAATATATCATCTCGCTCTTCACTTCGCGCCGTCGTTTCTCGCGGCACTTCGCGGCCGTCGCAGGCTTCCAAGTCGCACATCAGCTCCAGTGACTTGTCGTCCGGTTACGCTTCTGTGCCTCACGCGCCGCACCTCTTCTCCAAGCTCTTGCGACGGCAAGCAACGTGATGAAAAGTGACTCATGGTATTGAAGTTTGACAAAAATTCCTCGCCGATCCGAAGACCAACGAGAGCGGTCAGTTGATAGTTTTCAACTAGCAAAAACGCAATCTCGGACGAATCCTCACTGATATGCGTAATGCCCGTGCACTCTGATGCGATGTTAGCGAATGGAGGCAACAGTAGGGGTGTCTTGAGAAGATGACTTACGGGATTAAGTTGAGAAGTAGGATCAAAAATTGCAACAACTATATAGGATTGCAGCTGGCCTGTGCGTTCTGCGGGCCGCAGTGAGTCAGGCGTGCTGTGATGTGCGCAGTCGTGATGAGTAGCGACACAGTGCAGCCCTAATTCTACTGCAGGCAAGCGGCTCATCCCGAATCCGAAGCGCGAAAGCTGGCGGATGGAAGTCGCGTTTGCCCATGCTGCAGGCTCCTTGATAGTATAGCACTGCTTCTCATCCCGACTCCAAGCGACAGTGAGTCGCAGTACCTTCAAGATGCAGAATCCGTAAGCGCGACTCTCATAACCCGTCGTCATGCTCATACTAACCCACACACAGCTCGCAAGGAGTCGCACCGCAGCTCCAACCACACGTCCACTTATGTTCGCAGCATCGCTTCCCGGTAGTGCAGACTCTCGACCTTCAACAGGCCTTTCGCTACCTCCTCGATGCGCCGGCGATTGTGAAGCAGATTGCCCCCATGGCTTGGGAGTACATGTCGGCGCCAAACGATGGAAGAGTGTGGCTGGAATGGATTCCGCACGAGAAGACCGACCACCCATACCCTTCCGATGGCTATGTGTGGGGCGACCTGGAGCAGTCATACAGACAAGACTTCAATGGCTACACTATCGAGCTGAAGGTGCAGGGTATCGGCTATCGGCCTGGGCACGATCAAATGGCAACACATGCGCGTACACGATACCACTTTGTATCCAAGAATCCGTCAGTCAATGCGCCGCCGCCTGATCCATCCCTCTGGATCGTGCACTACCATCAGGCCGCTCAGCATCAGATCATGCCCGCTGCGCAGGTACCTGTAAGCCCTCAAATGCAGCAAATCATCTCGCAGCGAAGATGGCTCGAGAGTCAAGGTCGTCTAGATCGCAGGGACTTCATGCTCCACGACCGCGAACATTGGCCAGTCATCAACATTCCAGGACATGCTCCTTCACAGCAACCAGGGCAATACGCTGCGCAACATGCCCCACAAAACAGGGCGTATGCCGCATTCCCCCAACAGTCTGGCCAGCCACCCACCAAAAGACCACGAACTCAAGGTCCAGGCGCAATGCCAGGCTCAAGCGATGGCCTGCCCGACACCAGCATCGAGGCCGAGGAAGACACAGCTCTCGGCGACTACTTTGACCATCTGTCACAGCGCGATATCAGCCTTGCGAGGTACACTCAGCATCATCGCTGGATGGAAGAGGTCTTCTCTTCGCCCTACGCATCCAGCAACATCGTGCCTCCAGATCTCGGGCTAGGACTGATGGGCGAGTTGAAGGGCTTGACAGATGGTATCGTGGACCCACCCGACATGGAAGTGAAAGATCTTGCCGAACGACCTGCCAAAGCCAAAGAGCCGGCTCCATTTACCAATCTGAAGAAGGAGCAATTCGATGAATTCAGCAAGCGAGTGGCAAAACACCTCGCGGAAGGCCAAGCTGAGATTGAGCGCATGAAGGCTGAGCACGCGGCTAAGATGCAGGACTGGAAGAAGGTGAAAGCATTGACACAAGCTGAGAAGAGATTACGATTTGCTAGTTGGGAAGTTCATGAAGATGAGCCTGTTAGCGCTATCCGGTTAGAAGCAGACCCGGCTGCGAACGGCACGAACGAAGACGGGTTTGGCAAAGAGAATGTGGAGGATGTTGTTAAGGAGGTCGAGAGTCTTCTCAAAGTCAAGATTAGCGGTCATCGCGACGCAACCTGCATTTCCAAAGGTGGGCTCAAAGACAGGAAGCCACCTGCCATCAACTACGAGCAGCAGGCGAACCAGCAAGACACAATTTTCGAGGGTATGACCGATGCTCAGCAGCAACAGTCCACGAACAACTTGGGTGCCGGCGCAAATGGTCCAACAGCAGGCCAGACCACGACATACCACGAGGATCCGACCTCGGCTGTCCAAACGCCTGCAGAGCAAATCGCTGCTAAACTGCCTCCTGCAGCACAGCCGTCGTTCCAACCAGGCTCTGATTTGCAGACACCGAGTCATTCCGCCACACCCCAGAATGGCATGCAGAATAACACCGCTAGCGAAGCACTGGAAGACATGTCCGGCATGGATATGAACGACATGGTCATGGATGATATGGACATGGACGTGGATCATTCGAATATCGACTTTGGAGACACACCTGGGCAGGATCTATCGGTCGATAACGGGGGTGGCTCTAACATTTCACTTCCTGACCCGGGCGCTTCTGACGCTGCCCTCGCTGCTCCTGGAGCCCAACCTGGTCCAAGCACTTCGTCAGCGCCCGTAGAGCCGTTGCAGCCCCAAACACAAGATCAATCCGTGGAAAGCGGCATGGGCGATATGAGCGGTGACTTCAATGACACCTTTGGCGATATCCTCAACAATGACGGCAACGGTGATGACGGGCTCATCGACTTCGAAGGGGGCATGGGTGAGAGCGCATTCGGTGATGCGCTACATGGTATGGATTCCCTGGGCGGTTCTGGAGATGGTAACACTCCGGCAGGGTCGTAGGTGGTTTCTTGTAGGATTGGTCCTTAAATACCATGCAATGCCTTTCACGGCTCATCTCAGGACCAATTCCCCAAATGGCTTGGTGACATTCTGCGTCTACGTAGAGCTCGCTTAGCTGATGCAGCTGCCTGTCTGGACAAGCGTACATGCAAGGCAAGCTCAACGGTTCCGCTGAAAGCACGTGTAGTCAGCTTCAGTGGCCTGACATGGCTGATTTGGTGTTATCATCTTGGTCGCTACTCAGTCGCTGAAAAGGCCTCAGTCCAATGTAACATACAGCTGTCATTCATGGCTCTCTATGGGCCTCTGTCTGAAGGTCACATACGGCTGCTGAGTTTTGTCGATGAAGGCAGGCTGGAGTGCCGCATGACAAGCTGCCATCTTGACTCTGCAACACCATACAATGCCCTTTCCTACACTTGGGGCGACGGCAGCCGCACCAAAGAGCTGATCGTCAACGGTGTAGTCATTGAAATTCGTGCGAACCTCCACGAAGCACTGAGCCTCTTAAGCAGAAACAGACGGTACCGTTGGGAGAAGCTTTGGGTAGATGCAATCTGTATCAACCAAGCGGATACGGCTGAGCGGTCTCGTCAAGTGGCGTTGATGAAAGTCCTTTATGAGAGTGCTACGAATGTAATAGCATGGCTCGGCAATCCTCTGGACGATCATAAAATGGGACTTGCCATGAAATACATGTTCCATCTGACCCAGGCTGATTCGAATTTGGCACGCCATCGGCGTAGCATCGTAGGTCCCAGCGCAGACCTACACCGTCAAGCCTTGTTTCTGAATTCACCGCTCACAAGTGTCGATGGGCGCCACTTTGGCAAATCCATCAGTGCCTGGGAAGCTGTCATTGACCTCTTTTCTCGCACGTATTGGAATCGCACATGGGTTCATCAAGAAGTCACTCTCGCCTCGGCCCATTTCTTCTGCGGCACTCACAACTTTACCTGGAAAGGCCTTTTGGCTATCCGATCTTCCTTCGAGAGGCACTTCAGGAGGAATGAGATACCGCGAGAATTGCGCATCGCTGCTGCAGACTACTCGAGGCTGAGCTCTGCTGTGTACGATTTATGCAATGCGTCCTATAACAGAAGAGAGCTGTTGGAGCACAATCGGCCAGAGATGTCGAGACTGCTTCCACTGATTCGTCAGTTGAGAATGACCACTTGCAGTGACGCTAGAGACAAGGTCCTTGCTGCTCTACCTCACGCGACCGATGTCGATCGCAACCTCTGGGACCAACTGCTTCCTGCTGCATATGAAGCGGATGTTTACCAGGTATACCGCGCTGTTGTCGAGTTGTCCTTGCAGACCAACGAAGACCTTGAGATCCTGGGTTACGTGCGCCAGCCGGAATCTCGAAGTACAGAATGCCATACAGAAGCCTTCCATTCTGAGACGCAAGCGCCTTCTTGGCTGCCAGACGAGAGCGTTGTCAATTTCCCGCCAGCGCCAAAACTCATCCACGAACCATTGCCCGATCCAAGAGAAACATCATTGCCCACCTGGCTGCCGGATTGGAGAATCAAGACCTCAATCCGCCCACTGAACTGCACTGGCTATCTCAACGCAGATTATAGCATCATATACTCTCCTTGTCCATTCACCACCACTGTGGATGTACGCATAGTAGATCGGGAACTTCACGTCCGTGGCATGATCCTTGACGCCGTCAGCTACCTAACATCTACCACCGGCTCGGAAGAGCACAACTTCTTCGCCCTACGAGACAACTGGACACAACAGCTACAAGAAGCCGGTGCAGATTTCACCCCTGAAGTCTTCAATCGCACTGTCGTCGCCGACGCTCACTCCTTCAGTAGCCAACAAGCGAAACGCAGCATCAATGAACGAGGCTTTCAAATCGATTGGGACTTGCTCGCTGTTCCCGGAAATGAGCTCAAATCCTGGCAACTTTCGCCGCGCCAGCAAATGGTCGACTCTTTGATCACTGTGTGTCGAGAGCGGCGAGCTGGAAGCATTCGAGGAGGTCGTATTGGGATTTTTCCACCTACTGCGAGAGTTGGGGACTTACTTTCCGCTTTCTTTGGCGGAGATACGTTGTATGTGGTGAGAAACGTGGAAGGGAGGGAAGGAAAGTACGAATTTGTTGGTGAGTGTTATGTTGATGGGTTGATGGATGGCAAGGTGATGAGGTTCGCGAGGGAGCAGGGAGTCGAGGCGGAGACTATCGTCCTAATATGATGAACCCTTTCCACCCTGGCCCGCAGCGATTACTTTGGCGGGCGCCCATCGCCAGCTCAAGCAAAAGGGCAGCACTTTCAAGGCAGCCAGTTATTACAGGTCCCGAGACAGTCGTTCAACGAGATTGAAGTGCAGTGCTTCCAAGACGCCACCAAACGGTCCTCTCTGAACTGGCTTGGTCCCGAAATCGTGGAGTCTGTTACGATTGCGGCGCTGCTTGTACATCCGAGAGTTAGCTGCATCGGACTCCATCGCACACTGGAAGCTGTCTGACACGCTTTTTTAGGACCCTTTCCAGGACAGAATGTTAGGCCGACCGCTGGCCCTCATCGAGTTCGCGTTGCTACCAGTGGTGTTCATCATGAGTCCATGGCGCAGCTTAATGGGTACTACCTGACGCGAAGATCGAATAGGTCGAATCGCCGAGGAATGTCAGAGCAT
This sequence comes from Pseudocercospora vitis, assembly GCA_026120125.1. Lineage (NCBI taxonomy): Eukaryota > Fungi > Ascomycota > Dothideomycetes > Mycosphaerellales > Mycosphaerellaceae > Pseudocercospora > Pseudocercospora vitis. The sequence goes on along the minus strand of JALRML010000014.1, from coordinate 359,262 downwards.
GCGCAGAAATGTCCGTGAGAGTACAATTGAAGTCCCATGTCCTTCCAGCTATTTGTAGCATACGGTCTTGGTGATGGTTATGGTGGTGGTGAAACGGAAAGTGAGACGGAACGATGGAGGTTTCTCATCACATGACTTCAGAGAGCGGTGGATCGTGCGGCAACCAATCACAAGTGGTATCTTGCAGCTGACTTCCCCTCCGTTACATTCTCCACCTCACGACGTCGAACTGATGCCTCATAGAAGAGTCACGCTACAGCCTCGCCGGCGCTTGCATCGAAGCAGCAGACGTCAAGCTGCTGTATGCATGCATGAGACCGATTCCAAATAGCCAGCCCGCCAGGCACGAACCACTGGAGACCAATGGAGGCGGTGCGAATGGTCGTTCTAGACCCCACAATGCACCCCGCAGCCACCATCTCCTCGACGGCGACGGCTGTCCTGGAGCAGATCATTGCTCCAGATAGGCGAGGCAGGTCGAGACGTGGGCCGGCAAGACGGAGCTTTTCCTGTCAGATGGGGTAGACTCTGGAGGTGGCCAAGACGCAAGACACTTCTAACAGTGAGTATGACCGCCACCAAAAGCTCTCTCAATCCCTCATATCTCGCTGTGTTTCGACCGATTGAGCTGTGCTTATTCACCATCTAATTCCTACCACTACAATCGTAAGAGAGCAACGAAGCGCCAAGTGAGCCATCCACACGGCATCTCCTTCAGATAAAGAAGCAGAATGGGTAGCATCGGCGAGAAGTACATCAAATGGGACGCTCCTGGCGTGGAGAATATCCAGCCTGGCGAGAAAGAGAAGATCTGGGAGGTCTCCGAGCAGTTCAAGCGCATGCAGATGATGAACTTCAACGAGCACCATCACTGCTTGCGAGGAACCCACTTGAAGACCCAAGGAGTAAGCTACCGTTCCAGCCAACATCGCAGCGGGCCACCGACTTACGTTCCAATGTAGTGTGTTATTGGCAAGTTTGCCGTACACGACAAGCTACCTCCGCACCTTGCACAGGGCATGTTCGCGAAACCCGGAACCTACGACTGTATCATGCGCTACTCCTCTCTCACACCCAAGCTCGTTCCAGACAACGTTCCAGCTCCACGAGGTATTGGCATCAAAGTCTTTGGCGTTGAGGGGGAGAAGATCTGGGGAGATGACAAGAAGACTCAAGACTTTACCATGAACAACTACCCAGTACTGGAGCTTCGAACACCAATCGCAACCTGTGAGATCGCAGACTCGCTTGAGAAGAATTGGAACGACATTCCAAAGTTTGCAGAGTATCTTGGTACACGTGAAGATGCTGAGGTTGCCTGTATGCCAGCCAACCTCCCACAGCAGTACATGGTGGCCATGCCAGAGTACTCGCAGTCTGCATACCGTCATGGTGATTACGTTGCCAAGTACGCTGTCTTTCCCAAGGGCGAGGAGCAGAAGAAGCTTGAAGGCGAGCGAATTCCAGACGATGCGGCCATCAACATAATCTCTCAGCACAATCGCGCGTTCCACCAGAAGCACAAGGTCACGTACTCCTTCTGCGCGCAGATGCTCCAGAACCTTGACGAGCAGCCAGTCGACGACATCGGTGTGCTGTGGGATGAGAAGAAGTACCCATTCGAGGAGATTGCCACCCTTGAGTTTGACCCCCAAGATTCATGGCTTCCAGAGTTCCGCGTCTGGTGGGATGACAGAATCACAGTCAATGGATGGCACGGTCTGAAGCTCCACCAGCCACTTGGTAGTACCAACCGCATGAGGAGAGTGGTATACGCTGAGAGCCGGAAGCTGAGACTGCGCGTCAATGGTTTCAAGGACTACACCGAGCCATCAAGCTTGAAGGAAGTGCCGGCGCCGATCCCTGCCATCTACCAATTCATCAACCCAGAGGCGGGCCAGAAAGTGACTTATTCGGAAGATATTCACATTGCATAGGGTTGATAGCGGGCTAATACTATATGGCTGGCTGTTTCGCATGGACTTGTCCTTCATCTTCTGTCCTGAGAGTCTATCAACGATGAAATCTTGATCTTCTTCACCATACTGAGGTCGGGTCTCTTCATGTCTGACTTAGCCACGACCCATGTTGTTTTCGAATTGGCACCGATCCTGCTTCCCCCACACAATAGACTTCACGATCTTTCTTATCAATCCTTAAGAAATGCTTGTCAATGTACGATACGTAAGCAGTGAATGGCTTTCACTTGAGCGAGCCCGAGCATCTCGGACAAACACTAAGCCCGGCCTTCCGACTTAAATGCAGATTGCCAATCACGAGTCGATGAACGTCCCAAGTGGAGCCTGGGGAAGTCATTGCTAGTCCAGAATAGGTAAACACATTGTTGTAGATGAGTCTACCACTGGAAAAGAAGAAGAGAAAACTATGAACAGCACCTCTCGAAGCATCCCCGAGCCCCAGATATCCGCCCAAGCCACAGCCGCCCATGAATTCCCAAGCTGATCCTTAACCAATGCCTTCGCAGCGACTCATCAAAGCCATGCCCATTTCGAACCATGTAGCAGGGCCTGGGGGGGCTTCGGGGACGTCGGGGAAGTTTCGAGGAAACCAAACAGCCTCTCGAAACCCAGAAGATAAATTGACACCATTCCCCGAGGACCCAATGCCATCACTCATCCCGCCCTCTCACGTGCGATAAGTTTGTTTTTAAAAAAATTCACAACACGACCCGGTACACCCCTTCACAATGTCTCTGTCGCTGTACGACATCACCGTGCCAATCTTGGTGCGCGACCTGGAGATCCTCAAGGCCATTTTGGCCAAAGGTGAACAGTGGGCGAAAGACAATGGCAAGCCCGAAAGTGAACTCCTGGAGGCTCGGCTCATCGAGGACATGAACGTGAGTATCTGGGTGCCATTTTTGTCCTGAGCTCGAAGCAGCGTTTCCACTGACCTTGGGAAAATTCGAAACCCGCAGCCCCTCATCTTTCAGGTCCAATTGTGCAGCAGCACGGCCAAGGGGATTCTTTCTCGGATTGGGGGGGAAGAGGATGTTCCCATTGAAGACAATGAGAAGAGCTTCGTGGATCTGTACGCCAGGATCGACAAGATTGTGCGGTTGCTTCGAGCTGCGAAGAAGGAGAAGTTCGTGACACCGGTGAGGTCCTGTTTCGGCTGAGAGCAAACAGCTGTCATTAATGCGGCAGAGCAGGACACGAAGTGTACCGTCGCCCTAGGACCACAGGGGGTCGAATTTACTGGACTGGGCTACATCCAGAGGTTCATGCTTCCGAATTTTTTCTTCCACCACGCTACAGCCTATGACATCCTGCGGGCGAAGGGAGTGCAACTGGGGAAGTTTGACTACATTGGGGGCCAAGATCTTTTGACCTGGGAGTTGTGAGGGTGGATCAGGTTCGAGTGAGATGGCGAAACGATTCGTTTTCTCTTGAAATGTCCTCCGCATCAGCATCGATGCCCAAGATTTGATCTCGAAAACAGGCAGGATCATATCAATCAAGACATGCATCGGTCCAGTGACACTGGCCAGGCTGCTTAGCATTGCATCCATCGCACCCCGAAGCAGCGCAAGAACATGTGAACCGCTCGCCACGTGTCCAGGTTGAAACAGGGCAGGGTTCGGTGGGGTAGGAAGACATCAGATGAGTCTTCCCACCGCTGATGCAAACAAGTTCGCTAGGTCATTGACTTAAGATTGTCGTGTCATTGAAAATGTAGCTCGATGAGAGGTCGTATCATTTCCTACTCTCGTCTGAAGATGCCGGATCTACTCATCAGCTCTCCTATGCTGTAACCATGCGATAGGCTTGGGACTTCGTTCAGGAATGCTTTTGGCTTGTCATCTACCAACTGTCAGCCTCTGTACCCTGCTCCAAAGCATCATTCCATCCAAGAGTGATAACCATCCCGTCCGGGTTGATTTCATTCTGTTCAATTCAAATTACTCGCTAAACACTCGACAAGAATGTGTGTCCAGCCTTTCTATACCATATTACAAGAATCCTGAACATGATCGGAATCAGCCGACGGTGAAGGATACCCTTCCGGCTTGGGCTCCAAGGACAAACCCTCAGCCTCAAGCGACGTATCTTTCGTCTCTCCTTCGCGAACGGACGCAGCAAGCGAAGGCGATCCTTTTGTAGACTGCGGAGAACCTAGATCCACGAGAGGAGAGTTCTCAGGACCCTTGACACTGGAGCTCTTCGTGTATCTGACATCATTGGCAACAAGTCCTTTGGATGGTGTAGTCTCATAGATGGAATTCGCCAATGAGCTCAGCTTTGGTGATGAGAAAACGAAATTGCAGGCATCCGCTTCCGAGTTAGGTGCGAAAGTTGTCGATTGTGCGTCTGTTGGTAATACTGTTGGACCTCTGCCTGGCCGGAGGTCAGGCGTAGGTACGTCAGACCTCGCACCACGCTCTAGTTTGTTGCATTCTGCCTGCGCGCGTCTGCCACTACTCCTGCTAGCTCGGTTGCTCTCATTATGTTCAGGCGCCATATGGCTGGAATGAACGCTGTCTCTCTTCAGAGAAGGTGGCTTGAAATCTGGTAGAGGCGGTCTCTTCAGTGGTGAGCGTGGTGGCGTCACGTCGTATAACTCGTCCCAGTCTGGCGGTTTGCTTGGGTTCGTTGGTTGGACTGACCATGGTGAACTATTCTGAGACCTTTGTTGGTTTAAGGTGCCTTCCAGCGAATTCCAAGACTTCGGGCCGATTGCCTTCACTGATTTGACTGACCTCAGTGAACTATCCTGAAGTGCTTGATGGATTGAAGTCCCGTCAAGTTGCACTGTAGCTGAAGCTGTGTAATTTTTCGCGAAGGTGCTCTTGTTAGCACTCTTTGCATCAGAAAGCAGGAGGCGGACTGAAGAGTTCTACTTCTTGCCCTTGGATGTGCCAGCTCTAGTGGCAAAGCGTCCAAGGTTGCTCAGGCTGCTTTTGCCTTTATGGTGCTGACCCAGCGGAGTTTGTGCGGTTTGCCGCTGCGTAGGCCCAGCGCTATGCTCAGGTCTTGGCGGCGGACCCATTGAGATGGATTTGCTTTTCTCTGGAGGTTGCGGAGTATCATCCAGTCCATGTTGATTGATCAACTGTCGTTGTGCGTTACGCCGTATCTTTTCTTGCGTCGCCTTGAACCTATCGAGGAGCTCGTTCCACTTGATGCCACCATCTTCGCGGCTCTTAAGCCTATTCTGACGTTCTGCAAAGCTACCGACACTGCCTGGTGTAGTGCCGCCTTGTCCCGGTGGTCGGATGTGGAGATACCCAATGGCTGACACACTGTTGAGACGATTCTTCAGTGCAGCAAAAGCACTGCTTTGAGGAAGAAGCATGAGCAAGCCATACAAGCACTTGTAGAGATGAGGATGTCGTTCTGGCTCCAGAAGCTGCATTCTCAAATAGGTGAAAACTGGTGACTCAAGGAGCTGGACCAACTTATCGATCTGAATGAGCATATTGACAGTCATTTCGATCTCGCTGAAGACTTTCAGCAGCTCGTACGCTTGTTCGTAAGCTTGTGCCAGCAAGCAAAGCGAGAAGGTCGCAACCGCATTCACAGACCAGGCTTTGAAAAGGACAGTGAAGAAGGTCTGGCCATCTCGGTTGTCGAGATTCCTAAGTCGCTTCCGCAGATCAACCAACTCGGGAGCGGTGATGAGGTTGTTGTTGAGGTTTTGCACCATTATTGCAGCAAACTCAATGTCTTCTTCGTCTTTCTCCAAGCAGTCGGCCATAGTGCGGTATATTCGCTCAGCGGACAAGGACATACAGAGATTTCGAATGATCAGGTTGCCACGCGATTGGAGTAGGGTTCGATCGGTTGAGAAGAGCCGGATCAGACTGACCATGAACTCGTTGAAGTAGCTATCATCACTGCTCCTGCTGATTTGCGACAGGAGGAGCAGGTCTCTTGTGACTACGGCCTCGGCAGGGTCGCTCAGCGTCTTGAGAAGCGCTGGAAACGTTGCCGCTTGAATTGCCATGATCTTTCGTGGCGACTTGCGGTGCAGCATAATTAGCCAAGCCAGTGCGGCCACTCTCGTGGCCTCGTGCTCGTGAAGAAATTGCTCCGTCAAGGCGGTCACGGCAGACTCGTAATCCAGGTCATCATGTGGCGACTCAGCTCTCTCGTTCTCCTCGATGGGCGGTTCTGGTGTAGTGGCCGCCGGTGATCGTGATTCCGGAATTTCCGGGCTGGTTGCCTTACGCGCTGGCTTCGGAGCCCCAAGCGATTCGCGCTTGTCGCCATTCATGTCTGCTTTCGAGGGCCGCAAGGAAGGAGTGGCAGAGCCGGCATTGGGATTGCCGCCGCCTGTGGGGATTGTCGTTGCTGTCTGTGCTGCAGGTTGACCGGGTTCGACGAGTCCAGCCTGCTGTTTCGAGTGTTCTTCCGGTAACGACATGATGTATCTTATGAGCAGCTCATTCACACCTTTCGCAGCCGTCTTTACATGCTCCCTGTCGTGACTAAGCGCAGGCAGTAGTTGCGATAGCAATTTGGGTGTAAATGAAAGTATATCCTCAGGACAAATATCCAGGAAGGCTTCGATCCATTTGAGGCAGGTCACCTTGACTTCTTCTTCGCGTGACTCGGCCAGGTAATCAACGAGAATCTTCAAAATCTTCTGGTAATCGATGGTTACATCCTGACCAGGAATCCATTCGTCCTCCATCGCTGCTTCCTGATGCTCCTCATCTTCGGCGGCCGTGAAGGAAGATGCTCCGTCGGCAAGCTCTTCCACGTCTGTTGACTCGCGGTGCTCCGCCTCCGGAGGCTCCATTTGGCCATTCTCACGGCTTTCGCGACTTTCCGCAAGGTCGGGCTCCGCCTCCTCGGTGGCGTGGGTTTGTGCAACACTCTCTGTATCGCTGTCTTTGGCAAACTTCTCCTCCCGGCTTCTTCGGCTTTCTGCAATTCCCTTTTTGACGGCAGCTATCTTCTTGATTTCGACCAAGAATCTGTCCAGTGCGGTCTTGGTAGTCGTGTAGACATCCTCATTGCTGTCGCCAAGGAATCGCAGCAGACCACCAAGGAAGCTGGGAAGATAAGCCACCATTTCGAGGTCGGGTATCTGATCCAGTAGCACGATCCACGATACGAGAAAGGATCGAGCAAACGGATTCTGGACGTTTATTCGCTCTTGTAGTAATGGGATAAACTTGGGTAAACTGAAGGCGGTCGGGATCTCCATGCTCTGATCTGGCGTGTTTTCTCCAGATGCCACTGCAGGTTCTGGAACAAGGACCGAAGCATACGTCGCTGCTGACTCGGAAACAATGTCCTTGATAAGGCGATCCAAAAGCTCGGCGCCATTCTTGACCGACAGCTCCGTGTCGGCAGCCAGTTTGCTGAGGGCATCGAAGACGTCGTTGAAGTAGATCAAGATCTCGCCTTTCGCAACCTTGGCAATATTATACATGCTCTCGCAGGCATAGTACCGCACTCGTGCATCTTGGTCGGAGAAGCAGGCGAGCACGGGCGGCACGATTTCCTTGAGGTAGCGGGCCACTTCCTGTTGGTCTCGTTAGACCGTGTGTCTCTCGCACCGTGTCCGTCGCACGCTTACGGATCCCAAGGCTATTGCCGCCGCCGCCAAGCCGATGAGGCCGCCATTGCGCGCATGTGGTTGATGGACGGCATAGGCATAGTCGTGGCACAGCTGCCACACGATCTTTTCGATGCGGGCGTGATTGTTGTCGGCGAGGGCGTTGCGGATGACGGATTCTAATCTGTCGGCGTGCTGGGTTAGAGCGTCTCTGGTCACGTTGGTGGGAATGGTGACTTCATATTCGTCGTCGAAGGGACAGCCGGGCGTCTTCTGGGCGGTGGTGGCCTTGGCGGCCGTGAGATAGTTCATGGCACGGTGGGTGCAGTGGTGTACATTTGGAGGTGGTGACGAGGATGGGGTAGAGCGGGTACGGCTGTGGGTGCATTGCATTGCATTGCACTGCACTGCACGGCCGAGCAGGCGAGCAGGCAGGCAGACAGGCAAGTAGGTGGTAGAGGCAGGGGCTTACTCTAATGCGCCGGCTTTTCGCTTGTCGTAGAACTTGTCAGACAGACGCGCCTGGGTCTGATGGTCCATCTTGCGGACGGAGGCGTCGCATGTGCGCGACTCCCATCCAAGCTCGCTTGCTCTCTAGCGATGCTGTAGCACTCGCTGCCCTCGTCACTGGCGAGGTGACTGCTTCGTTCATATGCACCCTGATTCGTCGGTCCGTCCCTGTCGCTTACGGCCACGGCTGCTCAGGAAGGCGCGTTCACGCTCGGGGTGGGTACATGTACGGTATGGTGAAAGGTGCGCGGCGAGGGAAGGCGCGTCGCCGTCACGCATGCCGTTGCTGTTTCGCCCAGGCAAGCGCAAGCTTCACACCCTCGCCCCGCCGATCCGATCTTCTCGGCAGCCCTTGCCGGACGCCGATCCACAAAGAACATTCTGCCGCAGTTCTCCCGGGGAGCACGAATCTGGAGCGGCTGCTGAAGAAGTTCGCAGTCGTTGTTGTCCTGGCCGGCCACCACCCCATATTCACCACCACCACCGCACCCGCTGACCCGCCGATATCATGTCTGACGAGAACGCCCGCGAGCTGTATGGGATTCGCTCTTGCCGCTCCTGGCCGCCCTGCTGACCCCTTCACAGATCGCGACTTTGGCGCGTGCTTCGGACCTGCAAACAGATGTGTCTGGACAGAGTAAGCGCCAACAACATCCCATGCGTCGCATGACACTGACGCGCGGACCAGGGCTATGAACTGACGGAAGAAGAATGCAACATCTCCCTCGAGGAATTCCGCCAGCAGTATGCAGACGAAAGCGGTACACCACAGCGAGCGAGAATGGCCTTCACCGCGCGACCCTCTGAAGCCATGATCCGCAAGTACACGCCCATTACGCGACCCGGCCAAGAGCCTAAAGAGCCTGACATTGGCACCATCCACGTGGAGTTCGCGAACGAGCCCAGTATAGGGATCAAGCATCTCAAAGCATTTGCGCAAACTCTCAGCGACAAGAGCTACTACACAGGCATATACGTGTCGCAAGTCCAACCGACCTCCGCCGCCCTCAAGATCATCCCCTCGGTCCTCCCCACCGTAATGGAAATCTTCAAGGAGGACGACTTGCTGGTCAACATCAGCAAGCACGAGCTGGTGCCCAAGCACATCTTGCTTAGTCAGGAAGAGAAGCGTGGGCTTCTGGAAAGGTATCGTTTGAAGGAGACACAGTTGCCCCGAATCCGGGTGGATGACCCGATGGCAAGGTATCTGGGTCTGCGGCGAGGTCAGGTCGTGAAGATCATCAGGAAATCGGAAACTGCTGGGCGATATGCCAGTTACAGATGGGCTATATGAGTGGCATGGCAAAGGAAGAACTGCTTGCGATTTGATCATAGCGAGGCGTCAGGAATGAGGATGAGGATGTACTAGTATGCGTTCATGACACCAAAAGAAGGGAAAAGGAACTGGTCCACATGGCCACAGGGTTAGGGAAGGGCCCAGCTGGAAGGCTGCAATTGTCCCGTAGAGGAGATTCTATGCGCTCGTGCCCCAAGACACAAGGAGCGTGTTGGAAATCTGGCGCGCTTATTGCTGCCCGATAGCTAAGCGCAGGTGGTTCCAGGACAGAACCAATGCGTACTACTGCCAGCACCACCTCACAGAGAACTAAGATGTCGCAAGTCTGTCTCTGCTTTGCTCGAATAGATTGGGCTATACCTCGCCTAGAGCGAGACCTGAGCAGTGTATCATCATCTATCTAGACCATCTCCCAATGCTATTGTTGGCTTGGCATGCGACAGGGTCGAGCACTCGAGCACACTCAAGCTATAGTACATGTGCACGGCTCTCCCCGCACGCTCTCCATGAAATCAATCAGCTGTGAACCAGCACTTATCCAATCACTGTGCCCTGTGGCCGGCAAGTCATGCTCTCGATACTGTGCGACCTGGAATCCTGTGATCTCCTCAGAACATCCCGCTCTGGACAGCCAAGCCACGTTTTCCTCACACTGACCTCTATCTCTCTGCACGTCGTTCAGCCGGCTTGTCATTCTCTCGCCACCGCATCGTCATCATCATCAACATCGTCCGTTCCAGCGCGATATGCGACAGCCGACCGTCCTTGATGATCCAGCACAGCCCCCATATTCGCGGTGATGGCCCCATTCGCAGACGGCCACGGCCGTGAAGCTAGCAGGAGAACAAGGTTCGGGAGAAAGGTAGGGATCAACCTGAATCCTGGTACTTCCTAGTCGCTATATCAGAATTGGCATCGCATCAGGAGAACAATCATCAGCAAGCACGTCTATGCAATCCACATGGCACCGAAAACATGAACGGAGAAGAGCGCGCTAATGAACTCCAGCTTCGGCGCGCCTCATTCATTCTACCCAAGACCGGGGAGCGGTCGAAACGCACGTTCACCCTGCGTGATGCCTCGAACCGCATGTCAACCGCGGGCAGCGATGACCAACACGAGCCTTTGCCCTATGGAGATGGCAGAGGATACGACACTTACCGAAGACCTAAACCTCGATCAGTGCTTTTGCGGGAGGCATGTCTCAGACGGGTCCACCAGTTCTGGACGTTCGCGAAATCGCCGACCGGGCAGGGGATCTTCAAGTCATCGATCGCTTACCTCCTCGGATCTATGGCGACGCTGATTCCAGGAATCGCGGTGTGGTTCGGAGGCAAGAATGATTCGAAGCACTTAGTCGCCACGATCACCGTCTACTTCCACCCTGCAAGGACTGTCGGGAGCATGCACGAAGCCTTCGTCTTATCCCTCATCGCATTTTGCTATGCCGCGTTCCTCAGTTTTGGGTCCATGGCGGTCAGCATATTCTTTGCGCGACTCGGACAGATCATGATCGGACATGCTGTGGTCTTGGTCATCTTCGTTGCGGGAGGCTTTGGATTCATGGCTTGGATCAAGCAACGGCTCGGCAATCCTCTTGTCAATGTGGCCATATCGCTCGCGTCGTTGGGCACAATCAATATCCTGATCCGTGAGGGAAGTGTGCAGGCTGGAGTGTTTGGGTATGTGAGAATCACTCAGACTCTTGGCATGATCATATTGGGAATCTTCATCGCGAGTCTAATCAACTTGGTCCTGTTCCCGACACTGGCGAGGAAGAAGCTGAGCTATCAGATGGAGAAGAACACCGATTTGCTGGGAGAGATGCTCATCAGTATTACCAGGGCGTTCCTTCACGGCCGCGAGCAAGATCTGGAGGACGAATACTTCAAAACTCTGGCTAAGGAACATTATAGCTCTTTGAACGTGATGAAGAAGAACCTGAACGAGGCGAAGAAGGAATACTATGTGCTTGGAGATGAGCGCGTGTATGCAGTCGAAGCTCGGGTAGTCTGGTGTCTGGACGGTTTGTCGCAAGATTTGGGTGGTCTTCGCAGTGCAGCCCTTGCGCAGTTCTCGTTCATCAACGCCCAGACGAACCTCAATGGCGGAGCCACCGCTGAAGAGTTCCAAATTCCGTCCACCCCACTGTCACCCGCACAGGATCGAGAGCACTTTTTTGGCAATCTGGATGTCATAACGGAGCTGCCTGAAAGCTCAGCTGGATCTCGAGAGCACTTTATGAACGGCAATAGCATAGCAAAGAGCCCCGAAGAGGACGGTCAGGCATCCAAGAACACTGGATTCTTCGACTACGCTACTCCCAGTGGAACAGAAACGCCCTACTCGACGTACACTTCATACTCTGAAACGAATGGTGACATGCCGCTAACACCTGGTATCCGTGACAGCATGGCCAAAAGTCCTGGCGATATGTTCGTCGCTTTCATTACACAGCTCGGGCCTCCTACGAAGAGCTTGGTCTTCACGTTAAAGCAGATTTTGGACGAGCTACCTTTCAGAGAAGTCTCCAAAGGCTGGAACCCATGGACGAATCGTGAACTGGAAGTTGCCATAAACCCACAATTCCACGCCAGCCTGAAGCAGGCTATTGATCTTTATCGCCAAGCGAGAAAGGACGCGCTCGGAGCGCTTCATCAGAGTCGAGCCATCAATGCAGCAGTAAATGCTCAGAATGGCAACTTGAGCAGTTTTTCCTCCAAAGCCCACACACCGGGCATGATGTCGCCCGAGCGGAGGAGACCACTTCACTCCCAGACGCTCTTCAACAGACAGCCGCATGAAGTGCTTGCCGATATTGAAGAGGTATCCGCATGCTGCGGTCACTTCTCTTTCTCTCTGCTCGATTTTGCTGAAGATGTGCTGAACTATCTGGACGCTCTAGATGATCTGAAGAGAGTAATGGAATTACCAAGCAAATCGTGGAATTGGCTGCTGTTTTGGCGTAATCGCGGAAAGTCAGATGGCTCCAAAAGCCCAAGACATACCTTTCCCGAACATAGCGAGGAACCTAGCCACAGCATTGAGCAGCTGAGGAAAGCCGATCGCTTCGCAGATCCGGGAAAGAGGCGCGAAGGTCCTTGGTATTACAGCCTATATCGAGCTTTCAGCTGGATTCGGAGGGACGACACTAGATTTGCGCTGAAGGTTGGCCTTGGAGCTGCACTGTATGCACTCCCTGCGTTTCTGCCTCAGTCGCGACCATTCTTCTTGCACTGGAGAGGAGAGTGGGGTCTGGTCTCATACATGGTGGTGTGCTCTATGACCGTGGGGGCCACAAATACAACGGGCATGAATCGAATCTTCGGAACCCTGATCGGGGCCGCCTGCGCCATCATCGCCTGGCTCATCTGCAGCCATGAAGGCGTCGTCAATCCCTATCTGCTAGGCTTTTGTGGCTGGATCATGTCTCTGCCGGCCTTTTACATCAACATCGCATTGGAGAATGGCCCCATGGCTCGCTTCATCATCCTCACCTACAACTTGAGCGCTCTGTACGCATACAGTTTGTCCATCCATGACGACGACAATGACGACGACGAAGGTGGCATCGACCCCGAGATCTGGGCCATCGTCCTACATCGTGTCGTCTCAGTCACTGTTGGTACAGTCTGGGCCATCATTGTCTGCCGCTGGATCGCACCGATCTCGGCTCGACGAAAGCTCCGCGAAGGGCTGTGCGTGCTCTGGCTACGCATGGGACTAATATGGAAGCGGGATCCACTGGCCATGTTCCTCCTCGGCGAGCCACGAACAGCATACATGGACATTCGCGAGGAATCCGATCTCCAGGGCTTCCTCGCCAACCTGCGCAGCCTGAGGAATGCTGCGAGATCCGAATTCGAGTTCCAAGGTCCATTTCCAGACAAACCGATCGGACGAATGCTGGATCGTGCGGGCAGAATGCTGGACGCTTTCCACGCCATGAATGTCGTCATCTCCAAGAACCTGCAATGCACGCCCGGCGAAGCCGCGGTGCTGAGGTTCACTCGTCCCGAGCGCTTCGCCCTCTCCGCCCGCATCTCGCATCTGTTCACCGTGCTGGCGTCGAGCATCAAACTCGAATATCCCCTCAACGACGCCATTCCCAACATCGAAGACAGCAGAGACCGTCTGCTCTCCAAAATCTCCGAGTTTCGCCGCAGTGGTGAGGGCAGGGAACTGGTCACCGAGCAGGACTACGAAATGTTGTACGCCTACGTCCTCGTCACCGGTCAGCTGGCGCAAGACATCGAGGCCGTCGGGCAAGAAATCGAGGGCTTGTTTGGCGTTCTGAACGAAGAAAATTTGAAATTGCATTAGCGAGAGCGCACATCAGTCAAAAACAGAATGAAATGTAATAACGAGCATCAGGGATCTCGAGACATAGCAAATGAGGATATGGCGTTGCCCGTCCAGGCTCTTTTCGAACGCGTGACCTGACTCCTGCGCACGCCCACAATCGTGTTCAACTCCCCCCCTGCCCTCGGTGGTAAAGCGCTCTCAAGATATACACTAATAAGCCAAGAAATGTGAAGAGATCTCGACGTGTGCAAAGTGGCGGTCACTGAGTACATGGCTCTCTTATGCATCGGCTTCAGCTGACTTCGAGAAGACGCATGGCACGTCGCTCAACAATTTGCGATATTCATTCAGCTCGCATTCGCTGCGCACGAAATTGTGCCACATTGAAACCTGACAGTCGCGATATGTTCAATGCGATCAAGGGAGAGTAGCCTATAGATGTGCAATGAACGATGTGCAAGGCGGTTGGACATACGAAGAAGGCATTTACAAGGACGTGATATTCAGCGCGGACGATGCTCTGCTGTAAGGGCCTGCTAAAAGTGGCATGGGTGTCTTTTTCGAGGCGCATCTACTGCATTGGTGGTCGTGTATATGAATGCTTCATCACCAGCAAATCAGAGATCATCAGGATTGAAGACCACTGTCCCCCTCCTCCCACTCGAATAATCCCCAAACGCATCCCTCTGCTGCCGTTCCAGCTCCTCTGCCTTCTTCCTCTCTTCCTCCTCTCGTTCCTTCCTCTTGCGGTCCGCCTCGGCCTGTTCCTCCGCGGTCAGCACCGTACTCGGGTCCTTCCCATCCTCCAACATCCTCTGAATCTGTCCCAGTGCACCAGCATTGATCTTGTTGAGATCGGGCCACGGCACGAAATCGTACGTGGGCGGCGGTGGAGGGGCAGGCTCGGAGTCCTTGTTGGCGGACTGATCGCCGCCAGATTGGGTGTACGCGGGATTCGTATCCTCCTGCATGGCCGGCGTCGCGATTCCGTTCAGACCGACTTCTGTCGTGACGCCGTCTTTCTGTGCTTTCGGCATGGACTCATCGTGGACAGGTTTCCGGAAAGTTGGAGCTACGGTCGTAGGCGCGATGAACTTCGCGTATTGGAGAAGTTCCTCGACTCCCACTTCTCTGCGCTCGGCTTCGGTGTCGATGGCGGGGATGGATTGGATTTCTTTGCGGGTGTCGGCGAGCAGGCGGATGGTGTTCTTGATGGATTCGTCGAGGGAGGCGGCAGTTGCGCGAAGGGAGAGCAGGTGTGCGTAGTTCTGTTGGTGGATTACGACTATTATGTGGTCAGGGACTGTACATGCGCCACGGGGCCGCTCGTTTTACGTTGTTCGATGTTCTGGTTCACTGCTTCGTCTGCGGCCAAGAGTTCCTGCGCATCTCGGATGGAAGGATTGTATGCCGCAATCGAGTCTGTGAGCTTCTGCAGGCTCGTCTCGACGCGCGCATAGCTCGCCTGGAATTGCGACAACATATTGGTGTTCTACCTTATGTTCGAGTTGTCCGCGGCCACACGCGGAGAACTTCGAGGTTGACGCGAAGGTGGAGTCAAGCTTTCGGACTCTGCCGAGAACTGACGGACACAAACCGTGAAGAGCACGTATACACATTCGAACTAACGCTTCGTATCTACGCAAGACGCCTCCTTTTCCGTCTCGAGAGATCGGCCGCCTCATCCGGTCCAAGTACACCCAAAAAGGTCGGCACAAGATCTTCAGGCTCATCATAAAAGTCAAACATAACGATTCCCAATCGCCTGCCTCTCATCTCATCAAGCAAAGTCAGCAGTTGATCGTTTACGCCTCCTTTGGGAGTCAAAGTTCCGTTACCCAGAGCCTGAGTCTCCGGGGTATTAGGAGGATGGCTTTGCGTATTCGTGCTTGAAGCAAAGCCCCAGTACAAGCTATCGGGATGATGGTTCGATGCTGCTCTTCGTAGATGAGCTTCGGTGGCATTCACTTTCCAACGTATATTGACTTCCGCAGTCGAATTATCTGGTGTAAGTGGCTGGTAGTAGTCTTCGATATAAGCTGTTGCGCCCGTCGTGGCATTGTATTCCAGGGTAGTATCTGGGCCGTTGTCCGTCCACTGCTTTGGGGAGAAGTGTATTCCAGGTATACTGTTTTCGTATGCAGGAGACAACTGATCTAGATCGAAACGTCGAAGAAGCGTGATCTTGCCTCGTGCCTGGGCAAGCGTCCCCAACTCGCCTCGCGCCTGCACGATGTACTGCTTCGCGGCTGGCGATGTGAGCGTGGCGTACAGCATGGCCTGCGTCACAACATCATTGTCGCTCCCTTCATACTGGAAACTGAGGAATAGTGCCTCACTTTTATGCCAATCCAGCCAGTTGTACAGGCTGTACAGCACGTCGTCCACACTCGCAGTCTCGCTCTGCAGCGCATCTCCGTGCCAAAAGACGAGAGTGGTTCGTGTGACATCCAGGGCATAGCGCAGGTCAAACACGCGGATGCCAGCATCTAGCATTGCCGCAAGACTCCTGCGCTGGCATCTGTAGAACTCGGGCCGCGTCGCAGAGATGTTGGCCAAGTGGTTGATGAATTCCAAAGAGTCCTGGGTGGCAGCAGAGTAATTCCACGTCGCAGCATCATGCGTTCCCGGGATATTCATATGGACCAAAAGCGTATCGTCATGATATGCGGCCATCCATGTCGCGCCAGGCGATTCTGCCGCATAGTTCACAGCTGTGGTTCCGTAGACTGATGACGCCTCCTTTAGGACTTTCTGGAGAGCCCAGTCCGCAAGCAGAGATCCGGTGCCCTTGTTCGACTCCGCTGTATGGGGACTCCGTGAATACGACAGTGCCAACGACGGGTCGGCGAATGTAGCAAGTGCCGCAAGGGTGATGAGGAGTATGGCCAGCATGCTGAAGACGAACGTCGCGTGCCACACGTGAGGCCGAGAGAGAGAAAGCGTTGCAAGCTCCATCGCGGGCCATGGCCGTCTACATGACTTCACGGCAGCACCATCGTCATACTGGGTCTTCCGAAGCGCACGTAGTATTACTGCAATGGGAAACAAATACTGTGCTGTCGAAAGTAAATCAGCACCAGCATGTGCACTTCACGTGGGATCGATGGTTGGCTTCTGGGCTTGGCTTCTGGCAGCGACGCGGAACGCTTCCTGAACTCTGTTCCTGAGCCCGGCGTCTGGCGGCTTGCGTTGGCGCCATTGTCGCGAGCATAATAAAATTGATATTCCTGTCATTGCAGATACCGCGGCTGGAGGTGGTTCTTGACGAGGAACGATCTCTTGCAACCGTGGTGTTCTGATCAAGTCAACACAGGAAGCACCTCGAGCTCCGGGTTATCCGCGGAATTATCACAGCAACACGGGCTGATGGAGTGCTGTCGGGGAGAAAGGCTGATGGAGTGCGCAGCTGTTGGCACCAAAGGACACTTGCAACCATCGTGCTGGCTCAGACTGTATGGCCTCGTGTTCAGCCAGCAGCAGCCCACATCTTTGGTCGAGGATGTTTGCTGGGCGAAATGTGTACAGCAGAGTCCATCATCACCAAGCTTTCCTGTCACAAGCAAAAGATGGAGGAGGGGTCCATCATGGCGAAAGCGATGGCGGACGGTATCCAATCAAAAGGACCATCCAAGGGTGAGCTGTACGTGACACTTGAAGCGAACGTCGATTCAGCGACGCCTTTTTTGGTTCAGGCTGAAGTGTAGGACGGGCGCGGATGGCGAGCTTGCGATGCCCACCCAAGAACCTTCCCAGGCCACGAATCCATTTCACCTGGTGCTGGTCAGGCCTTGTTCCCTAGTTCATCTCACGCCTGCCGTGGCTATTGTATTTCCCATCTCTGTTTCTCTACCTCATGTTCAACAATCGTTCCCTTTTAATGCCCACGCGCCACGCCCTCGTCATCACCCAGACCAGCAGGATTCAATGAGTGCCGTACTGGGCGGGGCTCGCGGCGTCTCGCTGACCCGCGTCGGTGTTGTATTCCTCATTCTTGCAGCTGTTTTCTTGTTTCGAGACATCTGGCTGCCCCGGGCGGAAACATATGGTGCGCAGCCGCCATGGACGGCGCTGTCGAACAACGAGAAGAATGCACACCAGGCGCCCGATCGCATAGAATTACCTGAGCATGGCCAGCTCCTGACAGACACATCACCACCACCACCGCTCCCGGCAGCAGAACCGAACCGCCGCACCAATGACACCTGCTTGCATTTGCCTGGAGCCGACAAGGTGATGGTCATGTTAAAGACTGGTGCCACGGAGCTCTATCAGAAGCTCCCAACCCACTTCGTCACCACCCTGAAATGCGTCCCACACTTCATGATCTTCTCCGACATGGAGCAGAGCTTTGCAGATACCCAGATTCACGACGCGATCAAGCCGGTCAGCAAGAAGATCAAGAAGCAGCATGAGGATTTCACAATGTACAGAGAGATTGAGAAATGGCATGCTGAGGGCCAGGATCTGGGCAAGCTCATGGGAGGCTCAGGATGGAACCTGGACAAGTGGAAGTTCTTGCCCATGTTCCATGAGACATTCGAGAAAGCCCCGGATCATATTGAGTGGTTCGTCATGATGGAGGCGGATACGAGCCTAAGCTGGCTGAATTTGCTGCTCTGGCTGCAGACCATGGACCCACAGGAGCCTTACTACTTGGGAGCGCAAAATGTGATAGGTGATACCACTTTCGCACATGGAGGCAGTGGAATTGTCGTCTCGAGGAGAGCGGCAGATATCCTGGAGGCGGCACGATACAATGCTGGGAAAGAGCTGTATGACGAGAAGTGGGAAGAGCAGACTGGGCAGTCGTGCTGTGGGGATGAGATTATTGCGCGCGCATTCCTTGCCGTCGATATTCCACTGACCCCAGCTTGGCCGTTGATTCAAGGTTCGCGAGGGCAACACCATCATGGTCGGACATGGCTGAACGCTAACATCATGACAGGTGAGACCATTAGCACGGTCGATTTCACAGACCACCACTGGTGTACCCCTCCCATGACTTTCCATCACGTCACCCCTATCGAAGTGGACTCCTACTGGCAATTCCAGATTGACTGGGCGGAACAACACGGATGGGAGACGCCATACTTGTTCCGCGATATTTTCGAGCATTTCCTGGGACGACATGTGACAGTCAATCGGACATCGTGGAACAATTTGTCCAATGACAAAAAGTTCGTCGCAGCTTCCCTGACTGGCGAGGACGACATCCCTTTCGCCAAGCTGGAACCTTACCAGCAAAAGGCCACAGAGTCAGAAGAGGATTGTGCACAAGCTTGTGTGATCGCCGAAAACGAATGCATACAGTGGATGTTCACGCCGGGACGATGCCACCTTGGCAAAGACATCCGCTTCGGAAAGAGCGATGAGCGTGAAGACAACCATTGGAGAAGTGGCTGGATTCAAGATCGAGTGAACAACTTCCGGAAAGCTCGCGAGGGGTGCCCGATCGTCTGGCATGGATGAGCACGCCTTCGATGTCGGAACAGGACGATGATTGGGATGGTGTCCTGAGAGGCACACAAAACTTGCTGTCGACGCATTTTGTAACTGTGAGAACACAATTTCATTGAGGGAGGTAACAAACTCGGTCGTCCAAGTGCTGGAGCCGAATACATAGATATACATGGCGTTTTGCATCTGGACTTCGATCGGAAGTCATTCATAGCAAGGAGTTGTGATCTGGAGGCTCTTGGTTCTGGAGAACAGAGTGAGCATGTATATTCATATTTTTTTTCGATGCAACACTTGAATGAGGATACATATTTCGCGGAGAGGCATGATCCTGGCAGCTCTCACATGAAAACGGTGCACTCGACAAGATCGTGCATCCTTCTGGCCCCGAGCACGAGGCTTGCGCTGATTCTCCTCCACGTTCCACATCTTGAGGCATGAGCTCTTTTCATATTTCAGTGTCAAGCCTTGGCAGTCGTGCAGCCCAAGTCCAGCAGCAGACTCCTTGCTACTCGTCCTGAAGGATGATGCGATGCTCGCGCAAATGTCTCATTTTCGTGGTGTGCTCGCAATTGCTCTTGGACTGACGTCGTTGACACGACATTCTGAATCAACACTGGCAGTAAGTACTTCACCTCATTAACAGCAACATCTCAAGCTGCTGATGGCTTTGTTCGAGTTGTGGTCTCGATTTGTGATCATGTAGCCAGGTCTTTGCGCACTCTGTCCGATCCTGTCCCAAAATTGCAACGCCAGGGTCGACTATCACACACTCTCTCGTCATGTTGCACGACTTGCAGTGTAACATAAAAACCAAGGTCAGGGCGGATCGTGAGATACACGGAATATACCATGTGAATGGGTCTCTGCCACCTGGTCGCTGTATAGGACTTCGTACGCTCCATAGTAAGGCTCAAATCTGTACGACCACGGCAGGCAGCGGTGAATAAATCGACGATAGCGCCTTAGAATCTCTCTACCGTAACAGGATATCTTCTTCCCAACTCAATTCTGCTAAGGAAGAAATGGGCTCGGGAGCGCTATCGATCGGACGCGAAATGCCTGTGTAGGTTCGTATGATGTCCAGGCCTGGGGAACAGCAGGACTGGGTCCGCCTGTTGAAGCCATGGCCAGTTATAATACAGCGTTAGCCAGAAAGTTATTGCCGTTGCAGCTTAGCAGTGTCTCGTGGACCCTAGCCGCCTTGATACGCCCCACTGTATGTACGTTGTATGTACAGCGGGCCTTGATGGCGAAGTACGTTGAGACATGTCAGTTGGTCGCCAGGTATGGGCAGCACCCTGGATGCGTGATAAAAGAAGCATACGCTGCTCGTTGGCTTCTTTTCCCCAACTCCTCAAACCGTTCGATATAAGCTCGTCGATCATCATGAAGACCATCTCGATCGTCACCTACGTTGGTTTTGCAGCCTTTGGGCTCGCTATACCCACTGGACATCTACCAAGAAATGCGGCAGCAGAGCCAAAACTGAGCGTCGATGAAATCTCCGCCGGGTTGCATGCCGGCTGGCCAGAGAAGACGTAATATGCCATCGATTTCCGAGTATATAGCTGAGATACTAACACTGTATAGCGACGAGAAAGCCAAACGTAATGCAGAGGCCGCGTTGGGTGTCGATGAAATTCCCGCTGGATTATATGCCGGCTGGCCAGAGAAGGAGTGAGTGCATCCAGCGACGGAGTCAGGGGAAGAAGCACTAATTGCGATTTAGTGACTCTAAGCATTGAGTGGTATCTGGCCTCTCGGCCTCGACAAGAGGCAACAAAGCTCAATGAGAGGTGAGGGACGGGGGGGGCAGCCGAGCAGATCAAGTCCATACCAGCGCTATGCGCAGCGGCTTCTGTCCTCAACAACAGGAGGCGAGGGTGTTTTCGGTAGCAGTAGCGAATCCCAAAGGTGTTGCTCTTGAGCTCATCTCGTAATTCTGGATGTGCGTGTGCCTAGCGGTTGGAACTTCTGCATTCATAAAATGCCGTTTTGTTGTTGGTCGTCGCCAGAGAAGCCGTAGTGGCGACAACGCATTGGTCGTCATTCTAGCTTCCAGGAACGTGTTTCAAGGACCATTTTTGAGATTGAGATCCTCGGAAAGGCATGAGGTTTGAATAGGTTTCTTTGCTGTGATGATGCGACGGTAAGATGTTTTAGCTCAAAAAGGTAATTTATCCTCTTCTTATGCCTTCTCTCATCTAGCTGTTCGATGGCACACAATCGAAGCTTTGTGCATGCTATGCACGATTCTGGATTCGAATGACAGCGCACAACTGCTTCAGCGTGGTCTCTGCATCAGGACTTGCCTCCTTTCTTCTGCCTCTCTGACAATGTCAGCACAAAGCCTGATACTGGGAGCGAGATGGCCCAGCTTGTCGAGCTCCACAACAACATCATGAATGACCGCGTCGACCTGAGGTCGCGGCGGCAGGAGCGCAGACAATACATTGGACAGAGTCGCACCCATTAGCAACAGCGTCTGACTCGTGATCGACAGCGCACCTTGCCATAGGTATGGCAGATGTCCATCGTGATGTGCAGAGATGTTTTCCAGCTGCCGCACACAAGATTCGAGGCACTTTTGGCAGGCTGTCTGGACGGCCGGCTCGTGAGCAAGATTTGCGTCCTGCAGCACCGCCTGAATATACGGTCGAAAGATGATAGTCCGGCAAGCAAAGTAGCGTAGGCGAAGCACATTCTGTACTTGATCCGGAGCGGGCAGCCTCTCCCGAGGAAAGCGTATTGACGGAGGTAGACCTTCATACCACTGGTTCAATTGAAACTCAAGTTCTGCTACTACCGGCTCCAGAGACGCAATCGAGTTTCGCTTCTGGCTATATATCATATGGGAGACACGATTTAGGAGCCTTCGCAGAGCGATCTCAGCCAGAAAGTACCAAAGATCGTCGTTCCCGGGCAGTTCATCCGAACCCGCGAGGGTAGCATCGTAAGGAAAGCTTCGAGGCAGTCGCATGCTGTCTTCGAATTGGACGATGCCTGAGTGAGGAAGATCCAATTCAGCTAGGAGGTCGCTCTCGATCATGAGCGCATTCCAGAACACGCGCTCACTCAGCTCTTTGACTTGAGGTGGAACGGCACTCTGATTAGCGAGCAATAGTTGCAGCTTGATCGATGCGTTGCTAAGCAGATTCCATGCCTCGAGAGGCCGTACGATGTAGAGCAGATAAGCTGCCGCAAGTATATGGCATTGTGCACTCAGAACATCGTTCCGGATCATAAGGCTTGGCAGTAACAGCCACGCAGCATTGAAGTAATCCAGGCCTGGCAGCGTTTCACCCTCTGGAAGCCGCGAGATGCTGTGGCCAGAGTATGCCGCCTGGCCCAGAGCTAGAACGAGCAGGACGACACAAGCCTCTGCGCCCGATTGGAAACCGGCGGCTGAAGCGGTACGGAAATGAGCATGCCAGGAGTAAGGGCTGACGACCGCATACCAAACGTTGACTCTTTCGAAGAAGGCTCGGGCGTACGATGAAGCCTTGCCAGTGAGATCAAGGTCAAGGGAATATGGCGGCTGGAGGTCAAGGGGTGGACGAGCCATTTCCATCTGCATCAGCGCTTGAGGGTCGCAGGGCTTCGACACCAGGTCTCTGATTACTGGCCATTGCAACAGGTGGACGGCATGATTGGTATGAGCTTTTGGCATAGTGCTTATGTTTGTGGCCAAGCCCAACCCGCTAAGTGGCAAGGTTCCATAGCCAGGCGCGACCGAAGCGCTCATACGCTTGGAATGCGTATCTTCTGACGCGGTATTGCTTGTGGCTGGGGATATCGGTCCTCCTGCAGATACCGGGGATCGCAGCAGCGTTGATTGTAACAGACCTTCGATATGTGCTAGACGTTCTAGTATGAGTTTGTCTCCAGCGTCAAGCTTCACTCCGGGCTCTCGATAGACACAATCCGCGTTCAACTCCGTACATAGCTTGCATTTGGGCCGATTGCCGTCGCATCTCGACTTCCTGCTGCGGCAGATCTCGCACGCAATGGTAGCCCTCCTTCGCGGATAGTCTAATGGATCTGTTGAAGCTGCTAGCAGTGCAGCCTGAGAGCTTTCCGCAAGAGTGTCATCAGTCAATGAGGCCCGCGGCTTGGGCTTTGCAAAGGATGCCTTGGCTCTCTTCGCAGGCGGCTGGTCTTCGGAGTATTCCTCGAATGTTGAGCCATTGATGTGAGGCGGTTGCTCCATACTCAGCTGAGGGTCGTAGGTTTCCATAGTTTGCACTGAGGCTCCACCTCAGGCGTTCTCATGTGCAGTCCAGCTCCATGCCATTGAAGATCGCGTGAAGTCAAGATGGAATCTCGATTCTCCACTTCTCGACGAACCATGTTAGGGTCGCTCCATTGAACCCCTCGCCCGGTCAGCGCTCGGAAGGTACTTCTGATTTGGGGCGTTTGCTCCGGCTGACCTCCATCTGCCTACTACAAAAATGTTAGCAGCGAATCAGGTTTGCTGCTAGAACCGACTATGTGGTACGTACAGGAGTAAGTGCTAACCTGCAGCGGAAGGACAAGCCTCGGTACAAAGTTCACGATGCCCCAGAAAAGTTTCGGCGCCAAGAAAGGCCCGAAATGATACCTTAGCTACCATCCAAAAAGTTTCGAAGTACACCGAACAGTGTATCGCCACCGTCGCCATGTCGAAACGATCGAGGGAAGAAGTAGATGCCGTCGTTGGTGCGGAAGGGAACGCCGCGAAGAAGCAAAAGGTGAAGAAAGAAAAAAAGGAAAAGAAGCCAAAGACGTCCGACAATGCAGTGACTACGGAGAAGGAAGATCTCTCCAAGGAAGAGCGCAAAGCATTGAAGCGCGCGAAGAAAGAAGCTGCGAAGGCTGCAGCCGCGCAGGAAGTGGCGAACAGCGTGCTAGAGGCAAAAGGCGACGACGAAGCTGCAGCCAAAGCAGAGAAGAAGGCGCGAAAGAAGGCTGAGAAGGCGGCGAAGCTGGCAGCCAAAGTGTCAGAAACAAATGACGACAACCTCAGCTCAAACATACCGGTCTCGAAGGTGTCTGGAGTTGGCAAGGATGAAGCGAAGAAGTATTACGAAGAGCAGCATATCGCTGTTGAAGATTCTCAGAAGGAGAATGTGGGCCCAGTGCTTTCCTTCGACACCTTAGCCTTCGACGAAGATGTCAAGAAGTCATATTTCAACGGCTTCGCTGCGCCGACGCCGATTCAAGCCGTATCGTGGCCGTACTTGATCAATGGCAGAGATGTCATCGGAGTCGCGGAGACTGGCTCTGGGAAAACATATGCATTTGGTGTGCCGTGTGTCAATCGTATCAAGAAGGACAAGAAGCGGATACAGGTCTGCATAGTCAGTCCGACCCGAGAGCTGGCTCTCCAGATCCAGGAGCAGATGGTCAAACTTGCTCAGCCGAAAGGGTTGAAAGCTAGTTGTGTGTACGGAGGCGTCAACAAAGACGAGCAGCGGCAGCTGCTTAAGGGTACACACATTTTGGTCGCGACACCTGGTAGACTGAACGACTTCGTTGGTGATGGGTCTATTGATTTGTCGGGCGCACGATATCTCGTCTTGGACGAGGCCGATCGTATGCTTGACAAGGGATTCGAGCAAGATATCCGGAAGATCATCACATCCTGTGCTCCGAGCGACGATCGACAGACCGTCATGTTCACTGCGACATGGCCACCATCTGTCCGAGATCTTGCTGCCGAATTCTTGCGCAATCCGGTCAAGATTACAATTGGTGACAACGCCTCCGGAGAATTGCGCGCCAACCAAAGGATCGTGCAGGAGGTTGAAGTCGTTGAAGAGATGCAGAAACAAAGTCGACTCCTTGAGCTCCTGAAGTACCAGTCAGGAAAGAACAAGAACGACCGCATTCTGGTCTTTTGTCTTTACAAGAAGGAGGCCACACGGATCGAGGAATTCATTCGCCGTAATCGCTTCAATGTGGCTGGCATTCACGGTGATCTGAATCAACACAAGCGCATGGAGAGCTTGGCTGCCTTCAAATCCGGCGAAGTGCCCATTCTGGTGGCTACTGATGTAGCAGCTCGCGGACTTGACATTCCGGCTGTCAAGCTTGTGTTAAACGTTACATTCCCGTTAACGGTTGAGGACTACGTTCATCGCATTGGCAGGTAAGTCGCAACGCGATGTGGAACCAACTCATGCCCGATTGCTGACTTCATATTAGAACTGGTCGTGCCGGTCAAGATGGACGAGCAATTACTCTCTTCACCCAGAATGAGAAGGGCCTCGCCGGAGCTCTCATCAATGTGCTCAAGGGGGCCGGACAGCCTGTACCTGAGGAGCTCATGAAGTTTGGAACGACAGTCAAGAAGAAAGGACACGATGCATATGGCGCTTTCTACAAGGATACATCAGATATGAAGGCCGCGACCAAAATCACGTTTGATTAGGAGCATAGTTGTGAGATTTGCATGGGCAGGATACACGTAGAAATAGAAAATTTATCACGGCGATTCGACGACGAAGCTGTTCGTCTTGCAAGTCAGTAGATTATCTACAGTCAGCCTATTTTGGGGGCCATGATGTCATGTAATCGAGTCGACGACTAGTGGAAATGTGTAATCGGCAACCCTTTTTAAGGTCTGGAAGTGCAAGTGGGGTGCCGAGGTCAACTTTCAACCCTCAATACCTGCCCTTATCTACCATCGTCGTTACGAATACCATCCCTTCCGTCATCCTTGCAGAGCACCAGAACAGTCATCAAAATGTGCAAACAAGCCTTGTGCAGCACCTGCAGTAAAACGACCTGGTGGGGTTGTGGCAGCCACGTCCCGATGGTCAGCCATTACCACCCTTTCCTTCGCCACGACATCACGATTCATTGACTAATTCTGTGTTACCTAGGTCATGGACTCAATCCCAGAATCCGATCGTTGCACTTGCGATCCCAAAGTCGAGAAAGAGGGCAAGCAGTACCCGCCGATGGGCAAGCAACCTGGGTCATGATTCAACAGCGTTTGGAAAGCTGATGAGGTCCCTGAAGGTCCGGCATTTGGAATGGTAAAGGCGGCGTTTGGCTTCGGCGGGAGGACTGGTAGCGAGCAAGAGAATGCGAAGGAGGAGTTGTGATGTGAGGATGGGAATAGTGGCCATTATGGTGGTTTGGGGCGAAGGTCATGTGACTTAGGAAGTAGATGGTTATCTGAAGGTTTAACAAGGTTGCGAGTGTGACATCGGAGGCCACTCTTTCGCTCAGAATTGAAGCTTCGCCAAGACCTGCATCTACTCTTCAACGTCTGCGAATTGTATATAACAAGACTCGGCGCCACAAATCCTGAGATGGAGACTCAGGAAGAACACAGCGGCATGGTTTCCCGTCGGCCATGATCCCCCAGGCCTGCTCACGCTTAGGCGTATCTCCACGGCCACTCTCCGCACGTCTCTCTCCTCGACTCACTCCTCAGCAGCGACCACTGTACAGAGGTTCAACAGCATACACTTCTGACTTATCACTGAGAGCCGAAGATATGGCTATCAAGAGATTTCCCGCTTGCTTCGTTCGAGGCGGCACTAGTAATGGCTTGATCATCCATCGAAGACATCTTCCTGAAGATGTAAAAGAGTGGCAACCAATCTTGTCAGCAGCCATGGGCTCGCCCGATAAATACGGGAGGCAGCTAGACGGTATGGGCTCAGGTGTCTCCAGCACAAGCAAGATCTGTGTAGTTGAGAAATCCAGTCGCGCCGAGGCGGATCTCGATTACACGTTTGTGCAAGTTGGCATCAAAGATGGCTCCTTGGACATGGCTGGCAACTGTGGAAATATGTCATCGGCTGTTGGGCCTTTCGGCTTCAGTGAAGGAATGCTGCGCCATGTGTATCAAGATGGGGAGGCTGAACCGCATAGAGAGGTCAACGTGCGAATCTTTAATACCAACACCAGCAAGCTCATCAATGCAACCTTCCGCGTAAACACGGATGGCGTCTACGATCCTCTTGGAGACTACTCGATTGACGGTGTACCAGGAACGGGCTCACGTATCACGTTGTCGTTCTTGAATCCATCTGGAGCGAAGACTGGCAAAGCTCTTCCAACAGGCAACGCCATCGATGTGCTGAAATTGTCGGACGGGACGTCAATAAAGGCTAGCTTGGTGGATGTGGCGAACCCGGGCGTGTTTGTCCTTGCGGAAGATGTTGGAATTGCCGGAGATATCAAACCGAATGCTCTTGAGGAGGCATTGGATGTCATGCTAAGACTGGAGCAGATCCGCCAGGAAGGCGCTCGCATGATGGGGCTGGATCCCAATACTCAGAGCGTTCCGAAGGTTGTGGTTATCAGCAAGCCGAACGCGGCAGATGTCCAAGACGGGGTGCATATTGTCTGTCGAGCACTCTCAATGCAGCAACCGCATAAAGCTGTACCCTTGACTTTGGCCCTCAACCTTGGCGCTGCATGCCGAATGCCAGGAACGCTTCCTTCTAGCGTGGCTGCAGGTGAGGCGAAGGAACGAGAGTCCCTCACCATTGCCCATGCAAGTGGAAGAGTCGAGGTAGGTAGTGTGTTCGAGAAAGGGGAGATAAAGAGCGCACAACTTCACCGAACCGCGAGAATCATGATGAAAGGCGATGTATTCTATACAGCGAAGACTTGAGCTATGAATAGTCGACCTCTTTGAAGGGTGACCTCGATGGTCGTGCTGCCAAAGTCGCATGTCGAGCAGCTATGGGTCTCTCATTACCTTGCCAAAGGCGTGCTCCGCAACGACAGGAATGAGCTCTCCAACCAGCATAACCGCATTCTGCTTGACACTGCTCCACCGAGCTTCATGCCACAGAGGCAACCCTAGACGTGAGCGGAGACCACAGCGTACAACACCAGGCCGCATAGCACGTTGAATGTGTACGGAACGAAGGCCAACAAGCGAATTAGACTCACGCCAGCCTTTGTTGCGTTGTGGGAGAGGGCAAACCGATCGTGAAATGGGCCGCTCAGGAGTGTATTAAGTAGGATGCATTATTTCTATGCACCAACGTCCTGAAGTGCCCGTCTGTGTGCTTCTCTGCGCGTGGTTTCGATAATGTGTTATAATGCTCTGAGTCGCTGATGTCGATAGGCGAGGAAACCCGTGAAAGGAGAGCCTGTGTCGCTATCAATGGCGCGGCGGATCAGCCCGCAGCGGTACAGGAGCTATCACGTCACTCAGCTGTCGCGCGTGAAGGCTCACATGCTCTTCGTCGCCTGACTCTTGTTGTAAACATACGGTGTTCTTGGCCGGCCCTAGATGTGGTCGATTCAAGCACAATCGCTTGCCTAGTGATGGAGAGTTTACTTGGAACGGCGATTCGAACGTCCCTACCAGAAAGCCACGCATAGCTGCATGTTTGCCAGCTTTGAGCTACCTGCCCAACCTATGCCACACGCAAACCTGTCGGCCTCTACGTAAGCCACAGTAGTTCCTCTTTGGGCTCAGTGAAAATGGAGAACACCAATATGATGGCGTCGCGCGTGCTCTCGCGCTTTCTTCCTGTTGCGGAAGGTGATGTCTCGTTCTACGATGGCGCGAGGCGAGGACACGCACAACGAGCCGATCTCGAGTCCCAGAGACCTGCGTATACTGATGGCGAGGCATTTTACGATGAAGAGGAAGACCCTGAAGCTTTTTTGCTAGATGGCGAAGACCCGCCGCCCACAGATCCTGGCCAGAGCCCCCAAGCAGGATCACCGCTGGCAACATATTCACGATCGGGCCGGCAATACCATTCAGCGAAGAGGAGGACAGTCGACGATGAGGATGTACCAGAGTCGCTCTTGCTTGAGCCGCGAGGAAAGGCGGGCCCGAGCGAGCTCGTGGCGTCGAGGCAAATAGAGAGAAAGCACTCCAAGGCCGAGGCGCAGTGGAAGACTGCAACACAACAAGGGCTGTACGCGTCGAGAGCCATTCACCCGTCAAGGTTTTCGAGGCACGGGCAAGACGCAGTGCGGAACAAGCCACCAACAAAACCCAACCCTCAAGCGGAAGCCATGTGGTTGTATACTAATGCTCCTGACCTCGACAGATTCCTCCTTGACGTCTATCAATACTACGTTGACCATGGAGTCTGGTCTATCCTCCTGAGAAGGTTGCTGGAATCTCTGACGCAGCTCTTCGTGTTCAGCTTTGCCACCTTTCTCACAACCTGCGTGGACTACTCCAAGATCCCGGGCAGCAAGTCTACGAAAGACGTCGTTATCCCAAAATGTATGTCAAAAGCTTCCTGGTTCACGAACGCGATGCTGTTCTTCTTCATCCTCTACTGGCTGTACAAACAAGTCACCTACGCTCGCGACGTTCGCAGGCTGTTTCGAATGCGCGACTTCTACGAACATGTTCTCGGCATCAATGATCAGGATATCCAGACTGTATCCTGGAAACGAGTCGTTGATGGCTTGGTCAAAATACAGAATGCTCACGTCTCGACTGCGCACACTCAAACTGAGCTGTCGAGGAAATATGTGGATTTCAAGGAGCCGCAGCAGCGACTCAATGCGGAGAGTATTGCCAACAGGCTCATGCGACAAGAGAACTATTACGTCGCCATGTACAACAAAGACATCCTAGACTTCACGCTACCTATTCCACTACTTGGCAACAGGCAATTCTATTCCAAGAATCTTGAGTGGTGCTTCAACACTGTTCTGACGAACTTCGTGTTCACTGAGACCGGTAATGTGAGGATCTCTTGCCTGGACGTGAAGAATCGCGGTGCTCTTGTTGACGCTTTGAGAGCACGATTGCGGGCTGCGGCCGTTTGCAGCATCGTGGTTGCGCCGTTCAACGTTGCATACATCTGCGTCACCTATTTCTTCAAATACTACACTGAATTCACGAGAAGTCCGGCACGAGCCAGCACGAGAGCTTTCACTCCGCATGCAGAGTGGAAAATCCGAGAGTTCAATGAGCTGAGGCATCTGTTCGACAGGAGGCTTCGTCTAGCTGGGCCTGCCGCGACTGATTACCTGAAGCAATTTCCGAAGGACAAGATAGATCAATTGTGCCGGTTTGTGGCATTCGTATCTGGTGCCATTGCAGCTGTCCTCACGCTCTGTACTCTCTTCGATCCCGAGCTTTTCC
The DNA here is from genome assembly GCA_026120125.1 of Pseudocercospora vitis. Taxonomy (NCBI): domain Eukaryota; kingdom Fungi; phylum Ascomycota; class Dothideomycetes; order Mycosphaerellales; family Mycosphaerellaceae; genus Pseudocercospora; species Pseudocercospora vitis. Next base: position 329,080 of record JALRML010000014.1, on the reverse strand, counting down.
TAGGATTCGAAGTGACTCCCGGAAGGACCGCTGTCTTCTACCTTGGTCTCTTGGCTGGCATATGGGGAATCGCACACGGCATGCTCCCCGAAGAGCATGACATACACGATCCAGTACTTCACCTTAGAGAAGTGTTGTTGTACATACACTATGTCCCTGCTCACTGGAAAGACCGCCTGCACAGCGACGAAGTTCGTGCTGAATTTTCCGCGATGTACAAGCCGAAGGTGATGATATTTGCAGAAGAGGTCCTCAGTCTCATTGTTGCACCTTGGATCCTTTGGCGCAATTCTGGTAGGACGTGCGAACGGATCGTGGACTTTTTTCGGGAGCAGACTGTGCATATCGAGGGCATTGGCCATCAATGCAACTTCGCATACTTCAACTTCAAGAAGGACCCGACCGCAGAGGACCCGGCCGCCCTGCTTCAGGAACCTGATGGCCTCCGTGATGACTATTACGGCTTGAAGGACGACAAGATGGCAGCGTCAGTGCAGAATTTCGTGCATTATTACAGTCACTACAACCAGCGACACGGCACAAGACGTCCACAGGCCTGGCAGCCGCCGCCGACCTGGCCAGGAGGTATTCCAGGCATTGTCGAGGAGGCCGATGCCGTGACAACCACAGCCAATATAAGAGCAAGGCCAGCTTCCGCAATGCGATCGGGTTATCTGGATCGTAATGCCAGTCCCTCGGTAATCCGCTCGCCACGACAGGCTCCAACCAACACTCGGCTCCGACCTCCGAGTCATGCACCTAAGGATGAAGTGAAGAGGGTCACAGAGACCGCAGGACTTCCCGCGGTTGCCGAGAGTCGTTTCATGGCACAAGATAGCGACCTGAAGGACTTTGCAGATACTCCCGGTGCTGTGCCATTGGAAAGCGACTCGGAAGGCGAGGATGAGGATGGGAAAGGTGGGGGAAGATATGCTGGCGTTTTGGGAATGGCTGCCCAGTTCGCGAAGGCGCAGACTGAGAAGGTCACTGGCGCAGCGCATCTTTAAGCACGCATGTTACGATTCATGATACTTGGCCGCGATGTGTGATCACGGGCCTGGACATAGCACGGCGTTATTGTGTGTAGATGAGCTCGGCGACAGGCGACAGCCGGCCAGATGCCAAGGTGTTGTCTTGACACGAGCGACGCCTATTAGAGACATCGATACGAAACTCGATTCGTACTATTGGCTGCTCCACGATCTGTCATGTCGTGGAGGACAGCAGTATCGATAAATGAAATGTCAACTATTCTGTACTCCGTTGGACGGTGGCAGTCCTTAAGGTGGCAGGCTTGGCGGCTGGGCCGAGGGCTCTGGTTCGGTGTCCACCACATCCGCATGCGACAGTTGATCTGCGCATGAAGAGACGCATTACGTGCATCCTGAGCTTGCGCATAGACTTCACCTGGTCTTCTGGTGTCTGCCTTCGTCTGGCTGAGTGCCAGTGGTGAGACCTCGCACCCGGAAGCCATATACAAACGGTGGCTTGACGCCGGTCACAAAGTGGACGCCTTTGTAGTACTTCGACCTCATCGCCGGGGCCCCAAACCAGATCGTAGCCGTCAACTACTCAACCTCGGTTGGTTTCGCCGTCGTCGCGGCTTAGAAGTGCAACGAAAGCAGAGAGTCAGAAGAGAGTTGCAATGTTTGCCAAGCCCCAGAACAACGCCAGCCAAAGCCGTGGCAGCCACAACGGTCGCTGGATCGAGAACCAATGTCTTGGGAAGGCCAGAAGTGGCAGTCAATATCGGTACACAGTCTGGCGTTCCCCAGCCACGCCTTGCGCGAGCGCGCGCTTCCACACTTGTAGGGCAGTGGTAGGTGGGCCTGGGTCCCCTACCACAAATGAAATGGCGCCGCGCGGGAATGCTGGTTTCCCCAGTAGTAGGTCGGCGCGAGGCTACCCTGCCAGACTTGGTTTACTTGTACAGTGTATATCTTTGTTGGAGCGCCACGGGTAAGACAATGCTGACATTCGCCTCTCTCTTACAACACATTCCACAGCTGAGTTGCAAGTTCGGGGCGAAACGATAACATTCCGAAGCCCGTGAAATCCTGCGAGACTACATTGTTCCCTCCGGACTCGTAAACACACAGATCCCCTTGCGCACCAGAGCACACGACCGAGTAACAGAAAAGACAGTGTCATTCGGCGCTGAGCGAGTCAGGGACGATCATACTGCCGACTGTCACTCTCACATCACGATGGAGACATCCTCCCAGATACCATCTTTGGAATCACTCGACTCGGGCTACGAGACGGATCACGGACTTATCACAAGGTCAACACGCTTCATGCATGACCCATCATCACTCGTCACAGAACAAGAACCGAAGCACATCATTCTGGCACTCTGGCCCAATGCTCGAACTGAGCAAATCAAGTACTACATCCAAGGTTACGAGACGCTCTATCCAGGTTCGAACATCTTGCTTCTACGTCAAAAGCGATCGTCAACAAGCCAGCAAATCGAAAGCGTTCTCAACACGTTACTAGAAGGCGCCGAAGAGAAATTGCAGGACCGAATCTCCGAGCAAGACACGCTCATCCATATATTCGGTGATGATGCAGCAAAAGCAGTGTGCGCTCTGCTCAAAGCTTACCAACTAAGGACTACTCAAAATCTGGGCGTGAAGCAACTGATCTTGGACTCGGTGCCTATAGTCATTATACCTGCCTCCCGGACGATTCGAAAAGATCCACTTCTATGGTTCAACTTCATCTGTGCTGCGTTCCTCGCGCCACTGCTCCACATCTGGGCTACCTTGATTTTCTGGTTCTCGGATCCTTATAGCGGAAGCTCTAGACAAGGCTTCCAGGAGTTTTGTGCGACGGCAAGAAAAATGTACGTCTTTCCTGGCCAAGACGTCATCTTCGCCCGGAGTACTGCGATGGGAGACATGGATGAGAGCAAAGAGTTCCTCGTTGAGCGCCAAGATGCCGGCAGGGAGACCAGGCGGAGCACAAATCAGGAACGGTATTGGGCAAGAATTGAGGATGCGTGGGAGGGAAGCTGATGGTGTGACCTGGTTGACGGCATGTGATGATGAACGATGACTGATGGCCACCACGAAAATGATAGAGAAATATAGATAGATGAGCCCCAACCGTGGTATCGTAATGCCATCGCTGATTACGACGCTTTCCGTCCTATCTCGAATACTGAAAGATATGCGCTACTCATCAAATCGTGATCGACAGTCTACTCTCGAACTCCATATCAATGCCATGGGCCAGGCCATTGCTGACTGATGTCCCCTTGAGTCCCGTGATGCTCTCGATTCATCAAAAGCGCTGCTCCGATTCGAGGTCCGCTCGATCAACCCTAAAGCTGAAGACCAATGAAGTGCTAAAGCACAAACGCATCCCAAACTTGTCTCACACATGCTCCTCTCCAAATCCCCTCACGATTTCCTAACCAACACCCTCCCATCACCCTCTCCTCCGCCACTCTTTTCAAGGTTTGGTTCCCATCTTCCCCATCTGCTCATCAAGCCCCTCCCCTTCCCTCTCCTCCTCAGCTTCCCAGAACGGAAAGATGACTACCTGCACCACCGCAGCGGCGAGAAAGACCTTCAGTACCTTACAACCTACATCCATGAACCCGTCGCCCGGAGGGCCTTGGTCTTTCAGGCGCGCGAGACGGCGGGAGGTTCCGAATGGGCGAGCAAGAATGGGATTGTCAGAGAATGTAGAGCCTGGGAGGCGAGGCGTAGTCGCCAGCACTGAGGGAGTGGGTGGTGATGGACGAGGCATGGGCCCGTGAGGTTGGGAGGAGAAGTGGTGAACGAAGTGGTCAGAGCGGGGCGTTGGTGCTGGTGGATGTGGAAATGGGCGGCCTGGTCGGACTGGTCGTGTGGGTCGGAAGGGGGACGTGACAACAGCTGTGGAGAGAGTTAGAATGTGGTAGTGAAGTCGAGCTCTGAAGTACTTGCCTCGCGACACAGGCTGTTGGAATTGAGACATCTTTTTCAGGGTGAAATCAGGACTGTAATGGTGCTCTGATACTCGTCTCATTGTGTCGGCGACTCGAGCTTGATGGTGCTGCTGGGCTCAGTAGTGCTCACTCGAATTTCAAGGTAGTCGAGGTTCCGATTTGAAGGGTAGGTCGTGATCAATTCGCCTTCACTATTTGTTCACGAGAGCAAAGCTTACTTGCATGTGACTCCGAAACAAGTGAAGGCACATGTTTACTGACGGATTTTCGCCCCATGCGCTCCACTTTCTTAATTCCCATTATTCAACATATGGCCAGCGTGTGATTGCTGATCCGTGTAGTACAATCCTTTTCGAAGACCAATGCAATTCTAAAGTCGATGCCGTCCGGCAGCCACGAGCCTCTATCATCTATTCTCTTGCCTTGACGCCTTCGCTAATTCCATCCATGTTTCAATCGCATCGTTCGCTTTAATTCTTGTTCCAGCTCCACTCCATCTGCTCCTTGGTCACGGCATCGTAAGCGACGAGTCCACCAACAGTGACGGCAGCGGCCTTGGTAGCGGTCTTCACTGCGACTTTGGGAGTGATTGGCTTGGCTGGTTGGGTGATGGCTGAGGTTGTGATGGTGCGGCGAGCGGCAGTCAATGCTGTGAGATGTTAGATTCTGACACTGTTGACTTGGACAGCAACATTTTTAATAGCGTACCCTGCTTTGCGAAAGGCATTGTGGTGAATGCGTCTCAAGATGGTTGTAGTGAACTACGTATGGCTGATTTTATGTCGTGTCTATCGGGTTGACAGCTGATAGAAATTGTCCAAAGCTTGTACGTCGACGAGAGAGGAGAGTTGCAAGAGTCAAGGTGCTGGACGAAGAGAAAATTGTACTTATTATATGGAATCTGTGACATGAGTGTCGCACAGCACTCTCTGTTTTACATATCTGTGACCCATGCATAGACTCAAACGGCGGTGGCTTGTGCTGAGTCGGGCCGGATGCTAAAAAGAGAAAACCGAGAGTGAGAACTCAGCGGTGAGATTGAAATTTCTGCACGTGGCGGGCGTGGCCTCCTCAACAGGCTCAACAGTGATAAGGAGAAATTAGGAAATGTGATACTCACTTCGCACTTACTTTGTTTCCGATGAACCGTGAATGCGACTGCCTGATTCAGCCATATCTACTCAAGCCACAACTACCTTATTCATCACCGCAGTTCTCCGGCTTCCGGCCATTCTGGCGCTTAATAAAGCTCGCCAGAGCAGCCTACTTCTGGATGCACGCAGAAGCATACAATACTCGTTCCTTCGTTACGCCTGACGTCCTTTCCGTGCAATGCAACTCCTCGCTAATCTCAATTTGCATACAGTCAAGCTTGCTCGGGTGCCATGATGATGCCTTATCTCATCGAGTCCTTTCGGGGTCGAGGAGGAACATCCTCTCCCTACGATGCCATGATATCCTCGTCTCCGTCGTCGTCCATGATGTGAGAGGCAGAGGGCGCGTCCCAGCTGAGATCCATAACGTCCGCCAGGTCGCTGTCAGCTCCAGCGCTGCGCTTCGCACGCTTGAGGTGCTCAACAAACTCCTTCGTGAGCTGCAGCCGCCGATCTGCATCGCGGATATAGGTCACTAGAGCTTGTATGCGCTCTGTCTGAGCCGCCAGGTCGATGTCGTTCGGACCCACTGCTGTTGATGGATGGAAGCGCAACACTGCGTCTGAGTCTGCGTTGGAGATGCTCGCATTGAGGTGGCCGCCTCGGATCATGTTCTGAAGATGCTGCAGTGTCTCTACAGGTCTTGCGTGGAGCAATGATGCAACCCTAGATACAGGCAGAGCGGCATAGGTCTTCTGCAAGTCAATGACGCGATACCGATGGAGCGCAGTACAGACCTCGTTCACAAAGCGCTGGTTGCCGTCTTCCATCCAGATGTCTCGGCCAGTCTGAACTTCGGCGGCGAGCTTCTCGTCATCCCTTTTGGCAAACGCATCCACCAAGGCCTCGTACGCCTTCGAGCAAGCCTTGACGTTCTTCAAGACGCCTTGGTCCATGGTCTTCGGCTGAGGATACGAAGCACCTTCTGCAAGCAAGCCCAACAGTAACCACTTCTTGTATGCTTCAACCTGCAGAGCGCTCCCTGTATGCTGCTGCGCTGGTGCAAGCAGAACGTACTCAAGGAAAAGCCGTGCTCTGCTATATGATTGCGTAGCAACGTAAATATGTGCGCCATGAAGGTAGTATTGCAGCACTTGCGCCGAGGTCAGCTTGTCCGACAAGCCACTCCTCTCTGTAATGTACGCATTGCTCAGCTCGTGATCCTCGCTCAGCAGCTCTTCTGGCACGTTTTTCACGGCCTTTTGTGGGTAGGCGTAGATATCGTGATCGAGCACAGGCAGGGCCTGGCTGGGTACAGCGCATCTTAAGCAGAGCTGCACGAAAGTGAGATGATTGGAGGTGAAGGTGCCGGCGGATGGATCGAGGCGCAGGATAGCGGTGGATATTGCGCTCAAATCCTCAACGGGGTGGTTGATGAAGTAGTCCATGATCCACTCGAGCAATAAACGCCAATCCGCGCCCACATATCGCACCTGAACGGGATCAAAGGATGTGAGGAATGTGACTGCGTTGAAGACGAGCTGATCAAGGCGTTCCGCGTCTTTTGAATTGGCCCTAATCAGTTCGATCAGGGTCAAGAGGTATGCGATCGAGTTTACTGCCGGGTCGAGCATATCGATGAGATCCTTTTTCTCATACTTCTTGGTAAAGTGCGTGGGTTGAAGCTTCTTCAGCTCTTTCAAGTAGGCATTGATCCTCGAGTCGTACTGTTTGGGACTCAAAGATTCCTTCTGGTCGGGCGGGAATGACAGCAGCGTCTGCAAGATGTCGGCCATGTTAGGCGGGGGCGAACGAAAGGGAGATGCGGGAGGACGGTCAGGTGTTAGTGGCGTGCATGCTCGAGGTCGATGAGAGATGTGCGGTCGGTGGTCGCTGTGGGCAGCTTGCAGGAAGTTGTGTTGCAGTTGTGAAGACGAACGCAATCGGTTTACGATTCGATTAGGCAGATGATGGAGCTTGGGTACTCGGCTCGGCAGAAAGCTTCACCGCCCGGCACCGGTACAAATGTGGGGCAACAAGGCACCTCGATTAAGGGTCTCTATCCTACCGACCTTTTCAGGGCTCACCATAGGAGAGTGATTATTTCCATGTAATTGCCCCCACCCACCATTCGTGCCAATGGCTGTCGACAACTCTCACTCTGCTTAATCCAAATCGCATCCACTGCACTCCAAGCCAGACCGACATGGCTCAACCACAGCACACCAGTCGCTACCGAGACCAAGTCCTCTCAAGAGGCAAGATAGAGTCCCTGATAGCAGAGGGCAGAAAAATCGTACTCGTAGATGGGGCAGTGCTCAAGGTTGATGCATGGCTGCCATACCATCCGGGTGGTGACAAGGCTATCCTGCATATGGTTGGCAGAGATGCAACGAACGAAGTGAAAGCATTCCACTCGGAGAAGACGCAAGAATTCATGCACAGATATCGCATTGGCAAATTCGAAGGCCCATGGCAAGATTTCCTACCTCCAATTCAGGGCGGGGCGTTCGGCATAGCAGATGAGCAATGCGCTGCTCCTGGGGAGAATGGCGAAGGTATGTGTGAGGACTCTTCAGAAGGCTCACAGGAACCATCGCCAGTATTCGAAGCAGCAGAACATCGCAAGGCTGGTCTTCGAAGGCGACGACACAGCGATGGTGCAGTGAGCGAGTCTTCTGCGACATCGTTGGATACATTAGCGATTGGAGAACCCGCAATTCAAAGCAAGCAGAGATACCCAGCGGAGGAACGAACCCAGAAGGAATTGCAGCACGATTTAGAGACCTTTCCCAGCCTGGACGCAAAGACGCAATCCAGCATCATTGACAAATACCAACATCTAGACCAACGCCTACGCGCAGATGGTCTGTACGACTGCGACTACTGGGCATACGCTGTCGAAGGTCTTCGCTATGTCACCCTTGGCTTGCTAGCTTTTGCTTTCCTCAGACTCGGCTGGTACGCCATCTCTGGCATGTTCCTAGGCATGATGTGGCACCAGCTCGTCTTCACCGTCCATGATGCCGGCCACATGGGCATCACCCATAACTTCCACATCGACAGCTGCATTGGCATCTTTATCGCAGATTTTATTGGCGGACTTTCGTGCTGTTGGTGGAAGCGCAACCATAACGTGCATCACATCGTGACGAATAGTGTCGAGCACGACCCCGATATCCAGCACATGCCATTCTTCGCCATCTCCCATCGCTTCTTCGAAGGCCTTCGAAGCACATATTACGACCGCATCATGACCTACGATCCCTTCGCGAGATTCATGCTTCAATATCAACACTACCTCTACTACCCAATCCTCACTTTCGGCCGCTTCAACCTCTACGTCCTCAGTTGGCAATACATACTGCTTGGTCAAGGTCCGCGCAAAGGTCCAGCTTGGTGGCATCGCTATCTCGAGTTGGCAGGCCAGATTTTCTTCTGGTACTGGTTCGGCTACCTCACTGTCTACAAAAGTATTCCTAGCGGGTGGGATAGGTTTGTGTTCGTTATGATAAGCCACGCAGTCACCATGCCAGTACACGCTCAGATCACACTGTCGCATTTCGCGATGAGCACGGCAGATCTTGGTGTTGCAGAATCCTTCCCTCAACGCATGCTCCGGACCACAATGGACGTTGACTGCCCTGAATGGCTCGACTTCTTCCATGGAGGCCTCCAATTTCAAGCGGTGCATCACTTGTTCCCACGCATGCCAAGACATAATTTGCGGAAAGCGCAGAAGATGGTCATGGAGTTTTGCGACGATGTTAAGATTCCATATTCTATATACGACTTCACAGAAGGGAATGGTAAAGTGATCGGGCGGCTGGAAGATATTGCGAAACAGGCGAGAATCATGTCCGAATGCCAAAAGGCCGCTTTCAGAGATGTTGTAGAAGGCCATTGCTGAGCAAGGAGCAGTAGTACAGCTATACATTAGCAAATGACAACATAAGCTCTAAGGCAGTACTTTGCTAAGTCCCTGAGAGCATTTAAATCTGATACACGAACAGAGGTGCGCCGCATCTCGCAATGCGCGTGGCGGATACGGCGGCAGGCTGGTTCTTCTCAGTTGTGCTATACCACTGAAGCCATGTTGAGCACGCAGTGTCCAGTGCTGACAAGCTTCCTCAAGCTGTTCGAGCTCCTAGCTAATCATCGTCTCAAAGAATGCTGATGAGGCTTGTGGCCTCAGCCTGCCCTTGGGATAACATCGGCAGCCTTGTCTGGATGCTGACTGGCCATCGCGGTGATGACAGTCGTCCACGTCACACCATCGAGGTCAAGAGGAGCGCAACACACCGCATGGAAACACTCACCGAAAGTGGTAGGAGAATCCCGCGTAGCATGACTGGAAAGAGTATAGCGCATTATTCCAAGACGATAATCGACTTCTTCACTGACCGCACCTCGTTCTCTCCTGTATTCCGTTCCCAAACACTCTCCATTGTTTCCGGTATACACAGCTACGTGCCATGTTGTTGTTGACGGCACAGCATGAAGGGGTGGCACCCCCGCCAAGACTTACTGGAGCTGCCCACTGCTACCCACCTCGGCGAACTTTGTACCTCTGAAAGTAGCGAGAGTGGGCGCACGATGAGAGCACTGCTCCGCCTGATGAACGCAGTTGTTCTCTACGGACACAGGTCAAGGGCAAGGTAGGTTGACTCTCCTGCTTCAGCTTTTCCTCCTTCCTCGTACAGAAAAAGCACCACGAGAATGCTTCTCGCCATCAGCATTTCGGCACTGCAAAGACTTCAACAGCCGTGCAGCAGGTCGACACGACTACCAGCAGGGAAGCTATCCACGGCGACATCACATGCAATCACACAATCCGTGGCGCTGATCGGCCTCAACGCCATACATTCCCAGCCGATCGCGAGTAATGGGCACAAGGAATGGAGCCAGCATTGCATTATCGCTTGCGAGGTTACCTTCGGCTATGTTCTACAAGTCAGACAGCCAGGCAGCTCAGCCCGCCCATTGTGGATGCGGGAGCTTCCATCGTACAGCAACCAGCTTTATAGCGCGGTTTCTGACGCAATACGCCTTTCACACCTTCCGACGGATCCCATATGAAAGAGGGGGAATTCCCACTTGTGCGAGCCGAATGACAATTGGCATCTCTTCTCTTAATTTGAACGAAAGACTGTGACCTACAATTCTTCCGCTTCTCAATAGCCTCACTCGAACTTTAGGCATATCACTGCTGTATTCATAGCCACCATGGGCAGCATCGGAACGACCGCAACCATCAGCCAGGCTGACCACAGGCATCGTTCTTACGACCTCAAGACGCCAGAAGACCACATCAAACTCTACGATGACTGGGCAGCACGATACAATGAGGATGTGCTAGGCGACACAACTAAATACGTTGGACCGCAGATGACCGTCAAGGCAGTCCAGGCGGCCAATGGCAAAATTGACGGTGAAATCCTGTGAGTGAAGGGAGCAGACGCAACGAATTTCCTCGTTCCAGCAGCTTGACCTCCCGGAAGTATTGACAGCTGACTTTACCAAAGAGACGCAGGCTGCGGTACTGGCCTTGCTGGCATGGCACTCGCACAAGCCGGAGCTCACACTATCGATGGCATTGATCTCTCACCTGGAATGCTCAAGATCGCTCGACAAACGAAGGTCTACCGTGACCTCTGGCCCGTGGACATGCTCAAGCCAATCCAACAGAATGACAACACCTACGACGTCGTCACATGCGTCGGAACTTTCACCACAGGACACGTCGGAGCCACACCTGCTCTCGCTGAACTCGTAAGGATACTCAAAAAGGGCGGTGTCCTTGCAGCTACCATCCTTGACAACCTTTGGGTACCAGAAGGCTTTCAAGCTGAGGTGGAAAGGTTACAGAATGAGAGTCTCGTCGAAGTAGTCAGCACAGACATCACAGACTACCGGCAAGGTGACGGCGCACGAAGCGTTATGCTTGTGCTTAGAAAGAAGTGATGGGTTGTTAGTCGACTGACTTGAGTGACTTGTACTCCATAGGGCCTCAACGCCGCCAAGAAAGATGACTGACGGGCCCTTACCAACAAGTGAATGCAAGCAGGTCTCGACTTTACCGACGTTGCGTGGAAGAGAGCCTCGGAGCTCCTCCTTTGCGATCACAACATCGCGGACATGGTTTTCTGAGCGTTCTGAACCTTCAATGAAAAAGCCATTGAGTGTCATCGTGTTGTCTTTGTGTCAAGATGCGAGTATGCGAAGCTGGGATAAAATCCCTCATTGTCGCCCAGAACCTAAAGTGCCTACTATGGTCACAAAATTTGATGATGACAGCCAGTTATCGCAAGGGAGCATACTTCAGTCCATCCTCGTTGGAACGGTCAGGGGTCAAGGTGAAAGTTTTTGTATCTGCATACAACTGCATTTGATGTTCAACGCCTGGTGTCTCAGCCTGCTCAACGCTGGTCAGGCTCAGAGTCTATCTGACGCCCATGTCAAAACCCATGCCACAGGTGCAAGGATTGAGGTGTGAGAACACAAAGCTGTTCTTTCCACGTCCGCATGCAGGATATGAGAATGAAATACAGTGCATGAACGGCCCCCAGATGTTGGGCTCTGCTGCAGCTGAAATGATGCGCGTCTTTCCGTCTGATTGTCCGGCACTATGTCGCCCTCGAATACCAAGGGCGGATTTCATGCCGATTACGGGGTTTTAGATTGAGAGGATACGCAATGTCGACCCCAGCCCTACGTTGACAATGCAGCTGACAGATACCACCAGCAGTCCGGCGTGTCACATCACCATTGGATACAAAGCTCTGCCCCTAGCTACACCATAAAGCAAGGCTCATTTACTCCACAACAAATACTCTCGACCCTTCGGCCATCCCTGGGTAAGCCCACGTCATGCAACCCACCTGCAGCGGTTGAAGCTGCTGCAACTGCGCTTGGAAGCCAACAGCCCTTCGTGACTTGCGAGATCGCTGTTCATGCTGCCAACGAACGGATAGGCATTGCATCTCGACAATTCGACTGAGTCGTACTGCCAAAAGACGGGGTTTGATTGCAGAATAGATGCCGCTGAAACCATTCTCGAGAAGTGCTGAGGGAACGGACATGTACCAACCTAACTCGAACAGTTTCGTAAACCACCTCTGACCTGACCTGCGACCAGCGGCCGTGAAACCCTATTTTACGGCGTGGGTTTCCGATGTTAGATGTTGCTGATTCGCTACACATGTCTGAAGCGAGCGAGGTGTCTCTGCGCTTCCAGCTGCCTCGTCTTAGAAGCCAACACCAACAATTGTTCCGTTGTGAAATTCTCGCGGGAACAACACAGTTATTTTGCGAGACGAGCCGAGGATGATTTCCATGGGGTCGTTACAAGCTGGTCCCATCTTGGTGCTAGATCTAAGAGATGTCGCCGGAAAAGCTGGTAAAGCCCCCAACTCGAGCGTGGAATCAAAAGGCCAATTCTGCTTCAAAAGCCTGAGCTGGACCCAGTCTGTCATGCACAGCATAGATAGGAGGTAGAGCCAGATAGCCACCAAACAATATCTCATCGAAATCAGCTCTGCAGGTTGACGGAAACTGAGTGGGCGCGAGCTGTCTCGAGAGCTCAAATGAGTCTTCATTTCCCTGGCACAGAGCTCGCAGACCCTCATGGCGAATTTCAAGATCTGCTTTGGGGACAAGGGTTGTGTTGATGCGGTTTCGGGTGTTTCCGCAAGCGCTTGGTTCCTGTGACGGGCTTGTTGAAGGGCTTTGATCATCTTGTTTGTTGCCTCACAGTCATGGCCTCAAGCTGGTCGTCAGTCAGAGTAGCCTCAATGCAGCGTGGCTTCTTGGTTAGAATGACCATAAATAGCCTATCTGCTTTGCCTGTACGATCACTGGACGGTATCTTGTGCTGTCGACAGACATTGATGAGCTACGCTGGGTGGCAGGCATCTCTGACGATCTTTGGAATCCTGGATGTAGAATTTATTTGACCTGTTTGACGATGAGACGACGAATCTGCTATTGAGCGTACGGGAAATTGTGCGTAAAGTAGACGTGTTGTCGCTTATCGCGAGAAGCAGAGACGCGAGGCGAGGACTGAAGTACACTTTCCCGCGGACCGCATCGTGGCCAGGGCTGATCGTCCTCATCTCGTTCACATTTCTACAGAAATGGAGGCGACACTTCTGGAGGCACGACTGGAAAGCGTCCAAGCTCATGCAATAATTGAACTTATGGTAGATTCAGCCACAGACTAGAATTATGCTGTGGCGCTGAGGTTGTCTTTCCCACTTTGACCTCCAGTTTTTCTCATGTCGAATCTCTGAGCGAATTGCGCACAACACTTCAGTCGCAACCAATTATAGGAACATCTTCTGCGTTTAGTTGGAGACATGGACATGGAAAGACCACCTCAGGGACTGGGGTACCTTCGGGCAATTGTGGATATGGGCTCGAACGGCATCCGATTCTCGATATCAAGTCTGCAGCCGCCCACTGAACGAATCATGCCGACGTTGTATCAGCATCGCGTCGGAATATCGCTCTACGATGCACAGTACCAAGGCAATGAGCGAGTGCCGATCGACGACATGACAATCTCGGCAGTCATTGCTGCATTCAAGCAATTCAAGCGCACATGCAATGACTTTGGTGTGCTTGAGCACAACATCACTGTACTAGCCACAGAGGCTACGAGGACCGCTACCAACTCCGAAGACTTCCGAGGCCAAATCAAAAAGCACCTTGGCTGGGATGTGACGATGCTTCCCAAGGAGGAAGAAGGCAGAGTGGGTGCCATGGGAGTTGCAAGTTCTCTTCCTGCCCTCGGTGGGCTTGTGATGGACCTCGGAGGCGGTAGTACTCAAATCAGCTGGATCGTCAAGAACAGTGCCAGCGATGGTGTGCAGCTTCCAGAGACGGGAGCTGTGAGTATGCCCTATGGCGCAGCTGCCATGTCAAGGCGGTTAGCAGAAGCAGAACAAGCCGGGACCACGGCAACGCTCAGAAGGGAGATCAGTGATGCAGTCAGGGCTGCGTATACTAGCCTGAAGGTTCCCACTGATCTTGAGCAAGCTGCCAGGTCACATGGAGGCTTCACTCTTTACCTCTCGGGTGGCGGCTTTCGAGGCTGGGGCTACGTACTGATGAGCCAGCACAGAGTCAGTCCGTATCCAATACCGGTCATCAATGGCTTCAAAGTCAGTCGCAAAGAGTTTCTCAGCACCGATCAAGTCAAGGCGGCTGCCGCAGAATCGCTTGAGCATACAGAGGAGGGCGATCTCTTCCGAATCTCGGAACGAAGGGCGGGCCAAGTACCAGCTGTAGCTTTCCTGGTCAACGTCCTCGCAGAGGCTTTGCCGCAGATCAAAGAGGTCCGCTTCTGCCAGGGTGGAGTGCGAGAAGGCTATCTTTTCGCTTCGATGTCGACAGAGATGAAAGCACAATTGCCATTAGTCGTCGCTACGAGACCAATCGCAACGCGGATCTCTACAGACAATATTGTAGGGTTATTACAATCATCGTTCCCAGATGGTCCGAGCCAAGGTGCGGTTGACGACTACAAAAGTGTTTTTGTACCTGAGCTTCTTGAAGCCTTTGCGAATCTTATATACTACCATTCAAGCCACTCGAAAGACCTACAGGCATCTGCTGCGCTTCGCAGCACAACGGCAGGCGTCCTTGCAGGGGTGCATGGCATTACGCATGAAGCTAGAGCATTGATTGCGTTGCTGCTCTGTGCCAGATGGGGAGCAGGTATTCCGCCTACTGACGAGCAGTTCAAGCGAAGCCTTGAGCAGCTTGTAGAATCTCCTTGGACGTTGTGGTGGATCAACTATCTTGGAGCCGTGGCGTCTTTGATTGCGAACGTCTACCCTGCCGGTGTCGTCCGTGATATGGAAAGACTGAGACTGAAAGCCCGATGGGCGAGCGATGACAAACACAGACCTGTTTTGGCATTGAACTTGCGCGTCTCGGACGAGGTAGATTGGGAAGCTTTTGATGTCGAAGCTCATACGATCGAGAAGACCGGGAAGCGAAAGAGGTGGATAGGAGGGCGAGATGGAATTGGCCACAAGGTCAGTGTAGAGATCTCGCGTCCTGTTGCCTGAGATATGTCAGAAGAATATGAATATCACCAAATGTGGACAACGGTCGGTGCAAGGAGAGCGAAGCCCCTTTGCTCGCAAGTCAGCAACTTTTAAAACACTGTTCAGCAGTAAATCGACAGAATGAAGTATCAGGGTCGCTCTACGGAAGAGCTCGAAGGCTTTGCGGAACTTCGAGGACTTGATGTATCCGAAGGCTTAGACGCCAAAATATGTGCTCGAGCTCGTCAAGAATACACCAAGAGACTTTGAGAAGGCGCGTAAGGAGGCAATATTGCCAAGTTCCTGCTACTGGCTCCTGAGCTGCACCTTATGATCTACGAGTAGGCACCTAGACCCGACAGTCGCAGCACCTGGAAGCTCAAGCTAGTGGGAGCTTCGAATTTGTTACTCTGCGAAGCTATGAGCGACATCTGATCCGAAGGCATTGTCTAGATGGTGATGTGTCACGAGCACATCGTCTTTCACGAAGTGTATTTTAGTGGCCACTCTCTTCCAGAAAGATCAGTCGACTCACCATCGAACCGCGTAACTAGGGTACGGCTCGACCGCCCTTCCGGATTGCGCGGTAAAGTACAAATACTCAACAATGTCCTTTGCCCTTCGTGCACCAACCTGTCCGAAGGCCACAACCTCGTACATTTTTGTCTCCAGCTGCCTCTAGCCAACCCACCGGCACAATCAGTTCCAATAATTACAGCGTGTGCAGCTTTGAGTCTACGATTGTAAGACACCCCTGGCTTCCACAAGGGCGCGCAGCTTTGGCGCGTCAGCCAGACTTTTAGAAGGGGGCAAAGCCTCAAGCTTACGGCACGTGGAAGGTCTTCCAACGCTTAATGGGAACACGAGACTGCACAGCTGATTCAGAGAATGAAGGATCAGGTCGTGAATGTCGGCTTTGAACTGCTCCGGGACATCGAAAGTGGAAAAGAGTCGATCGAGCAAACGCGGGTTCGACCGCAGCGACTGCAGCAGAATCTGCACGAACGATGACTTTGGACATACGAGGGGCTCCACCATTATAATGCTAATCGATGTCCACTGACGAGTCTGCGGCAGGCTCAATATTGGATGCTGGTGTAGACAAGCCAGGCGTGAGCTTGACGCTGGTGGTCAATAGGGCCACTTGGACACCCGCTTTTGCCAAGTTTCCGAATATCGAGTCCGGTTCCGCATATGTATTTGTTACTTTCACGAACGAGAAGAGTCACTTAGTAGGCGTTGCTTGACACGAGGCATACCAAGCAAAGGTGCTGTGTTGTCTCGCTGTGACGTGTTTTCAGGTGGAGTGCCACATGCCTGGGCCCTGAAGCGTTTTGAGGGTTCAGTGGCCCGTGCTGCATTCCGATCAAGCTCCACCTGAACGGAATCGGCCTTGGTCGTCGTGGACAGTATCATTTTCATTGTTGGCCACTTCCTGTTCACCCTCGACCTACCTACATCGCCAACCCGCACCATTTACCCTCCGATATCAGTGCACTTCACCTCGAGCATCGGCAGCCCCACTACGCGTACATTCGCAAGCAACGCAGGCGGAGCTGGGAGCGGGAGACGAAGAGACGGCGGCGACATGGCCTCTCTCGCAGGCAGAGGGAGAACGAAGATACGGCCACCTAGACGAGTAGGTAACCCTCTGCGCCTCACTCTGCTGTTCACAGTGTGCTGTGTTGGCCCCGTTGCTGCAAACAGCCCCGCCTTGGAATTGCTCACCTAACCTTCCACGCAAACACTCTCACCTCTGCACGCACGCATACTGACCATGGCGCATGCACAGGGTCTAAATGGCGCCGACGTCGACTTTGAGACAACGTGGGCGACACTGGAGAAAGCGTTTGTCGAGATCCATACGAAGAACGCATCAGCACTGTCTTTCGAGGAGCTATACCGCAATGCCTACAAGATTGTGCTAAAAAAGAAGGGCCAGGAGTTATATCAAAAAGTCGCGGGCTTTGAGGAGAATTGGCTAGGAAAGACGGTGCGGCCGCGCATCACACAATTTCTCACAACACCACTCCAGCTGAGCGATGACTTGGGCGGTCGATCGCTGGCAACCATGTCCGAGCGACGTGTGGCGGGCGAGAAGTTCCTCGCCGAGCTGAAGTCATCGTGGCAAGATCACCAGGTCTGCATGGGCATGCTGACGGACGTCCTCATGTACATGGTAAGTTCTGGCTAAGTTACGCAAATCGGGACCTGCTTTGACTGACGCGGAGGCAAAGGACCGTGTGTACTGCACTGACCACCGACAACCATCTATCTTCACTAAGTCCATGGGCCTCTTCCGCGACCAAATCCTCCGAACGCCTCCCAGACCCAACAGCGATGACCTACTCAACCACCTTACGAATCTCATCCTCGATCAAATACAAATGGACCGCGATGGCGAGAGTATCGACCAGTACCTCATCAAGTCGGTTGTGTACATGCTGGAGGGACTGTACGAATCAGATCAAGAGCTGGAGGACGAAAAGCTATACCTCCGAGACTTCGAAGTGCGCTTCCTAGAGAGCAGTGCTCGTTTCTACCGAGAAGAAGGCGAGCGTTTACTGAAAGAGTCGGATGCTGGCACGTATTGTAAACACGCCAAGCGGCGTATAGACGAAGAAGGCGATCGCTGCAGATCGACTTTGTCTGAGACCACTGCACCAAAAATTCAGAAAGTCGTGGAGGATGAGCTAATACGGCATAAGATGAAAGGTCTAATCGAGATGGACAGTGGTGTGCGGTACATGGTGGAAAACGATAAATTGAACGAACTTGAATTGGTATTTGACCTGGAGGCGCGCGTCGACCAAAGAAAGCCCGAGCTCACGAAGTCGATCCAACTCATCGTCGCCGAAATGGGCGCAAAGATCAACGAGGGAGCGGTGGTCGCCTCCCAAGCACCTGCTGTTCCACCAGCCGCAGTGGAAGAAGGCGAAGGGGAGAAATCAAAGCCCAACTCAAAGCAAATCAACCAACAGACTGTAGCAGCTCTTAAATGGGTAGAAGACATCCTCGAACTGAAGGACCGTTTCGACAAGATCTGGACAGTCTCATTTCGCAAAGATCAAAGCATCCAGACCGCACTCACTCGTAGCATGGGTGAGAATATCAATGCGTTCGCGCGCGCTCCGGAATACATCTCTCTGTTCATTGACGACAACATGAAGAAGGGCATCAAGGACAAGACAGATCAGGAAGTTGACCGCACCCTGGAAAAGGCGATCATCCTGCTCCGATATCTGCAGGACAAGGACATCTTCGAGACCTACTATAAGAAGCATCTTTGCAAACGTCTGCTGCTCAAGAAGAGCCAGAGCACTGAGGTGGAGAAGGCAATGATTGCGAGGATGAAGATGGAACTTGGGAACAGCT
The DNA here is from genome assembly GCA_026120125.1 of Pseudocercospora vitis. Lineage (NCBI taxonomy): Eukaryota > Fungi > Ascomycota > Dothideomycetes > Mycosphaerellales > Mycosphaerellaceae > Pseudocercospora > Pseudocercospora vitis. The sequence goes on along the minus strand of JALRML010000014.1, from coordinate 310,616 downwards.
TCACTCTCAAGCTGGAAGCCATGTTCAAGGACATGGCGGTCAGTGTGGAACTGACAGCGGACTACAAGAAGCGCGTGGCCGGTCTTGGCGATGTCGATCGCACGCGGGTTGAATTGACTGTGAATATTCTCACATCTATGACGTGGCCGCTCGAAGCATTCCGGAGCTCTTCAGAAGACGATCCGGAGAGCAAGACGCAGCTCATTTACCCACACGAGCTTGAGAGAGTGCGAAAGGGGTTCGAACAATACTACTCGGAGAAGCATTCTGGACGCAAACTCACATGGCAGACTACGATGGGTGACGTGGATATCAAGGCCAGATTTCCGAGGACACATCCGAGAGTGCACGAAGTCAACTGCTCCACTTACGCCGCCCTCGTTCTACTCCTCTTCAACGACCTCCCGTCAGGCAAATCGCTCAGCCTGGAAGAGATTCAGGCCAAGACAAACGTCCCACTCAACGCCCTCAAGCGAAACCTCCAATCACTCGCCGTTGCACCCAAGACCCGCTTCCTGGTCAAAGAGCCGATGTCGCGCGAGATCAATGCCAACGACAAATTCAGATTCAACGAGGACTACAAGCCAGCATCGGTGAAGATCAAAGTCGGAGTCGTGTCGGCCGGCAACAAAGTCGAGGGCGACAAGGAGCGCAAGGAGACGGAGAAGAAGAACAACGATTCCCGTGGCTTCCAGATCGAGGCGGCGGTGGTGAGGATCATGAAGCAGCGGAAACAACTGGCTCACGCGCAGCTCCTGACCGAGACGCTGAACGTGCTCTCTTCGCAATTCAAGCCGGATGTGAACATGATCAAGAAGCGAATCGAAAGTCTGATTGAGCGCGAGTATTTGGAGCGCATGGAGGAGACGGCTGTGCCGTCGTATAAGTATCTGGCGTAAGCGGCCAAGCGCATCTTGTGTGTGTGATTTCTTTCTTTTGCGTTCGGCATTGGGGACAAAAGGGAAAGGCGTTGAGGTGACTGCGGGTTGCGCGGGCGAGCGTAGCCCCCGCCATGTGTGATGATAGGCATAGCATTTACGGATGGTACGAGATGAGGCATTGGTCTGGCTACGAGAGCACAGCGACGGCGTCTTTGGGGAAAATGTGTTGCAACATGGCCACTTGAGAGCGCTGGATTGAGGATGGCGCTACCTTTGAGCTAGATACCCCAGGCAAAGGTGTGAAATGTATGAATTTGGTCACATGTGCTCAGTGTGCAGGCCAGAACGAATCTGCTCTGATGGATTGCGCGCGTTTGCTGAATGGTGTCACCGTCCACGACCTGACCGATGCAGATATTCCTCTTTTTTTTTTCACACCTCGTGCGCCGTTCCGCCCCAGGATCTGCACGTTTTCTTGTGATCGATGACGGACTATTGTACGTATGGCTGGTGGGTGGCCGGCTCCAGAACCTCACGGCTGGCGCTCGGGCGAGATCTGGTTTGCATCATGATATGTGCAGAGTCAAGCACAGCACGACGCCCTGTGGATTTCGGTCGCAAAGTCTGGGGGTTTCCTGGTGCATGAACGACGGTTCCGAACGCATTCTGCCACTGGTGGCTCTACTCCCGACTCCTGGGAGACCGTTGCCACGAATGTTCTACGCGTACCAGCGTGCGGGTTCCATGTCGGACGATGCGCTGTAATCTTCGTCGATCACCCAAGGCTAGAGGTTGGAGCGTACGATGATGTACTGGAACGATACTCTGATTCTTTGGGTGTCTGGTTTGCTCTCAAGCAAGCGGCGACGTTCCTCGCCTCGTCATCGCTAGACGGTTGACAGGAGTGTTCTACTTGGAACCACATGCAGTCTCAGTGCCACGCACGATAGCGGTCAAGTCAAGAAGACAGGCTGGTTTCATCCGAGGCTGGCTTGAGCCAGTTCTCGTGGAGTCAGTGTCTGGTCATCGGAGTGCCTGTGTTTCTATTAGTCTGATCGCTTACTCGCTCTGGTATTTGCAATGTCTGCATTAGCATCGGAGGCCAGGCCAGCATGATCTTCAAACACAGCGCGGGTACGTGTGTCTCGGATGGGTTACACCCTTGTTCTGCAGAGCAACTGGGGATGGCTGAACACGCCTTGCACGATGTCTCGGTCCATGGTCTGGCGAACCAGGTTTCTGCAGCACGTCTTCCTCTATCACTGCCTTATTGTGCTCTAGCTGTGCTTCTCCGCACACGTACTTTCTACCCCATCTTGAGGATCTGCTTGTAAGCCTTGTCCCGCGGTATGCTTATTCGCAGGCTCGTAGATGGCATGGCACGCGGCAGATACCGAGTTATGCGCAAGCTGCATCGTGGCTCTGGAGCGGTATGCAGGTCTCACCTCTCGTCAACGGCAGAACGGTCGGCTTGCGCCATCGCTGCTGGGAGGATCAAGGCTGGGCGGTCGCAGGGAACGTCGAAATCAGCGGCGGCCTTCCGCCAGCGTTTCTGCCACAGTACAGTACAGAATGCGCACCGCGGCTGGAAGGCTTCGGTACGCCATGCGGTGAATTGAGTGTGGTTTGATACCGAGGGATATCATTCTGTCCCGCTCTGAGGCCGTCCCCGACGTGCAGCATGCAGTAGCTAGTGGCGCGTGTCGTGGTTCGTAGGGCAAGGCTTGGGAGCAAGTCGAAGCGGTGCAATGGCCATACAGTAGTAACAGTAAGGTACAAGGGCTTTGTTCACGACTGCTGCGAGACACATGGAGGCAGCTGGAATGGAGGGCGTTGTGGGAGGCTTGCGCCCGAAACAACCGAATGCGTGCCATCTCCCGCCCCCAAGGATAGCACTTCGATCTCCGTCCACGCCCCCCCGGCAACTCCACGCAATAATCCATGCCGGCGCCGGGTGAGTGATACATGTGACGAGTGCGAGCGGGCCAGGGCGCGAAGGATTTCGACGTGGAGAAGCTGGCCCAAGTCGGCCAGAGATTCCAGATTGTGCACGACTTCTTCTTCGAGTCTCGCGAGGCCAACAGGCTAGAGATGTTTCACCACCGCACTGCGGTCGACGGACGACGATCTCATGCAGCATCACGCCGCCCGCCGCGCATTCCCGCAGCCTTCATTTCCAGGGGCAGCGAATGAGATGGCGGCGCGCGTCTGCTGTCCGTCGACCTCAGGCCGCGCCTCCAACCAGCTGCGAACCGTCCTTCCCGCAGAATGACTCTCCTGTCGCAGCCTCCTCCTCCTGTGCCGTACAGTACAGTACAGTAAAACAGCACTACTACTCTTCTCGCTCGCGGGCACCGCGTTTCGTCTACCGCGTCCGGTCGGGAACTAGAGCTGTTCCGTTGCCCAAGACTGGCTCGGTTCGGGCCCAGCGCCTGGAGGTCCACCAGACGAAAAGATGGATCTTGGAGCCGCCAGGAACAGGCACGATAGGAGGCGGTGGTGGGTCTTCTGCTTGCTGCTTGCGTGGCTATCGACCATGAAACGCAGCTTTGGAGCATGACCCACAGCGCCGACGACTCTGATGCGTTCGTCTGCGCTGAAGCCAGCGCCAGAACGGCAAGATCTCCTAATGCATCCCTGTGCGTGGACGTGTGGACGGGTGCACTGGTGGATGCACGCGACAACTCTGCGCTGCTTTTCTTCTGCTTCTACTGCTGCTTTCCCTCCTCTCTTACCATCTTGTGCCTCGATTGTCGTTCCTTGGATCAATTGCCGTCACTCTCTCGAGCTTCCGCTCACCACCCTCCTTCACGTCCAGCCCTCGGACGATCACATTCATTTCCTGCATACATATCTAGCAATTGCCCTGGTCGGCGATTCCCTCTCAGCGCTCCAGCAGCAGCTCATCCCAGCTTTCTCGCGTCCGATCGAAGAGCATCAATTGACAACGACAGCATCGACAGATCAACATCCCGGCACAAGGAGAAGATACTGTCCGACCGACCATCATGTCGCCTGCTACTCATCTCTCGCTCTTGGCTCTCGCGTCGACTGCTCTGGCTGCTCGCCACGGTCACTTGGCTCACAGGTACCTTCACTCGAGTGAGCATGGCGTGGCATACGGTACTGGTACCAGTGCACCCTTTGCGTACCCGACTGCCAATGCCACTGGTGGCTGGGGCTCCACTGGTCTTCCACCATCCGGCTCATCTTCAGCTGCAGGTGGCTACAACACCGCCACCGAGCATGTGATTCACACCGAGACTGTTTACCAGACGGTCCACGCGGCCTACCAGTCCGCTGCCAGCAGCGCCGCTGGCTACGGAGCGTCGGCTTCTGGCTCCCCATCAGGATCAGATTCTTGCGGCGTGGTAACCGTCACAAGCACCGAAAAGGTCACTCAGTATGTGACTCAGGGCTCTGCTCCTTCCTCCTCCTCGGAGGCTTCTCCAATCGAGACCTCCTCTGCATCGGCTCCTGCCTACTCTGCTCCGGCTTACTCCTCAAGCTCCAGCAGTGAGGCCGCGCCAGTCGAGACTTCTTCCGCTCCAGCTTATTCCGCCCCGGCCTCCTCTGCTCCTGCTTCCTCGAGCACTGAGGTTGCGCCCACTTCTGCGGCACCAAGCTACAGCAGCTCGCCAGTTCCATCATCATCATCATCATCTGCTGCTGCACCAGTGGGCTACTCTTATTCGGTTGCCAACAAGGGCGCCGACAACTACGGAGCCAGCACTTCCAAAGCTTCTAAGACTTCATCTGCGGCACCAAGCTATACCTCCGCATCCTCCGCGGGTGGAAAGCGTGGTCTTGCCTACAATGATGCGAGCCTCGTTTCCTGCTTCAGCGATGCCCGCGAGGTTTCCTGGGCTTACAACTGGGGCTCCTCCAGCGACGGTCTTTCTGATGACTTCACCTTCGTCCCAACCCTGTGGGGTACCGCCGAGGACTACACCGGCTCGTGGAGCGAGAACGCCAAGACCGCCATCAGCGGTGGCTCAACTCACCTTTTCTCCTTCAACGAGCCAGATCACTCCGCTCAGGCCAACCTCGCTCCCGCTGCCGCCGCTACTGCATACGCTGAGTACATGAATCCCTTCAAGGGTCAGGCCCAGCTGTGCGCTCCGTCCGTCACCAACGGTGGTGGCGATATGGGTCTTACTTGGCTCCAGAACTTCTTGGACGCCTGTACAGACTGCCAGATCGATTGTCTCAACATTCACTGGTACGACTCTGCCGAGAACACGGCCTACTTCAAGTCGCACCTCGAGCAGGCCATCGACATGGCCAACGGCAAGCCAGTCTACATCTCCGAGTTCGGTGCTACTGGTTCTGATGACCAGATCAAATCATTCCTCGAGGAGGTCATGCCATGGATGGACAGCAACTCCAACATTGCTGGGTACGCCTACTTCATGGTCAAGGACGGACTCCTCGTTTCCGGCACTGAGCCATCGTCATACGGTACCACTTACAAGAGCTACACCTCTTGATCGGGGCCAACCCCTGCTCTCATTTGCTATTGACTGAGTAGAGGCCAAAATATCTGGACACGGCGTAACGACACATCTTTAAGCTTCTGTGTACATGGCGATTTCAGGGGGAGAGACAGCTTGCGGAGGGATTCACTACTCGCGTACGCGCTGAGTTTGGTTGGCATTGCGAGGCGCACGGGACGAACCAGTTTGGAGTATATAGCGCATACGCATCAGCATATGTACACAGATATGAAGCCACGACGATGTGTTCGGCTTCAATGAGATACGCTTTCCTTGTCATGAGATACTGTTCGCTTGTGATGACCCTGTTGTAACATTTCCGTTGAATCACGCTGCGGCGTTCAGATGTGCCACAGCACCGCGCCCCGTCACAGAGCGCTGTGCAATGCTCGTGTAGATGCGTCAAAGCAGTCAACTGCCGTGAGCGGAAAGAAGAAGGCGGCTGTTGAATCCAACTACCCGTGTAGTCGGGTTCTGGGGTCAGTGCCAAGGTGACGTGGCTCGGTGCACGGCGCGCAGTGCAGCTCATCAAAGGGTCTGAGCTTTGGTCGTAGCTGCCGGATGCCATCTGTGAACATCTGCGAGTCGCATCGCAACCATTTCCAACAGACTTCCGTCTGCCACTAGTCACACACAAGATGAGGCTCCAGAAACTACCGGGCCCATTGCTCACACTCATATGCGCCAGTTGCGTGTCGGCCTTCTACCTTCCTGGTAAGCTGCCTGGACTTTGTACACCACACTAGGCAGAGGGCGTATACTGACATCCCCTAAGGAATAACACCTACAAATTATAAGCACGGTGACCTCGTCCCCCTCAACGTGAACCACCTCACGCCTGCTCAATCTTCGCGCGTCACTCAATTACGCTCGGCCTTCTCGTTCGATTACTACCACCCCAACTTCCACTTCTGCCAGCCCAAAGATGGACCACAACACATATCCGAGTCGCTGGGCAGCATATTGTTTGGAGATCGGATTCTCACATCACCTTATAAATTGCGCATGGAGGTCAACGAGACCTGTAAAGCAGTCTGCGACGAGGTGTGGTTCGAGGCACGGGATAGCAAGTTTGTGAATAGGAGAATCTGGCAGAATTACATCGTGAATTGGCTCATCGACGGGCTGCCCGCGGCACAGAACTACTTGGACCAGGACACCGGCACCGAGTTCTACCAGCCTGGGTTCACGTTGGGAGAGGTGGAGAATGAGATGCCTTATTTGAACAACCATTATGATATTCACGTGGACTATCATCAGGTTAGGAAGAATGAATTCCGCGTGGTGGGGATCTTGGTTGAGCCGTCTTCGCGCAGAGACTCCAAGAGGATCGGGAAAGGGGACGATATGGCAGCAAGTTGCGGCGAGGGCGGAGCTCCTCTTTCGCTGTCGGAGAAGGATCGCACAAGAGTGCTCTGGACCTACAGCATTCACTGGATCAAATCACCCACCACGTTTGCCACGAGATGGGACAAATACCTGCACGTGTTTGACCCCAAAATCCACTGGTTCTCGTTGATCAATAGCGCGGTCATCGTGATATTCCTCATTGGAATGGTCAGCACAATCCTGGTCAGGACCCTCAGGAAAGATATTGCTCGCTACAACAGACTGGATCAGCTTGGGTTAGACGATTTGAATGGCCACAGTGTGGGGGACGACATCCAGGAGGATAGTGGATGGAAGTTGGTTCACGGAGACGTGTTTCGCCCTCCTAAGCACTCACTGGCACTGTCCATCCTGGTCGGGAATGGCGCACAGCTTTTCATCATGGCAGGATTCACGATCGCGTTCGCGGTGGTCGGCTTTCTATCGCCGAGCAATCGTGGCAGTCTTGCGACCGTGATGATCCTCCTGTATACCTTCCTGAGTTTTGTTGGAGGCTATGTCAGCTCCAGAGTCTACAAGGCATTCCAGGGCACCAAGTGGAAACAACTCTTCATCATGACACCCTCCGCGGTGCCAGCTCTGGTCTTCTCGATCTTTTTCCTGCTCAACTTGTTCGTTTGGGCTCGTCAGTCATCGGGAGCCGTTCCGTTCACGACAATGCTGGTGATTGTTGGAATTTGGTTTGTCATCTCACTCCCACTCTCCATGGCCGGCTCATGGGTAGGATTCCGTCAACCGATGGCCGATTCACCAGTTCACACAAATCAGATTCCACGCCAGATTCCACCCTCACGAGGCTACCTACGCCTGGTCCCCAGCATGCTTTTGGTCGGCATCCTGCCATTTGGCGCCATTTTCGTTGAGCTCTACTTCATCATGAACTCTCTCTGGAGCAACCGAATCTACTACATGTTCGGTTTCCTCTTCCTCAGCTTCGGTCTGCTGGTTGTCACATCCGCTGCCGTCACGATTTTGATGGTCTACTTCGTGCTGTGCTCAGAGAACTACCACTGGCAATGGAGAGCCTTTGCCAGCAGTGGAGCGAGCGCTTTCTATGTCTTCGCGTACAGCCTCCTGTATTGGGCCAGGATGCTCAGCTTCAGCAGCTTTACTGGAGGATTGTTGTTTCTCGGATACTCGATCCTGCTGAGTTTCTTGTGGTTCTTGCTAAGTGGTGAGTGGCTCGTTTCAGGACTAGGTCTTTACGACAGCGTGCTAACATCAGTGCTAGGCTCCATCGGCTTCTTTGCGTGCTGGGTGTTTGTGCATAGAATATATGGATCGCTCAAGATTGATTGATCTTGCGACGGTTCGCCGAGGTATAGCTACATGTATCTCAGGCCATTTTCATGATGGTTTGCAACACCTTAGCTGGGGCAAGACTTGAGAATGATTCCTTTTTCACATGCACCTCAGGACTTGCGCTGGCATTACAGGCGGTTGGCCCAGCATGCCGGCTGACCTGGCGTCATACAGGTCGATCGAGCTAGGTATTGCGTGATCCTCTTCACGATCCGGCAAGGGGCTGACTACCGGGTTTGAATTAGAAGCACATTGTGACGATGCGCTTCAAAGTACGGCAGAGAAAGGTCGCGCGGTCGCTACGTCGCCTACCGCCGGGCATCTTGCTTATGTACGCCAGGAGCAATGCCACTGCCGCATGAGGACTCCCAGACGACCAATAGCCGGCATCAGAATGAAGTTCAGCAGGAGATGCGGCTCTCGCTTGAGCCCTCACAGCTCCGATCATCTGCAGGTTCCATGTGCGCTGGTCGATTTTGGTTTCCGGCTTCGAGCGAGGGGCACGATGGAGACCCAACGTACCATCGACGTCACCAGTCTGCCCCTCAGCCGAGTAAACAACAAAAGCTGAGACGACTACTCTCCTTTCCTGTCTGATCCATTCATGACAGCTTGACTGATTCATTGCCATCACCAGAGAAATCCATTGGTACGTGCTTCGTGTCGAGGAACCGGTTTTGACATTTTTGCCGTCCACCTGATAGCGTCTTCCTTCAACACCACCATGTCCATTCCTCGAAGTGCATTTCGTCTTGTGCGAGTCAATTGTCATTCCGCAGCTTTTCGACCCAGCATCACTTGTCAGCAACCTTTCCAGAAAACACCCAGTCTAACGAGAAACAACAGAAAGCATTCAGCACCCTTCCACACAAGCACCGCAAAGATGTCGTTCAGCAACACCGATACCGGCTCCAAGACTGCCGACCCATACACTGCGAAGAATGAGCAGGAACCATCATTGAAGGAGAAGGTCGAGGACCTCAATCACTTTGTCGACCAGGCTAAGTTCTGCATGATGACCACGAAGAACGCAGACGGTGGTCTTGCTAGCAGATGCATGGCGCTTGCGGCCAAGGTAAACATGGCACATGTCCCTTCCCTCTGTCATGCCGTATACTCACATCCATCTAGGAGGGCAACGGCATTGACTACATCTTCCACACCAATACCGAGTCTGGCAAGACCGACGACCTCGACGCAAACCCTGACATCAACCTCGGCTTCCTCGACTCCACCGGCCAGTGGGCCTCCATTTCAGGCAAGGCGACAGTCGAGACCGAGCGTACTAAGGTCCGCCAGTACTACTCTCCAGCACTGAAGGCTTGGCTCGGCGACCTCGGTGATGGAAAGCACGATGGTGGTCCAGAAGATCCAAGAATCGGCCTCATTAAGATCAGACCTGTTACCATCCAGTACGCTGTTAGCAGGAAGAACATCGTGACTAGCACGATCGAGGTCGCAAAGGGAGTTGTGACTGGCGAGGCACCGCAGGTGAACAAGCTCAGACATCTCTCTGAGCAGGAGATTCAGCAGTGTAGGTTTCCATATCTGAGTGATTGAAGTGGGTTTGTGCTGACGATGTGAACAGGGCGCTCGTCGTAGTAGGAACAACAGCACATTTTATTGGAAACGATGCATACAGCTGTAGAGAGTGCAGTACCAGGCTCAGATCGTGGACGCCCAGAGGGTGGAAGTTAGAATCCAGCCACAGCTTCATAAAATGACACTTCGCCTACTGCCTTTCTGTACATCCCTTTCCCTGCCCTTGCATCGTTCACACCATCTTCATGACGTGCCGCCAAACTCGAAAGGGACTGACCAAGGTGGCCTGAGACAGGCGCTAAACAATGCCGACTTTGCCATCTCGCTATTTCCACACTCAGAGATCACGTCGTGTAGACCGAGTCCTCGAACAAGGGAACGGAGTATTTATCGGCGACGGTTTCTCAGCACACGCCCGTCTACGAACTCTCCCTTTGGCGTCAGTTGTTATGGAGTAGCGACGCCCAAACATGCTGCTTTCTCGCGACGCAGCGCTTTTATTAGGAGAAGCGTCAAACGAGCAGTCGGCCACAGTTCGCCTCGGGTTTGCTGGGTTGATGTTCTCGTGCGGGCTGTGCTCCTACCTTGGCGCATAGCACGGGACGTTCAATCGGACTTACAGAAACGAGCGGATTTCATCAGACGTTCGCCCCACACAATCGCATGGCCCTTTGAGAACGTGATAGAACTCCACGACGAAGCACGTCCTCCCTCCCTCCCTCTCTTCCATGCGGGTTATGCAGCAGCTTCCTGAGAATCATGCTGCCTACCAGCGACGCAAAGTTCTCGACATGTCAGACGAGGATTTCATCGCATAGACTGAACCCGAAGAAAGAGCGACGCCCGCTGGCCACCTTGTCCGGTCCATGTTGTAATCTGCATTGTTATCCGATCTCTCACCTCGCTTTCACGCTACACCATCGATGCAGCCGTCCGTCCTTTTTTGACGTACGCTGTGCTCTCCGCTTCGGCTCGCCCGGGGTCTCACCTTCTTTTGCACCTTTTTGTGTATCTTCCCCGAACGCAGGTCCCGATGCCGCAGGATTGGCTCCGTAGAGTCTTCTTCTCGTCCGGGCGCTCGTCTTGACTTGATTGTTCTTGCCTACGGTTGATGCGGCTCGCCGCTGCGCTGATGCGTGAGGAACCACTTTGGGGGCCCGCTGGCCGGTTTTCTGCTGTGTCGCAGGGCTTGGAGATGTAAAGACCCGGTCATGGTCGGATGCGGATGCTCGCGGTTCGTTCTTCTGCAGGCTTCCTGTGCCTGCCTCTCTGTACGTCGAAGTTTGCCTTACTGATGCCGTTTTCACTTGGGAGTGGGACGGGATGTAGATGCAAGGCGATGGATGCTCTGAAATGTCTTAGACACGACTGACACGCTTTCAGCGAAGAATGCGATTGTGAGCCTCGATGGCCTATCCTTGCGCGGAGACCCGCAGTGCAATGCAGGGAACCGGTCACACAGAATGTGAGATCATCGAGTGTTGTGCGACGGTAGGCCTTCTGGATTTCTGATATCTTCTTCGCGCATGGAGGATACAGTCACAACCATCGTTTCTGCACCTCTCGACGAAGGTGGACAGGGTACATTCGATGCAACCCACCAAAGCCGCGTGAGAGCAAGCATCTTGATGATGATACGACCTCGTGGGTTTAAGCTCCAGGTACAGCCCCCCAGCGCATCCTTCCATTGGTGGTGATGCATAGCAACCGGCGCGCTCGCGGCGTAGGGCCGACCGGGAGTGCATGTACACTTCTGAGCATGGCGGAGGAGTAAATTGAAATCCGCATTCCGCAAATGCTGCGACGTCACCGACTGTCTTTCTGTATCTTCCAGGAAGGGATCCACAGATAAGGACTCAACCGGCCACGTCCTGAAGCAAAGTCACACAGACAGGACCGACATCTAGGCGCAGGTCCCGGCCAGGCCAGGCCAGGACTTTACTGTCTTCACGGAAACGATTCCACCCCTTGAGGTTCTCCCTTGCAAGCCTCGCTGCTCTGCGCTACCAACGACGAACGTGGCTTGCTGCTTGGTTTCAGTTGCTAGAGCTCCGTGTCCAAACATAAGGTTACATGCTGTCATTACTCCTACCCATCCATACAACACCCACTAGGCTTCGCTCGGCACCACCATGCATCGGCAATCAGACGCCAGATACAGTCTATCTTAACTCCATCTCGTTGCCTCGCCAATCCTGCGCATTCGTCTACATCGGTCTACTTGAACATACTCGGTCTTCCTGCACGCCCTCGCCTCACGAGAGGCCGCATTGCTAGCTTTTTGACGCGGCCTTATATCGCACAATCATGCGAAGTCTGCAATTGATTGGCCTCTTGACTGCCGGAGCACAAGCCATATGGCCAATCCCAACAGAATATAAGCATGGCAATGGCGTTCTTTGGATCTCCAAGGATAAGGTGGATATCACTTACAGCGGCCCTGGATCTGTGAGCTCCCTTTCCAGCTGTGATGATGGAAGGCTCTCCACTTACATGCAACAGAAGCCTGGTGGTGGTGGTGCTCGTGGAGAGGGCTGCAGCGGCAACAAAATTATCGACAACGCCATCCACAGAACTTGGGATACATTGACCAGCAGAAATTTTGTGCCTTGGAAATTACGACCACGGTTGTCAGATTTTGAGCCAGATGCGAGTAATGGAACATACATCACATCGATCACATTGCAGCAGGATGGAATTGATCCTGCTGATGTTGCGAAGCCGGCGGAGAAGATTGATGAATCGTACAAGCTGGAGATGACGGAAGACGGCAAAGTCACAATTTCAGCAAAAACCTCCATCGGCATCTTGTACGGACTCACGTCTTTCACGCAACTCTTCTTTCAATCCTCAAAAGGCGGCGTATACACGACCCTCGCACCGGTGTCCATTACCGATGCGCCGAAGTTTTGGTGGCGTGGGCTCAACATCGACACTGCGCGCACATTCAAGCCATTGTCGGACATCTACGCCATGATCGATGGTTTGTCATACAACAAGATGAACCGACTCCATTGGCACATTACTGATGCTCAATCATGGCCACTGGTCAATCCTGCGCTGCCAGAACTTGCGGAGAAGGGTGTATATGAGGCATCGCAGAAGTACTCTCCTGAAGATGTTAAAGCTGTGCAGGAATATGGTTCGCTGCTTGGTGTTGAGGTCGCCATGGAGATTGATCAACCTGGACACACGTCCTCGATCTGGTTCTCGCATCCGGACCTGATCGCTGCGTTCAATAAGCAGCCTGACTGGACTACATACTGCGCGGAACCACCCTGCGGTTCGCTCAAGCTGAACTCGACCAAGGTGGACGACTTTTTGGAAAAGCTGTTTGATGATTTGCTGCCACGCATCGAGCCATTCACCAGCTATTTCCATCTCGGCGGCGATGAAGTCAATAAGAATACGTACCTTCTCGACGATACTGTGAACTCCAACGAATCATCGGTCCTGCAACCACTCATGCAGAAGTTCATGGACCGTAATATGAAGCAAGTGGCATCCTACAACATGACACCGTTAGTCTGGGAAGAGATGCTGCTGGAGTGGAACCTGACTCTGCCGAAGAACACCATTGTCCAGACATGGCAGAGCGATGAGGCCGTTGCTAATGTAACTAAAGCAGGCTATCGGGCCATCGCCGGCAATTATAACTATTGGTATCTGGACTGTGGGAAAGGCCAGTGGCTCGACTTCTACCCGGAGAATGCAGCAGGATTCTGGCCTTTCAACGACTACTGCGCTCCATTTCATAACTGGAGAGCAGTATACAGCTATGACCCTCTCCATGGTGTCCCCAAGCATCAGCAACACTTGGTCATTGGCGGTGAGACGCACATTTGGAGCGAACAAACCGATAGTGTCAACCTCCATCAGATGGTAAGTCTCAAGCTCTACAGACAACACATCCCTGTTTCGTATGTAACTAACACATCCCGTCAAGGTCTGGCCCCGTACAGCTGCCGCAGCAGAGATATTGTGGGCCGGTGCGAAGGATTCTCACGGGCAGAATCGGTCTCAGGTCGAGGCGAGCCCACGGTTGGCGGAGATGAGGGAGAGGTTGGTAGCGAGGGGAATCAAGGCCGAGCCCTTCCAGATGCCATTCTGTACGCAGAATGGCACGCAATGTGCGTATCCGACGTCATGAGATGGAGACTCTTGAAGATTTTGTTTCGCAGCGTTGGTGAATAAATTGGGAGGCGAAATGCTGGGCCAGGTCGTGCCCCGGGTGTACATAATGGCAGCCATGGAAGAAAGGTGTACATATGACACAATTCACCGACGACCTCACCTTGTACAGCAGCGTGCTCTCATTGTTCAGATGTATCGACTGCTGCCGTCAGCCTGCTCCGAGGCCTGGACGCTGAACATGATCCAGAGCTGACTAACGATCCCTGCATGGATTCTCGTCAACTTGAAGGTGGACATTCACGCTTGTTTTCGCCTTCCACCTTCAACATCATCTCTACCATGAACACGACGCGAAGCCTCCGTGCATTCCAGCGCAACTTCGAGCAAGCTTTCCGGACATATCATCTTCCCACCCGCATATCTCACCAACCTAAAATCCGCGCTTTTCACATCCCAGCCCAGCGCAACCAGCAACGCCGATGGCAGTCCACGACTTCCTCTGAACCAGAATCCCGACCTGCACAACCTCTCACGGACCGCTCAGAAACCTCACAGTCCGAAGCCGACTCCATCGCTCTTCGCAAATCCCTCTCGCCCGCCTACCAACTGCACTTCACCTGCAAGAAATGCCTGGAACGGAGCGCGCACACGGTCTCGAAACAAGCCTACCATTTCGGCACCACCGTCATCAACTGTCCGAAATGCAAAACCCAACACCTCATCTCCGACCATCTCAGAATCTTCTCCGACAAAGGCAAGACCTTGGAGGATATCGCCAAGGAACACGGCGAACTCCTCAGGAAGGGCCGACTCGGCGTCGACGGCGATGTAGAGTTCTATGATGATGCTGCGACGGGATGGGTGGAGGAGGATGCGAAGAAGTTGAGGCAGAACTTGGAGGAGGAGTTGAAGAAGAAGGAGGCGAGGATGAAGGTCAAGGGTGCTGAGGATGTGCTGAGACAGCAGGCTGCTGCTCCTGAACGGGTAGGGGAGACGGCTGCGCAAGATACTCTGCAAACTTCCGCCAGAGGGTCTGTTAAGGTGTACAATGACAAAGATGAGGCGATGGATGATAGGATTAGGGAGGCGCTGCGGGAGACTAGTAGAAGACAGGATGGATGAGAGGGTAGTGTGCATGATGGGATAATTATCCGCTCTACAATATACGGGGCTAGATGACTGCCGCTGAGCATGAAGCTGCGCTGTCTCTGCTTCGACGACCCAGCTTGGCTCCAGCGAGGCTACAAGCTTCCCGTCCGCTTTCACGACCGAAGGTCGATAGGGTGACTGGGCTTCGAGCCGTAACGGCCGTCACGAGACAGTGACACTTTCAATAAAGGCTCTCCACGACTTTCTGTCACCCACACAGGACTGAACGCAGTGATCCAAACGGACCTCGCGAGTGCTTGCGCCGGACCTGAAGCAGGACGACGGGCGACAATTCGAAGCTGTACATATGCTGTAACATAGGACCTCAACGCAGTGGACCATCGCCTCCACCACCTCAGCTTCACTCCTAGGCCCTCACTCCCTTTACGAGGTCTCGATCCAAGCCAACGCCTCCTTCTTCGCTCTCCTTCCCTCCTCTCTCCTCTGCTGTCGACTCACGTGGCCATGTGCTCTTCTCCAACCCGACTCTGTCCCCACCTCAGCGCTTACCACGACATCCGTACAACCAAAGTGACATACCTGGATCCATCGCCGTCCGAAAGCCCGGAGAGCAAGGTAACGCCAGCAGCGTCACGCCTCCCACCGACAACGGCAACGTGGCCCGGACATGATTCTCAGGCTCGAAAGCTGTGACGACCGCGAGGAGAAGGGCGAAGATGCCGATGAGCATGATGAGTTTGCCCAAAGATCTGGATTGTGAGTGGCGAGTGCGTTGGGACATGGTTTGGGAAATGGGGTGGTGGGGTTTGCGTGGTCTCGGCATGGTGTATTCGCTCTTCTTGTCATCGAAGACGGTGCCCTCGTTGTTGTCATTGTTGTGATGGATCTTGCCACTGTAAGGCGGCGAATCCTGCACTTGATGCCACGTACACGCTTGAATTTTGAGTCACAGCATGAGGTTATGACGAAGATTGCGGCTTTTTCTGTGCTCCTTCCAAGATCCTTTGACAAGCGCATGGTACTAATCCTACGAGAATGATAGATTGTGAATGCTTAGTAGAATCTATGTGAGAGTGGCCTGATGCCATGTCTTCGGTGGTATGACTTCCACGCATCATTCGTGGTGCGCGCTTCACAGATATGCGCGGGTTTCTACACAGATCCACTCCTGTTCGACTTATCTCTTCTGCGTGCCGGTATATGTATGGAACACTGAGATGCTGCTTTTGCGGCCTCGGTCTAGCAGCTGTGCTATGAAGCCCATGCTGGATGCAGAATTGCAAGCCATGTCGCGTTTGATGAATACATGAAGCAGGGGTACGTGACTGAAACTGCCCGGCATGGTTCACTGCTTCCGCAAAGCCATGCCTGGGACCGACCAGATTCAGGTATACCTCACGACGCCCTCCTCTTTACACCCCGTGTCTCCTGTTCTTTTCCAGGATTGCATTGCTCTTCCATCTAAGCGCATCGCTTCCGAATAGGCAGCAAGAACGCTGGGTCACAGGGAGCATCAAGCATGCAATATCGCATTACGAGTGAGCATAATAAACGGCGAGAGAAATGACGTGCATGCTACGCGGTGGCAACATGGCGTTCTGGGGCAATCTGTCTGCTGGGCGGACATCTGGTTGTTCTGCCAAGAAGCTTGATGGGGTGCAGAGGCGGTATTGGAGGACTGACCTGCCCATGTCTTGCCACAAAGGACTGTCCCTGAGGCGAACGATACTTGTGCCGCCGAATGTCAGATGTGGTTGGGTGCAGAAGTTCTATGAGATGCCTATCGTTCCCAGGGCACAGACGGACCAGGTGGTTGCTCACTCCGTGTCACAGTATGTAGCTTTCGCCCGGGTGCTGGATCCTGGCAGCACTCCGATTAGGCTCGCCGCTTCCGCTGGGCCCTTGGGATCTGTCGTCACGACTCTCATCATCACAGGCTCAGAGGCTGTTGGAGACAACCTCTTGGTTTGGCGGCAAAGTCCGCTTCCGCGTTACCATTGCTGTGGGGATGATACAGTAGTCGTGGTTTCTGCCAAGGTTAATCTAATTCAGAATCCCTGGGCTGTGCAGCGCACCAGATTCGAGGAACTGGTTGAAACCGCCTGATCAGTCGGAACTGAGCAGCGCAGGTCAAGTTCGGAGGAAATCATAGCAGAGGGGGGAATTCGGTGGACGGTGCGATCAGCTCCGACTACCTGCTGTCTGGCTACAGTACAACCAGCCGTTCGGCACAACAATTGACCCGCGCGTTGTATCGCACTCGTACAGTAACAACAATGTGGTCCAAAAGCAGGCTGTCCAATGTACGGATGTGTATACAACAGAAAGGTTCACGCGAAAAGGCGTAGATTCCTGGTCCAGCGAGAGGCAGACTTTGTCGTATAGTTCGGAGCAAGGGCATTTCACGGCTCTGATTGGCCAAATCGCTACGAAAGAACAACAAGCTCCGGACAGCCGTGGGTACCGCGGCCGAGGGGCAAAAAGCACCTCACATGCAAAACGTTCCCCACACCAGGGCGCCACTACGGCTTCTGACGATCCTCTCACACGCGACAACTAGTCCACTAGTCAGTCTAACAGACGCGATTAATATATGGTGCCCGTCCAAGATGGCCGTCGCATATCGAGGCATTAAGTACAGTGTCACTGATCACTGCGACCCGCAGCACCTTCGTCGTCCTCCGCACAAACCCGATCCAATGTTGTTCTATATCCTGGACCGGCTGGGCTGGCTCACGGCGTTCTACGCGGCGATAAGTTATGGAGTGTGGAACTTGAGATTTTTGGTCACAGATAAGATCGCGCTCGGGCTGTTGCTGCTGTGCACCGTATCTTATGGAAAGAAAGTGGTCTACCATCTGGATCAGGAGAGAAGGATTGGGAATTTGGGGAAAAGGGCGCCCAGAGTGAGAACACCATGGCCCTTCAACCTGGGCGTCATGTTCCAGGCACTATATTATTTCTCGCATCATCGAAACCATGAGTTTTGGTGGAAGTTGTTCCAGAAGGGCAATCCGAATCGGCCCTACACAGTGGAGGCGGTGACTTTGGGTGGGAGGTTGGTGTTCACGGTGGATGAAGAGAATATCAAGGCGATCCTGGCGACACAGTTCAGTGATTATGGGAAGGGACCACAGTTCAGAAAGGAGTGGAAGGATTTCCTGGGACTGAGTGAGTGATATCCTGCTGGACTCCATACCGTGGTTGGCTGACGTTTTCCGTAGGCATCTTCACCACCGACAAGGAGTTGTGGCACAATTCCCGACAACTGCTTCGTCCACAGTTCATCAAGGATCGGGTGTCTGATCTGCAAAAGTTCGAGCATCACGTCCAGATCTTGTTGCCGATGTTGGCGGGAACCCACAATGGTGCGACGGTGAGGCTGGATGACTTCATGTACCGTTTCACTCTGGACGCTGCCACGGATTTTTTGTTTGGAACGAGTGTCGGAAGCTTGCAGAACGGAGAGGCCGAGTTCGCCCAGGCGTTTGCGGAGGTGCAAGGAGTCCAGGCCATCATAGCACGATCAGGTCCGTTGGCATCGCTGTACCCGAAGAAGAAATTTCACCAAGCGTTGGATATCATGAACAAGTTCACCGATCGGTACATCGACCAAGCGTTGCAGCTACCCGAGGAGGAATTGGAGAAGAAGACCAAGTCCGATGAAGGGTACACATTCCTGCACGCCATTGCCACTTACACTCGAGACCGGAGAGTGCTACGGGACCAGCTTGTGGCTGTATTGTTGGCTGGCCGTGACACCACCGCCGTGACGCTGTCGTGGCTATTCTACGAGTTGTCGAACTACCCCGAGATCGTCAAGAAATTGCGCCAAGAGATCATCAAGTACGTTGGTCTGGACCGGGAACCTACATATGACGACTTGAAGTCCATGCGCTATCTGCAGCACACGCTGAACGAGACGCTACGCCTCTACCCGGTTGTGCCGTATAATGTCCGGGTTGCTCTCGAGGACACCACTCTGCCACACGGAGGAGGTCCAGATGGTATGGAGCCACTCGGCATCGCGAAAGACACCCCGATCGGATATAGTACGTTCGTCATGCAGCGGCGCGCTGATGTCTATCCTCCAGAGTCGGACAAGTTCCCGCACTATTTGACGTTTGCACCGGAAAGATGGGACCATTGGACTCCCAAGTCTTGGAGCTATATCCCGTTCAACGGAGGACCGAGAATCTGCATCGGGCAGCAGTTTGCGCTGACCGAGTTGGCGTACACGGTGACCAGGATTCTCCAAACGTTCGAACGGGTGGAGTGCAGGATGAACGAGTACCCAGGAACCAAGACTGATATTGTGAGTTGCTCTGACAACGACACATCGACTCCGAACTCTGAGCTGACGTTGTTCTTCTTCCTAGGTACTTCAGCCAGCCAAGGGTGTGTATGTTGCGTTTGTGAAGGCAGGGACCGTTTAGCGATATTGCCAAGTTTGCAATCCATGTCCCAGATGTACCAAAACACCAAGAATCCTTGTCTCATCTATAGGACATCTTCCCAAAGTAGCTTCCGAGGGCTGTACATCTCGCCTTGTCTTCGATCCTGCCAGCGCTGAAGACGCGTGTTTGTCGCCGCAGGTCATACGGCTTGCAAGGAATGCTTGTCGAGTGCATGTTACCATCGCCTCACTTCGAAGATCTTGCCCAGCTTTCAGCAAGGTGTTCGTCCAGTATTCCGGGCTGGGGGGCCAGGGACCACAAGATGCGAAACCTAGGAGGTTGCCGATCTCGTTTGTCGCTTCCCACAACCCGGGAAACTCACATGCAAGATCGCAGTCGATAAGATCATGTTGAGAAACAAACAAGGCCGATGCGACGGAATTAAATTTGCTTACCATTCTGTGGATGCGGCAAGGAACGAACTCCTAATTTCGCCAACATGACGGATTCTGTGAATAACGTCGCCGTTACGAATGGCTATTCTGGGTCCGGGGCGGAACGTGATGTGGGCTCGAGCAGGAGGCTCAGCTACATGCAAGGAGAGACACGCGAGCAGGAGTCTGAAGACGCTCAGACGTCGGACAGTGGTCGGACGTCCGACGATCGTTTCTTCGGGCGTCCAGCATGATCATTTGCAGACCTTCCACAACCTCATCGCGCGTCCTCGGGGAAGACGACGAGACGCGCTGTAAAATATCGTGACGGCGAATGGTCCCAAAAGCAGATTTGCTACGTTCTCGTTTGGAAGTAACGTGTTTCCTGCTGTAGTTTCCCGTCGTACCCGCGTAGCTGTTGGGCCTGTCTCTCACTAGACAGAGAAAGGGCCCACGGACCAGGTTGAGCGGGGCTGAACGCGATTCACAGGGAAGCCTGAGGCGTTCAGCCACTGTCGACGGAAATGCCATGGATGTCAACGTTGAGGACAGAGGACGATCCGGAGATTATTTGCGCACGCCCTCTCCTCACGCCTCCTGGGGCAGGTGATTTGATAGGGTTGAGGGGCTCTTTTCGGTGACGAGATTTCCTGTGACAGTATTTTTGGTTGTCCTTACTGGCTGGCTGCTGCAAAGCCTGCACTGGCAGTGTGCAGTGCGTTAACGTTAGGTCGGGGTCCGTCAACGTACAGCCGGAGCAGCGGCGGATGCGCTCTTCCCAGCGCAACGACGGCTCGCAGCAGCCCACGGTCAGGAGCCGCGAGGCGGAGGCATATGGCTGGTCAGGGCATTTTTGGCCAGAAGCCGAGACCAGTAGGATAGCGTCCCCTTGCTGAGGGCTGCTGCACTGCTCCAGCGACCTATAGCACCGGCCCAGCAACATGGCTGTCGGCTGCGGTGCTGCATATCCCGACGGAAGCGCGCCTTAGCATGAACTCTCGCCGTGCAGTGCAGTGCAGGCCATGATGGAGATCTCGTGCAGCAGAGCCGATCACGAAAAAAGCAGCAGAGCGAGCTTTGCCGGTGTGATGTTGCGTGCATCGACCGCGCGAAGCTCCTGCTCGAGGCGGCATGTGGTGTGCGAGTGGTATCAGCAGCATCCATACCGCCCGGCGCAGGGCGGGCGATGATCACGGCTTCACGACGACGACAACGACGACGGCGGCGGCGGCGGGGCGTGTTTGTTGTTTTTGTTTGGCGGCGGCAGCGGGAAGAACGAGGAAAACTAGACAAAGCCTGCCGAGACCTGTGGGGTCGTGGTCCGCGGGTCCTTGGAAAGCTTTTTGAGTTTGGAGCGCGTCTGCTACCACGGGCACGGACAACATCTGGCAGCTGCTCTGATCTCCCAAAGTCCCATCTCCATCTCCATTCCCAAATCCCCCATTGCCATTGCCGCTGCCACTGCCAACTGCTCCCTCCCTCCGGATCGATTGTCACCTTCGCACGCAGCCACGGATTGTCTCAGCGATTGCAGCGGCTTTGCATCACCGGCGTCAACCTGCGCATCCACACTCGGAGTCGAATGCGAGCCGTCGCTGCGGCTGCGGAAGGGAGATATCATTGATCGATTGACTCCTGCCATCCTGACTCTCCGAAACGCTGGTCTCTCCACTACTCCACCCGCCGAACGCACTCTCGAGGCATATCATTGTCTGCTATTGCATGACACGTCGCCAACACACGCTCTCTGAACGATCATCATGGCTTCACATCAACACTCTCCTTCTGCGGACTCCTCGCTCTCCACCAGTGGCTCCTCCTACCAAATGATACTGGACCACATCCTCACCTATCCAGGCAGCTATGAGATTCCCTTGCGCACCATGTACACCCTCAACTGCGGTCCCCGGAATACCGCAGGCTCTGTCACCCCAACTTCCAGCAATGGCAGCTCACCACACCTGGCTCAAGGCTCTTTCCAGGACACCCCTTCACGTCAGACGCTGACAGAGAACCTCATGACTCAGCTCTCGCAACTACCCAGCCAACCCTCGGCCTTGCCACCGACATTCATTACTGCCTTTGTGCAAAAGTGCTTCCCTGCAGACCTCACCCAGGTCGACTTCCCCCAGGCCCTCACTGGTCTGGATTACCTCAAGGATCTCGAAACCCGGCGCAGGAAGGAGGTGGCCGCGGCGTTCAGTCGGCTAGACATCAACCGCGACGCGCTCGACCAGGATGCCTCGGTTCTCTCGGAACGGTACCCTGACCTACACCAATGGGTGAAGGCAATCGAGGAGAAGGAGCGCAAAATCGATGCACTCTATACCCAGGTCTACGTTGGACTTCGACGATGGATCCTGATCAACGAGCTCTCCCTGCTCCCTTTTCACAAGCACAACTGCGTTGCCATGCTTAACACCCTGTATCCACCTGCGGGCATCACGGAGCAGACCCAGCCGACAAGCCTGCTTACCCCAGCCGTGCTCAAAGGCCAACGAGATGGCTTCTTCAAGTACATTCAGGCTGTCGAGAAGAGCGGCCCAAGGATCCTGACCAACCTCATGCAGCAGGGCAAGACACCCAGTGATGCAAACGGTTGGCCGGCAGTAGTCTGCAACCTTACGATGTACCTGCAAGCAGCGAACAGCATACTCAAGGAGTGCGAACAGATTTACGACATCGACGATGTCTCACCACGCAAGAACCGAGAGTCTGGCTCCTCGCGCCACACGCGCAAAGCCGACTCCGGTATAAGCTTCACGAGCAATGTCAGCTCCGAGCGGAGGCCATCAACGCGCAGCTCGGAGAAGGATCCCACGTCACCGATCGAATGGAACCGTCCGAAGACCCCTGGGGGCGCTAGATCTGGCACGGCGCTGGAGAAGCTGGCTCGAGGTCTCAGAACTATCGGCCGCAGCAGGACTGATGTTACTGAAATCATCGAGGACGCCGATGACGCCCGCTCCACCACACCCGTCGACAGGCCTAAGATGCTGCGGAAAATGCGCAGCCTGGGCTCTCTTGGCGACCGCAAGGCTTCCTACTCCAACCTTGTAAGCCGCCAGGGTTCGGATGCGCCGGCATTCGATGTCAACGCCATGCGGCAACAACGCGCAGATTACGAAGCTCGTCAGAAGAACGGCAAGCGAGCGAGTAATGAGGTATAACAGTCTCGCCACTGACTGATCCGTACCATGCATTTCCTTTGTTTCATGAGCTGCGACGATACCACGAATAGCATAGGCAGAGCCGGGTTTGCTCTGGGCACATACTGCATAGCACACGGAGCAATGACACCACGTTCACATGTATAGATTGCCACAGTCAGGAGGCGTTTTCGTTTGGCGAGACGAAACAGACACGGAGTTATTACCACGAGACTTTCAGGTCCTCACGGGCGAAATGGTGAATGTTTCACGAAAAGGATTGGAGGGGTTTTGGATCATGCATATTGCGACATTGGCAAGGTGTTGTAAGGCTATGGAAGGAGAATGCCTTGGAAAACTGTGGTGCCACCAATTATTGGTGACGATGGCTATGGGAGGAAGTAATTTGTTTTGCGCATTGAATGCTATGTCTTGATAGCGATGCCGTATTCTGTGTATCGTGTGTAGTTGACTATGGAATCAACCAAGCGTTCAGAAGAACAGCTATCATTCGACTTGCTATTCCACAGCGCATCCCGCCTCCCTTTTGAGATGTCTGATCCGCGCCAGGGTACCGTCGAGGGCTTTGCTACCCGCCAATGATTTTTCCAGTGCACCCATTCAAGCCGTAGATCTACTGGTACTGGGTCTACCCATCTATCGAACACGTGTGTTAGTGGTACAGAACTTTCGACAGCTCGAAAGGGTTTCCCTTCAGAGTGGAGCACCACCTCGTACTACAGTTGACGTTCGCAGCAGTTAGTCACGTTCTGTTTGTTGTTCTGATGCTGCGGCGCCCGTTCCGAGTTCGGGTGGTCGATCGTCCCGAAGATGACTCGCCAGCTGATCTTTTCAGCGCGACAAAGTCACTCCAACGTAACCAACAACCGCAATATTGCTCGTGCCAGGCTTGACGACAGCTGCTCCCACGGATGTGGTGCACCGCACGGCAATTCCACTACTCCGGTAGAACCACATCCACATTATTCCTCACAGGACGCCATTGTCTCCGCCTCCTTCAATTATCCCTCAAGCCATCATCGACAATTCCTTCTTCCTCCCCGATCTCTGCCGCTTGTGGTGCTGGGGGGCCATCTTGACTCGGCAGAAACACCTTCCACCAGCAACCTTATTCCCGCGCGAGAGGGCGATAGCGTGGCCCCAAGGCTGACGCTACATTCCATATCTCGTAGAGCCTCCCGACGCACGAGCGCACGACTGGCACAACCTTGACGCCACCACGACGCCGCGTTGCCCCAAAGCAGGAAAGTCATGGGGCGGCTAGCATTCGTGACGCTCGATGTCTTCACCACAACGCGTTATGCCGGGAACCCTCTCGCCGTCGTGCACGTACCCGAACGGGAGAATGTGTCGACGGAACAGATGCAGATGATCGCGCGAGAGTTCAATCTCAGCGAGACGATTTTCGTGCATGACGGGACATGTGGTGGAGCGGAAGATGGAGTGCAGGAATGGAGGGTCAGGATTTTCTTGACCAAGGCTGAGATCCCTTTTGCAGGTGGGTACCCGTAGGGAGTGGCCATCCGGCCGCGCATTGTTGCTTGGTGCGTTCGTGTTCGCACACACGAGACAGGCATAGGGTCTCACGACACTGCTGATGTCGTCTTACTCTCGGTTCTAGGTCATCCGACGATCGGTGCCGCTGTCTACACACTGGGAACTCTTGCAGCCTCGAGTCAGCCTGCTCCTGGTCGGCTGCTCGCGAATGCAGGGCCCATACACCTCGTTTACGACCCTGAGTCTGGTGTGGCGACGGCGAGCATACCGCACGACTTCCATTCTCACACGCAGTATGGCGTTGCACTCGAGGAGGTCTACGAGCTCCAGCCGGCTCTGAAAGGGGTCATCACATCCCCAGATGCCATCTCGGTGTGCAGTCCCGTGCGAGGCATGAACTTCATTCAAGTCGAACTGCCCAATCTAGATGCCCTGAGCAAGATAACCACTTCGAAGGAACCCGAGCCCAAACTAGACGATGACTGGAACGAAGGCTTCTCCGGCTCATACTTCTACGTAGTCACCTCTTCCCCCCCAGGAAAGTTTTCCCTACGAACACGCATGATCGAAGGAGCATTCGAAGACCCAGCAACAGGCTCCGCAGCCTGTGCTCTGAGCAACTACCTCGCTCTCAAGCACGCAGACATGCGAATCTTATATTTCGAGATTACACAAGGCGTCGAGATGGGCAGGGAATCCGACATCGGAGTCACCGTCACCCTTGATCGCGACCTGAGAACTGTTGAGAAAGTCGAACTCAGTGGCACAGCCATCAAAGTCATGGAGGGGCATGTGGAGTATTGAGTGAGGCATTGAACGCTATCAATGTTTAAGCGAAGGTTTGCCATGTGCGTGGCTCGCCTAGATTCCACGTGGATGCACCAGGCCGTCTTCCTCACCCGTATGCTCTACCGCTACGACCTCTTTCCTATCGTGTACCACGCGGAAAATACGAACGCGTGCCGTGGCGCGCGATTTGAATAATATCTAGGTGGGTCGTTGATGTGAGGAACGGCTTGTGGACTACTCGATAGCGGCCGCCAGCTTCCCGGAAGGTACGAACGACTTCATGGAAAGTCGAGGCGCAGGGTGTGGGTGAAAAGGGCCAGATTCCTTCTCGTGTTCTCAACATGACATTTTCTCATACTCTCATTCGTTCACGGTCTTCGTACGCTGCATTCGGAGTATTCCGATTGGGATACTCTTGATGCTTGACGTGCAGCACGTTCTGCTTTCACCTCTCGCTTGAAAGCCTCATATGCTAACTATACGTGAACCTCGTATGCTTACCGGGTTGCGAGGGCATGGAACCATCCTCATCAGACAAAGACATGTTGTGGACAGATTGGACGTGATGCGGCGTGAGACGGACCTTGTTCGCCTGAAGCTGGGAAGACTATTTGTGCTACATGGCCGTGCTACGAGACCCACCCAAGCCCTCCTCGTTCCCAAGGGGGTGTGGCCTGCTCGGCTTCCTCTTCACCTGGCGCGCAGTCTACACAATCGACGCATTCGGACATCGCACGCTGCTCATCTTCACGTTTCCGAATACGTGTGCCGAGATTGTTGGCTGGGATCAGTGAGTGTTCATGACCTGGAAGATGATAGATCGAGAGGGAGGTCGGATGATGATGAGGTATAACAGCGGCTGGGACGTTTGGGTTCTAAGCTGGATTGAATGCATTGGCTTTCGTTCTGATCTCTTGGTCTTGCCCCCACTCTCTCTGTCTCAGTGTCGGCGTCTGCACGGGTTCATCAGTGAGTAAATGAGACTTTCGATGTCAGCGGGAGGAGACATGCTCATTTACAACTCACGGGACAAATGCCATGGTGGTTCAGGTGGAATGTATTAGAGAAGAATGAGGCTGAGCAGTAGCAGAGCACTAGAGAGTTGACTGCTGAGAACAAATTGCCGAATGTCAGTAAAAGGCTGCAGGTCACCGAGAGTCATCCTCATCTTGCTGAATAGACCTGTATCGAGGTCCATCGTAAGAATTCATGTCCAGTTTTGCATCCTTCTGCCGCAGCAGATACCTTTTTATCCACCATGGCGCGACCTCGTGCACCTGGTATGTGACAAACTCTCTTGTAGGTACCGAGAAAGTCTCATCCAACTCTGCTAGTCTCTTCTGCTTCGTCTCTGGCACAAACAGGAACACGAGAACCCATGCGACCAAGTTTAGCGCAGCGTACAACAAAAAGCTGCCTTGCGTTCCAAGCACACTAAGCAGCCACGGGAATGTCAGAGATACTACTGTCGCAAACATACTCGTGACAGCAATCGCCGAAGAGGTTCCTAATTCACGATGTGAGAGTGGGAACACTTCTGCTGAATAGGCGGCTGGTACCGGGCCCATTCCTGGTGAGTAGAGCAGGCAGAAAAGGTAGATCATGCTCGTGGTCAGGACGAGTCTGAGAGTGGCATTTGCGTCTGAGATGGAGAAGCTGATGCCAGCAATGGCCATTGACACTGCCATCGGAGGAAGCGTAATGAGTAGGAGAGAGCGTCTGCCGAGACTGTCCATGGTCCAGATCGCAGGAATAGCTCCGATGAAGTTAACCAGGCCAAACAGTATTGATGCAATCTCAGCTGCGTATGTTGTGAAATGTCCCTCGACGAAGATGGTCGATGAGTAGAAGGCGACCTATGAGCACGCGAGATAGTCAGTGATTGTCTCGAAAGTCGAGGGTGCCACAAAGCTTTCGCATTCCCAGCTTAGGGTCGTGAAGAGCATTGTCGTTGCGATCGGCATCTCTCAAGCTGTGGCGAATACATGATAGGATTGCAGACTCTGAGAAGCGTTCACATGCCCAACTACCAATGACTGATATACTTACAATGTTGATTCCGCATAGCTGCTGTGCCACCTGAGAACTATACGCCGCGACCGTCGCACGTCTGACTCGCGGCACGGTGAACAGTTCGAGCAGCGTTCTGGTGAACGAACGGCTCTCGGTCGTCTTCACCGCACGAGTCTGCTCAGAATACATAATGAGAAGCTCTTGTGCGGCTTCTAATTCCGAATTCCTCAAGCGCACCAGAGACCGGAAGGCCTGGCCATAGTCACATTTCTGCTTGACGAGCCAGGCTGGCGATTCCGGACATAGGAAGATAAGCAGCAGCAAAGGGATGGTGGGTGCGGCAGCCGCGAGCAGCATGATCCTCCACCTCAGCAACCCGTAAGCCTCAGGATTCTGGTCGACCAGCATATTCGTGAGGAACGAGATGAAGATCCCAAAGGCAGTGAACATCTGCCATGCCACTCCAAGTCCACCTCGAATAGCTGGGGGTGAGCTCTCAGCGGCGAAAATGTTCAGAGTGCTGTTGACGAGACCGAGGCCAATTCCCAGCGCAAGACGGCATGTGAGCAAGACCTGCCAGTTCCCGGCCACGGAACTACCAATGTTGAAGATGAGAGATATCAGAGCGCCAGCAAAGACTGTCGCTCGTCGGCCGAGTCTGTTGTTGAAGGGCGACACCAGCCAGGAGCCTAGCAGGCCGTTGCTGAGGTAGATACCACTGTTGATGAAGCCTACAGTCAAGGGATCAATGCCGAAGAAGTTTGGAAAGTACAAGTTGGCTCCGTTGATGCCGGTCTGTGCCCAGCCTTGTCCCATAGCACCGAATGCCGTCGCAAGGATGCATAGGTAGAGCTGGATTGGTTGGCTCCATTTGCTGCGCTGGACAGCCTCTTCCGCTTCATTGGGCCTGCTAACTGCCAGCCACGTAGCAGCTTCTTTCAACACGTCCAGTTTGCCATCCAGTCCGTACTGCTCAGCAAAAAGCCCGACATCTTTGGGCGTACCTTCTGGCGCGCCTAGTAACGCGTCTTCTTCCATACCTATATTCTCGTGATGCACCGCTTCCGCTGACAAAACTCCATGCGCGTGATTGTCATCTGTCGTCTTCATGTTGCATGTTCCACTATCGTCTTGGCTCGCCTGGGTTGAGCTATGCGTCGGTGAACAGCTCGGTGTGGGAAGGATCTTGGAACCATCACCGGTTGTCAAACGCGAGCAGGATCCGACAGCCGTGGTTGTCGGCCTTGGCGGGAGAAGGCAATCTTGGAGCCTCAAAGTATATATGCTACGGGGCTCTGCGATACAATACTCGCGTATCAAGCGGCTCGAGACTGTCGGCAAGACCATCTATCTTTGATCGTTCCAACAGACCTTGACGTTCACTACCAGCACAGAAGTCTTTCAGCTTGTGCTTTCCTACGCCTTCCCAGCACCCTCAGTATCCGCAATTTTGAAAATGTACTTAACAGCGCTCGCAGACCCATTCTTCAGGTTCTCCAGTGCCTTCTGGACACCTCCAAGTCCGCCCGGAACCACTTCCTGCGGCTGGGCCTTGAACCACCCCTCTTCCAAACCCCTCGTGATCAACCTCGAATATACGAACCCAAGATCTTTCTGACTTCCATGCACGTCTCCAACTTGCGTTATACTCTTCTGCACACTGGCGGGAATCTCAGGATACTCCTTCCCAGGCAACACAAGTGTGATCTTCCCATTCGGCTCCAAGACTTCGCAGATGTTCTGGTACGAGTTGTGCTCAGACAC
Organism: Pseudocercospora vitis; assembly: GCA_026120125.1. Lineage (NCBI taxonomy): Eukaryota > Fungi > Ascomycota > Dothideomycetes > Mycosphaerellales > Mycosphaerellaceae > Pseudocercospora > Pseudocercospora vitis. The sequence continues at coordinate 281,698 of JALRML010000014.1, read as the reverse complement.
AGCGTCATATGCATGATCTAGCTTCGCGCCATTGAGCGCGTTCTTGATGCCTCTGACCACAGCTTCGTTTCCCTCGCGGTAGTCTACGATTGTATCACCTTTGGATCGATCGATCATCTTCTCAACATGCTCTTGTGCTCTGCCGGACACGCAAATCAGAGGGTGGATGTTCGCGCGTTGTGCGAATTGTATGACGTAGGATCCAACAGCCGACGAGGCACCGTATACGACCAGGGGAATGGGCTGCTGAGCGGGCGCCGTTACCTGTGGGAGGTTGAGACGACTGTTGCCAAAGAGACCAAGGGCTGCGGTCAGAGCTGCGAGGGGGATCGCAGCACCCTCTGTGCAGATTGATTAACACGAGGCCTTGAATCTTGGCTTTTCGGAGTCATACCCTCGAAGCTCGTTTTCTGTGGCAGGAAGAATGTGGTATGGTCCCAGCTAAGTCCGTACTCGGCATAAGAGCCGCCAGGCTTCAGCATCTCATGAAATGCTGCGACTCTGTCGCCTTTCCTGAATTCTGTGACACCTTCTCCTACTTCGTGAACAATGCCACTGATGTCGTCGCCTTGATTGAGAGGTGGCACGTCGGGCAGCCAGTCTGGCACTTTCCAGTCTGTACAACTTGTCAACGAATGCACACTGACCATTGCATCTTTGTCAACGCATTACCTTTCGGATTGCTGCCGCTATAGATGTTCTGGATGACCACCTGGTGAGGACCTGGCTTCGGGATGTCGGCATCCCGAATTTCGACCTTGGGTCCAGCGTGTACGATTGCTTCCTTCATGGCGTATGCTCGTTTCTGTTCCGTCTGCCAATGTCAAGTGTACGTTGCTGCAAGGACTGTGGAAGCACACGGCCAGAAGTAGGTGAAGAAGGCTGACAAATGGAGAATACTTGACGTCCGCTTGACGACAAGCTCATGGCGACTCGTTCTGTCCGTCGCGGAAAGTCGAACCCAGTCGAACCGTGCATTGGTGATGCTTGGTGGGTTATGATGCCATGGAAGGTGGAGCTCTCGGAGCTGTCCATGCACAATTCATACTGTATAATAATAAAACAGCATTGAAGCCTCGGTTGAAGAGTATCTCGGTCCGCTCCGACTCACGTGGCAGCTGCCAGGATACAAGTAAGCACAGTAAGCAAGAGGAAGGGACGCAAGTTGGGCCATTGCAGCCACTTTTGACCTCACTTCATCCTTCAGTGACACTGCATTGTTTCCTTATCAGCTCCTGAGACTTCCAGGCCTGTCTGCGCTTGTGTCACCGCCCGCGGAAGATGCAGCGCAGATGGCCAAGCCCGGACAATGCCCTCTACTGCTCGTATCAAGACTTGGCGGCTCCGCGACACCGTGTTCGCCGCTGTAGGATCTAGTGGTCGGGTATGCCGATGCCAATGCTCACCGTATCATTGTATGCCGTAGTGCCTTCTCAGCGATGGAAGTGTTGATCCTTTCTAGTAGAGGCGTGAGCTTGCGGCATAGCATCGAGTCCTGAAATGCGAACAAGAGAACCGAACGGGCAGGTCGGCTTGCTCGTAGTACGGATAGGAAGCTTTAATATGCAACTTGTATTTAGAGAAGACTGCAGCCAAGCTGGTCTTGGTGGGCTTGGCTCAGTGCCTCGACTTCTACGTTCTCATACTGAAGAAATAAGGGTAGAACCTAAACTACTGGAGTTTGGAGACTGGAGACTGATACCAGCGGCAGGCTTTAGTCCTTAACACGAATTTGATGCACTGCAGCGCTGACAACAACGTGACCTGAGCAACTCGTGATGCCTAGCCTAGTCTAAGCTTTTGCCCTTTGTTGAGCGCTTCAAGCGCTTGGCTGCTGTCTCTTCCGGCTTATGATATTACCATTCATCGCAATCTATGGTCTCACTGCACATGGTTTCGCAATGCCGCTAGGACAGTATACCGTGCTGTTGGCACTCCAGAAGCAGCTAGCCCAAGAGGACCATGGTATCTAGCTTCAACCAGCAGCACAACTTGCAACAAAAGTTGATATCGCTGTACTCATGGGAGTACGGAAATCCCTCCATGTTATAGCGCTTGGATGGTGGCAGACGTAGTCGTTGTCGGTCACTGTGCTGAGTAGGTCTGGCCTTGCCGTCGTCACATGTGCATGTCCGTGTGATGAGGCCATGCTGAACGGTTGGTGGGTTCCCACAGGGAGAGGTTTCCCGACGATAAGGACCCTCAGGCTTCGAGAAAATGCCAAGACCGACGCAAGTCCTGTTCGATCCTTCGCTTTCTTCTATCAACATGACTCTCTCCATCAAGCAGGAGACATTCCTCCACCAAAGCCACATTATCTTGAACCGAAACAATCCGCACGCGTTCTTCCCGTCAGCATTGATCCCTAGCGACGAAGCCCGTCGTAAAGCGAGCCACAATTGGTGACCCTGCTGCCAAGGGAAAATACCAAGATGCCTAGCCCGCTACCTCATGACAAGCCATCTGGCAGGCTTTTGCCATTGCAGCTTGTGATCCCGCGGCGTTCGCTATCGAATGGTGCTTCTTGACGCCTGCCTTTCGTGGTCTGACCTCCGTCTTGGCCCGGCGGAATGCAATACCACTGTGACATTAGGAAATCCTCTGGAAGCAAAGGAATTCGCCATCGCGACTTCCGGGTCTGTATGGCACGTATGGCCTTGAGCGACCATACGACATTTGGGGAATGAAGCGATAAGGTCGCGTGCCAACCGCGTGCCATCTAGCAACAAATGCCAAGCAGGAAGAAATACTATCCTAGTCGCCGATCCTATAGGTTTACTGTTCGAGAATGAGCTACTGGTACAGTGTCAAGGTGTATATCTAGCCAGTCCAACCACGGTTTCCGTGGTTTAGCTTCAGCGGCCCTTTGTGCTACAGCTCGTCACCACCGTCATTCCACGACAAAGCCTGCGCGACAGCAGTGCTATAATACTTCCTTGCGGCAGTGGACAATCTCGCCTCTTCGCACTAATCGGCAACCATGAGTGCGGCCTTGGATCAAGACCTCGGTGTCATGGCCGCTGCTCGCCGACCAAGTTTGATCACTGCAGAGCAAGAAAAAGCCGCCATTTATGGCCAGACTGCAGGTATGAAAGAGTACGACGTCAGCTCCTCACAGGCGGATACCGGCCATGAAAGTGAGCCCACAATGGAAGAGATGAAGACGCTTCGCCGTGTCAGCGGCAAGATCCCGTGGCAGGCCTACACAGTCACCTTCATTGAGTTCTGCGAACGTTTCAGTTACTATGGAACAACAGCAGTGTTCGTCAACTTCATCCAGCAACCCAGACCATATGGATCTCGCACCGGCGCTATTGTCGAGGACGAATCATGTTACAATGCACCCGGTTGGGATCGGACTGCTTGTCTTCAGCCAGGCGGTTTGGGTCAAGATCAGAGGGCTGCTACAGGCCTTACGGTAAGTGGTCCAAGAGAGGCTATGCGGACAGAGTCACTAACGAGTTCGATCAGACCTTCAACCAGTTTTGGGCCTATCTCATGCCTTTGGTCGGTGGATACATTGCCGACACCTATCTTGGACGTTACATGACCATTCAGTATTCCATTGTGGCGGCTATCCTCGGCCACACGATCCTCATCGTCTCCTCGATTCCCACTGTCATGGACAACCCGCAAGGTGCCCTGGGCTGCTTCGCTGTTGGTCTCGTAATTATGGGACTTGGTACTGGAGGTTTCAAGTCGAACATCAGTCCCCTACTTGCTGAGCAGATCCCGCAAACTAGACCAGTCGTTCTCACCACTAAGAGTGGAGAGCGCGTCATTCGCGACCCTCAGGTAACCTACTCCCGAGTCTTTCTCTACTTCTACATGATGATCAACCTTGGATCTCTCACTGGCGGAATCGGCATGGTCTACGCCGAACGATACGTCGGCTTTTGGCTCTCGTACGCTTTGCCAACATTCATGTTCTTCATTGCGCCCATCGTCTTGATTGGCTGCAAGAAATTCTACAGGCTGGCGCCACCCACCGAATCCGTGTTGTCCAAATCATTGAAGTCGCTCAGATACGCAAGCAGAGGCTGTTTCAGCTGGAACCCGGTCCAGTGCTATCGCAACTTCCAGCGTCCAGACTTCTGGGACCGTGTCAAGCCGTCCAAGCTTGGCGACAGCGCTCCGGCCTTCCTCCAAGGTGTCGATGATGTTTGGATAGATCAAGTCGCACGGGGCTTCAACGCCTGTAAGGTCTTCCTTTGGCTCCCTCTGTATTGGCTGGCATACAACCAGATGGTCAACAACCTGACTTCCCAGTCTGCTACGATGCAACTGAACGGTGTGCCAAATGATCTGATCAACAACCTGAACCCTCTAACTCTGGTCATCTTCATCCCAATCATCGATGCCTTCATCTACCCGGCGATCCGCAAGGCTGGTTGGCACTTCACTCCCATCAAGCGTATCACCTGGGGTTTCTTCCTGGCATCCGCGTCCATGATTGCAGCCGCCGTTATCCAGTACTACATCTACGAGGAGTCGCCCTGCCCAAGATCAGAAGTCAACAGCGGAGTCGGCTGCGAAGCACCAATCAACGTCTGGGTCCAGGCTGTACCTTACTGCCTCATCGCCTTCTCCGAGATCTTCGCTTCCATCACCGGTCTCGAGTTCGCTTTCTCCAAGGCACCGGAGAACATGCGTGGTCTCGTCATGGGTGTCAATCTGCTCCAGAACGCTTTCTCTGCTGCTATCGGCCAAGCTCTTGTGCCTCTTGCTGAAGACCCGCTTCTCATCTGGAACTACACTGTCGTCGCTGTCCTGGCATTCGTTGGCGGAGTCGGCTTTTGGTTTACCTGGCGCGACATGGATGCTCGCGAGGACGAGCTCAACTTGATAGAGGAAACTAAATACAAAGGTCGCGGTATTGATCAGAGTGTTTCTGTGGAGGCGAGAGAGCATGTTGAGGCCACCCGCCTGGCGAATGGCATGTTCCAGCATCCGGACTTTGAGAAGAATGTTGGAAAGGAGTCGCAAGCGGTCTAGCGGTCGAAGCCGTTGCAAGTAATTTGATACCAACATTTGATATCCCGGAACCTGAGAACGATGTTGACTTCCATGATGATCTCAAAGATACTCGTCCCTTCCTTCTGAACAATGACCCCAATGTGCCTCTTCTGTACGGTATCCCAGTAGTCCTTTCACATCTTCCATCTCGGATTTTGCCAGCTCTTTGGAGCATCTCCTGTAGCGTACCACCTCACAGTGTCTGAAATATGCTCAGGCCAAAGCAAGCCAGCAGTATATAGTGATGCATCAATGTGACGCTTGCTCTTCCAAGCTCACAGCAAAAATATTCTCGTCTTATCAGCGGGTCTCAGCTTCGAATCCGGTCGACGGAGCTGCTGTCCATGATTACCACGCTTCTCAAGCTTGCATGACCTATTCGTCAAAAATAGCAGCAGGACATTTACCTCACGTTTCGTGAATTAGAGAGTAAGCTTCATCTTGGTGACGGTGCAGCTTGGATGGTGTGACTGTAAGGTAGTCAGGCATCTTAGATGCTGACGATGCTTTGCAGGACAAATACATCCATGGATAGGATACAGAGCGAGTGCCGGTGTGGCCTGAGGCAGCTGGTACAACTTATATGCAGTGGCATGCAGGTAATCAATTCCAGCGGCTTGACCCCGCCTTTTCATAACTTGGTTCCTGCAGTTGCTATTCCTGTAGCTTCTCGTTTGAGGCCCGTCAATCATTCCACTGGCGTCACGTATCGGCACGCATAGTACCATCAGTGCTCGTCGAATCGAGACTTAGACCCTTCCTATCAACACTCCGAACGGCCTGACACCCATCAACATCGTCAGTCTCATCGAGCGTCGTTCGAGAGCTCAGCAAAGCAACACCATCCTTGAAGAAGCGCTGGAATGTCGTCTTAAACAATCGATTTCGTGCTTGAAGTTGTCTGCAGCGCTCCTCCAACCTCTGTATCTTGGAATGCAGCCCACTCATTCGATCTCGTTGCCTCTCTCGGTGTGCTCTCTGCCTAAAGGCACTGTCAGTGGGAGCTGAAATTGTATGATTGTACTACGCACGCTGCCCGATTCTGTGCTTTGCGTTTGAGTAGGCGCCCGTCGCTGGGACTTGCGAAATCTCGGGTGGCCAGTGTTGCGTCCGTGGGACCCATGGAGTTTGTAATGGGTCGAGGAGAGGAATAAGGCGTGCCTGTGTCTGGTGGGCTGCCTTCAGGAGAGTCTTCCGAGCTTGATTCGCGAACATAGCTGCCATGTGCCATTGGCAGAGGGCTTAGCATTCTGGGCAGCAGCTCTGGTGTCTTTGATACATATTGTTCGTCGCTTTGAAAGCATGCGTGCCATGTTGGCCAGAAAATATCAGCTTGATCTGAGAAGCTTTGTACACTGGCTTCCTCTATGATGTGTGGTTCCATGGTAACTGTCACGGAGATTTGCTTGTTCGCCTGGAGTCAGAGTGGTGAATGGTGAGCTGCTTACAAGAGCAGTCACCGGCATCATATATCATGCCGAAAAGACTATGACCAGTGAAGCTCGCCAGAGAGGGCATCTGGTCCCCGTCAACATGCATGCGCCACTCGAACTGGTCGCATCAAGCTCTCAGCTGCCGAGACAGTAATCATGCAAGCACGATATTGGGCATGACAATCACTTCCAATGGCGAAACAGAATGGCTTGCATACGGATCTTCGGGGTTGCTTCGCGCGAAGAGAGCTGTGCTGGTACGAATATCTCCCGGACCCAGGTAGACATAAGTCGGACCTAGTAGCCAATAACAACTTTTCCAACGGTAGCACCAACTCGCCAGAGAGTGCAGAAAGAGGCGTGCATCAACATGAGCATATTTAGAACTGAGACTTGCTGCAACCGAAGGAGGCTCTTATCACGTGGCCTTCCGAGCTTGCTTGCAAAGTGAGATAGCGATGCTTGGCTCTGTCGCGTTGTTCTGTGTGACGGTCTGGTGCGAGACTCGCTGATGCTCCGTCATCTAAATACATCGGCTCTGCGTGGGTTCTATAATAAAAGACGTGGTTGTTTCTTGCCGATCCGCCGAGGGGTAGGCAGAGCTTTTGTTCCTGCTAACACTCCTGCTTATTGTTGAGCGTACTCCAGTCATGTCGGCCTGAGCTTCTGTATGGAAACTCATGAGTGACCAGGGCTTCGTTCGTTTGACCGATGTGATGCAGCTATAGCTGTCACCAAGTAGGACCACCGAGGGCGAAGCAGGGGTCATTGGCCGCCTACGAGCTGAACGCTCTCGTCGTTGGCGACTAGCCTCTCGAAATGCATGCCAAGGCCTCGACGACGACGCGGACGTCATCTCGGGAGGTGCTGGGGTCGATGAGATCTGTTTGGGTTGCACAAGAAGCAGATGCGAGAACACCCTCTGCAGGCAGGTGGCGCCTAAAGACTTCCATGCAGTCTCCAGCCACCCATCTTCAATAAACTTCCACTCGTGCTGACCTACCATACAGACGATTGCAAGATTAACGACAAAGAGCTGTATCCCGGAGCTATGTAAGGTCATGAACAACCACGCTGTTGTATGTGCTCAGAAAAATGGACGACCTACGCGTACACCTGTGGTCACACCGAACGAAAAATCATTCGGGTAGTGCAATGCGCGAACGCACAAACGATAAAACGGAACTTTTCATCATCTCAAAGGCAGATGGGGGAAACGGGTTCTTCCAGAAGGTCAGTCAAGTGTCCAGCTTGTAGATGATGTGATCGGATAACTATCGCCTTTTCACCTCAGAGGTGATCAGGGAAGTGTTGTCATGAGTCAAGGGGTGCAGAGGCACGAACGGATTGGGGTTGTTGTAGCAATGCACAAAGCTCGTCTGCCAGCTTAAAGCAATGACTCCTACAAGCCAGCTCCTAGCACCTGAGAAGTGTAGAGATGTCTTCACACACCTCCTGTGCTGAAGTATAAGACCCTGTCCAACAGCTAAGAATCGTGTTACCGCACAAGAGCTTGTTTGTCGAGGGAAAGCGGCGCGCAGCAAACAGTTGTGCAACCTCTTCATTTGTCTTGTCTGCGTACGGTGCCCGTCCCGTGAGAATAGCATAGAGGACAGGACCCCAAGGCAAAAAGATCTGTTCGAACAGTCGGCGGCTCCTCGATCGGGCGTGGGAGAAAATACCTTATGCTTTCGACAGCAGTTCCTCTCTCACCAAGTAAAGCAGAACCAGCAAAGTCGATCACGCATAATCGAAACTCGCCAGTAAGCATGAAATTACAGGGTCGAATGTCGCCGTGTACGATGTGATTCTGGTGTAGTACGGCGACGGCCTCTGCGGCATCTGCGGCGAGCTGGAGGCGCTGCTTCTCCCCCGGAGGCAGAGCCGTGTGGTCATCTGATCGGGCCTGGAGGTTGCCATTGGCCATATATGGCAATATCAAACGTTCGGGTGTGCTTTCAGAGTGGAGCTGAAGGAGGCGCGGATGGGGTGGAAGTACTTGGTAAATGTCGAATTCGCGTTGAAGTTCGCAACGTGTTAGATCGGGTTACTGCAACTTAACGACGTGGGAGCTTTCGTATTCGCGTTCGATTCTCGCTGTACTGCCTCCACTGATAATTTCCCAGCCTGGGGCCGCTTCGATATATGATTGCACCATGTTGCGCTGCTGTGAAGTGATAGAGTAGCGATAGAAGTCTACACTAGTGAGTGACGAGTGCAGATTCTTGGCACATACTCCTGGACAAGATCTGCCAGCCTTGTGCGTCGTGACTTTCTCCTGCACAACTGCAATCGCAATCTAGCTCTGTGTGCATGTGTGGAAGACCCGGATAGTGTGTCAAGATGTGATGGATGGTGGTGGTGGAATTGCAGATGTTCCGTTTCTGGGGTGGTCCAGCTCTACCCTAGCAATGTCTCCATCAAGGCCAGCGCGTCGCAGCTGGCCACATCTGCATTCTGCTGCCTGCCGCCACTTGGGATACCCTTTTCCACACCCGGGTTTCACGCGGCCACACATATATCCCTCCACAAGAAGATGACGAAGAGACGGAATGTAGCAGCAGGAAGGTGGACAGGGGAGGCAAAGACACCACTTGCGGACATGTTATGCAGGAGGACGTCTTTATCCCCAAAAAACACCCGCGGCCAGTTAATACAAGTATGTACTCGATCGCAAGCTCGGTGAGGGAGGCTTTGGAATGGTTTTCTTTAGGAGGACAGAGCTTCCTAATCGCAGGACTGATCTCGACAGCCAACTTGACAGAAGACCATTAGATCGTCCTGCCGGTCGTTGTCACGCCAAAGGGAGATTGGCTGTGAGAGCCGCGGCATGTCCGAAGATCAAAATTATTCTGGAGCTGCCCTAATATGACGAATGTTCCGTCGATCGCAAGCAAACGGCGCAAAGAGCAACGATAATGTCATTACGCTGGTATTCAGCAGTGTCATACTCACCAGACCTCCGCGTGCTGTGTGCAGGAGTCGTGCGTTTGCACTTCGCGTTACCCCCCGAATACTATCCAATGTTAGGTAAGTAGGGCAGCAGAAACCGCCGGACTTGGACACGATGCCTGGAATATCGAGGCTTCCAATTGCTGCTGCTGATGAGTGTATGATCCACGGGATTATGCGGCTAAAGGTGTCAACCACGTATGGCATGCAATGATTTTCGCACTCGGCAAGTTTTCCAAGCAGCATGGTGTTCAGATGTTGTAAAACTCAGCAAGCGGCTTGTGAAGGTCGGGCCGTTAGCGAGATTGTATGGCCGACGCTGATCGCCTGCGACCAATTACTAGACAGCATGATTATGAGCTGGCATGGAGGGATAGGTCGTCGAAATTGGAAGAGGTATGTCTCTTGAGCGCATGTTTTCATATCAGATTTCGTCAATTAGCGGATCTTGATCATTATCACGACCCTCGTCGTGGCATCTGCCTGCAATTTCTCACCCACAAAGCGTGACCAAACCCGGAAGCAATGGACATACCAGCTCCAGCTATAGCGATACTCGCCATCTGCGCAACGCGCAGTACACATATACATGGATCTGGATATCATTGTTCACGCCCGTCTGATCTGGCCATCGTGACAACGATCTTACTTTCAGGACCAGGATCGCCGGCGTCCGAGAATGACCTCCATTCGACATTATTGAGGATGAAAATGTTTGAAACGCGTGGTCGGATTCAGTGTAGCGAACAGTATTGAGACTACCCGGCCAGACTGAAGCAACATGAAGCATCGGGAGACTCGGCAGACATGCGCATACACGTGGTTTGACACAAACTCCTCGACCACGTGAAGTTACATGGGCGATCGCCGCTGGTTACGACTCTGCCAAACCACGTCCTGTGTGAACGCTTGCGTTGCAGCAGAGAATGCTCCAGCATCTTGATACATGATGGATGTAGATATCACAGAGTCACCGACCTACCAGGCCAGCAATTGGATACAAGGCATGATCTTTTCAGACCAAGGTCAAGGACACCCTAGTATCCAGCACCCACTAGCAGTCCCCACCTCAAGCAGTCCCCACATCACATAGTAGACTAGAGAGCTGGTATAGATACCGGCAGATACGGAATTGCCGGAAGAGGAGTTTCGTTCCTGCAGTCATGGCTGCTGTGACCAAAGCAACCGTTTTTCCGCACACGAGACAATTGGAGAGGAGTGATGGGGGCACAGTGTTCCTGGAAGAGGTGGTGTGGATCACTGACCAGTAAAAGGCTTTTTTGCTCGTCCGTTCGGGTTGTGTCCGGCTAAAATGGTGTTACGTTGCTGACTCTGGCGGACAACCCTGTTCCATGTAATGGTAACGCGCAATACATCACATCGGCGGGCAGTCGACAGCGCATCGATAGAACACGCTCTGGATGTCTCGGGAAGTGCTGCGATCGTTTGCGGTTCAGAAAGCATGTCGAACGATTGGTAGTCAGTAGCTACCATGCTCGAATGCGGAGGCGTCGCAAGAAGCTACCGACCCCCACCTGCATTATTCCGTGGTGTTCCTCTTCCGCGACAAGGAGTTCGGTCAGCATCTGCGCGAGGTGGTCCAGTAGGAGCAATTCAGTAGTGGGACGATGCTTATACTGCCCCACTGGAACAAGTAATGGTTCGGCGCGAGTGGGCCAAAGATTGAGGACCGATCGTCAACCCGAACGTCGCTTCGGAGCCTGCTGCACATAGGTTGGCGTCGAGTAACACCTGCCGCTTACGACCAGTGTGCCACCCAAGGTTGAATAATTGATGGACCAAGGTAAACAATTTATGCGGTCCTGCAGACCGCCATGAAAAGTGAGGAGTTATACGAGCGCTCTGCGGCAAGTCGACACGACGTCTGGATCTTCATGATGTGCACGCTAGCGCGACGGGTCGACTCGTCCTTGTGCTGATCGCAGCCATGCACCGGGAGACGGCAGAGAGGCGGAGGTGGATGCTGATCGAATCGGTGTCGCATATGTGCAGTGTTGGCTGTCGCTGAATGACATGGCATCGTCATCCAGCATTTATCAGCAGATTTCATCGTGACGTCTCGCACATGTGTCCGCCAGGGCCAATGTTCCTTGTTCCTTGTTCCGGCCCAAACGGTATCAGTGGCTTCTCAGCCCTAAATTCTTTGGACCCTCAACACTTCTCAGCAAACTCTTGGACGCATGCGACCAGCGTTTCAGCCATGAAGTGAGAGTTGAGCTGGACCTCGGCCCGATCACGCACGCCTTCGACACCTCCGCAGAACGGGAAGGAAAAATGGAGGAGAGATCCAATCATTCCGCGTGAGACAGCATTGCGTGTCCCCTTGCGTGTCCCATTTGGTCCGGGTCTCGGTCTTGCGTTTGCAGATCCGGCAGCTTGGCCGAATCCAGTAATTCTGGGTTGCGAAAGAACAGGCGACCGACTGAACGTCACTGTTGCCCTGCTCACGGCGAGACTCTGCCTCGTCTTCGCGAAATGTGGACAAATGCGTGCGAAACAGGCACTGTGGTTGGATCCAGTGATTCCATTGTGGAACTGTCAGCATGAGACAGAGTAGAAAGAAGATTTGACCCGCCTTGTGCGAGGCCGAAACATTTTAGCCGGCGAAAGTCCCCCGGCCGAGAAAATGCGCCTTTTGCGAGGCCAATGATTGGCCTGGCTGTTTTAAATCTTCACGGTTCCGGGGTGAGTTTCGAATTCGCTTAGTTGCTCTGCTCCGAAAGCAACGAACAACAACCGGACAGCAGAACCTGCCGTGGTTGAGCGTTACAACACGGAATGGCTAGCTGATTCGAGATCGAACATGGGCCGTGATTGGCATTGGAAGGAAGACTTGGTCCTAGCGCTTTGTGCATATGCGGCTACGCCTGCTCGTTGATGGCAGTAGCATGTGCGCCTTCTGTGCAAAGCAACGACCAGCAACAATGGCGCCTCGGTGCTCTCGATGCTCTGCGGACCACTTGCGCATCTTCTTCAGTAGTTCTGGTCCTAGCGGCACCACCTAAGTAACTCCAGCATTGCCAATGAATCATCGCCTGCGAGCGCAGCATTCTCGATCTTAAAGGTGCGTGCGGCCAGACTCCTCGTGAAGGGTATATCAAGCTGCTGCTTTTCCGTCCTCGCTTTCCGGCAGATCTTATCCGTCCGTTGCAGAGCGCACATCCTTACTGACCTGTCAAGCTTAAGATTATCCGAACGAGACATACACTCAGCACACTGAAGAGGACTCGCCTAATTTTTGGTCGCCTCATCTCAGCATGCGGTTCGTCGTGGCTTTTGCAGCTCTTGCTGCTATTGTCAGCGCCCTGCCAGTTCAGGAGAATGAGGGTGTCATTGGGGCTCCAGTATATCAACAGACCCGGGCCGAGATCCAGAAGCGAGAGCTTTCTTATCAACAAAGGGTCCTCCTGCAGCACAACATTCATCGATCAAACCATTCCGTCTCCAATGTCACCTGGGATTCCGATCTGGCCAGCTGGGCCAGGACCCTTGCCAAAACCTGCAACTTCGCCCACGACACGTGAGTATCATTTTCATTGTCCACGTTCTCGTTCATTTCATGTCCTGATGATCGCAGGTCAATCGGCAACGATTCTGATGCGTACAAATCCACCAACGGATACGGCCAAAACCTTGCTGCTGGTGTCAAAGGTGACAACATCACCATGATCATCAACGACCTGTGGTACGGTGGCGAGTACAACTGGTATGGTGACCAGTGGAATGTCACCGATACCGACATGACCAACTTCGAGGAGTGGGGCCATTTCACTCAAGTCGTCTGGGCCGATTCTCTGAAAGTGGGATGCTCAACTGTGGAATGCGACAGTACCATTGAGAATACTGGTGATAGTGTACCGCCGTACCTAACAGTATGCAATTACAGCCCACCAGGTAAGGACTGCTCAGTTTTCGCAGCCAGAGCTTGCGCTGACAGTCGATGGCAGGTAACTACCTTGGTGAGTTCACAGAGAATGTCTTCGAAGGACTCGGCCAGCCGTCAGCGACGTGGGACACGGGTCTTTCATAATCTTGAGGTTCGAATTCGCGTCTGGATAGGTTTGCATGGCAGGTCAGAATACGATACTCGATGATACCCTCGCTAAAATAGATACGATTGAATGGCTTCTTACTGTTACGCATATCAGCATCGACACGGTCTCTCTTCTATAACTCACGTAGCGGGTGTGGTCAAGAAGCTTGGCAGATGGTGTTCCGGACAACAGTCACAAGGTCATGTGAGTGCTGACTGCTGACCGTCGAGCCATGTCTTGACTTCCTGGTCGATGTCGAAGGTGAACAGCCATCGCGTGTCGTCACCTTGTCCTTCTCTGACCTTGCCTTCTGCATAAAGCCTTGCCCGCTCAGCTTCCGGTAGGCGCGAGACATTGTTCGTATTTACGGTCCAGTCAAAGATGGCGTCGATGCGATCTTGACGCATTTGCTGCCAAAAACGTAGCGTGTCAAGGACATTCAACTGCGAGCAGGTGTGTCCGTTCCCCTTGACGACATTGTCTGTTGGAGCGTTGGCAATCGTGCAAAGAAGTAATGTCAGCGAGTAGACATCTTCCAGCGCTTGATTTACACCCTGCCCGCTCGACGGTGGAAGCGCATGTGCAGCATCTCCTAGAAGAATCACACGACCGGTCTCACTGTACCATCTTGGCAGACTCGGCATTCTCGCATACGGCCATAGGTGCATTTGCTCTTTGTGCGCAGCCACGCTATCGATTATGCTTCTAGCAGTCGGGCCGTGTTCATCGTAGCCTCGCCGGTAGATCTCTACGAGCTGGTGTTTGTCTCGCTGTAGATTGGACAGCTCCTCGCGCGATTGCTCTGTGGCCTGGAACTGATGTCCAACCATAATGTCCTTGCCATCTGGATCTTCCGCTATCCAGAAGATGGCACCCGGCTTTCCCTGGATGGTGGCGTTTCGCTCGTAGCTCTCATAAGGCCAGGCGACAGAGTGCCATGGTATATGTGCGATAATTCCTGTTAAACCGGTATACTCTGGTTCGATGCCAGGCGCTATATATTTCCGTAGCGAGCTGTGAAGACCATCCGAACCAATGAGCAAGGAGGCATGGTGCTTGTCGTCGTTGATCGTGAAATCGACCCCATTGTCATTCTCCGACACCAAACCGGTGAACCTTGAGTTGTACTGAATACTGACACCTCGCTCTATGAGCATGAGTTTCATCTCGTCCAATAGAAGGCTTCGCCAGATGCGATGATTCCAGTAGCCATTGACAGAAGGGCCGCCAAGAGGGACTTCTTTAGTCGTCTCATCTTGATCATTCTTGAATATTCGTTTGGTGGTTATGTAGCATCGGTCTTTAATCCGCTCGAATACCCCTAATCGATCCAAAACCCGAAGGCCATTCGGTGTCAGGATCACTCCGGACGAGATGACCTCGGCAGATTCTGACCTAGACTCATATAATCTGATGGCAACATTCTTTTGTGAGAGCGCGAGGGCCAATGCACAGCCCTGAGAAAATAAGTGGTTAGATGGTGGTGGGCATAGCTTGGAACACAACAAAGTGACAGCTCGAAGGGGAAGGGGTATCCTTACGCCTAGACCAGCTCCAATAATAGCCACATCTTTCAGGTAGTCGGCCATTATCATCAGAAGTAAGTTCGCCACGCAAGGTGTTTCTATTGGTCAACAGAATCCACCCTGGCCCGGGATGATTGGAGAAACGATTTTGCAGGAGTGCGCGAATAGCAGGCGTTCATGGGGGAACGCCGGAAATGGCTCGTCGGGTTGTTAGAACTACCGTCCTCGTTGAAGTGAGTCGAGGACACTCGAATCGCCTGGTTGGTGTGCGACCCTGACCTCCCGGCAGATGAATGGTATGGCGGTCAAAAAATGGCTCTTGCACATGGAGGACAACACTGTTATTCGCGGCTATAGCTAACTTAACAAGGAATCCGAACAGGGGCTCGCATAACAGCGATATTGAGGTGTTCGTGCATTATTCGAGTGTTATTGGAATAACAACATTGTTATTCGTAAATCCATGCGAATAACAGCCGAGGTATTCAAGGCCTGAGAACAGCAGCCGGGACATGCAAACCTACTTGCACCCCACCATTGATTACCATTGGTCAACATCAGGGCAAAGCTATGCAAAGCATCTTGGCCGAGCGGTATTGGTATTGCCATGGAACCTTGTGTGGGCTGCATCCGCGATGACCTGCTTCTCATTTCCTGAGTGAATTATTGATGAGGGCAAATAGCAAGATACACGGGTCGGACAGAAGAACTGGGAGGATATGAGAATCACAAGACAACAGCCATATCACGTGCTGTTGGCCTCGGACGACTTAGCATTGTCGACAGCCGAGGTGACACTGCACACGTTTGTCCTGTCACTACTGTGGTCGCTGTACAGCACTAGTCAATGTACCATGGGAAAATCATCAATGCTTTCTCACCACTGCCAAGTCTGGGGGCCATAGACGCTGTGGTTGCCCTGCGCTGCAACCGTCCTTTTAAAACAACATGGCTTCTGGAAGATCTGCATGATGCAGTTCGGCTGAAGCTGGCCTTCTCCAAACCCTATAACCTCAAAGAAGCGCTTAAGATCTTGGGCTCGCGAAAAGCGCGAGATCCAAATGCGGGATCAACGCGTTGTCCATACCCGTCGAGCCATGCAAGATCCTCCACACTGGCACGACTGGTCCTTTCTTGTAGCATTTATCCATAGATAATGAGATTTCCCGCTTTCTCCTATCGTCTTTCGAAGCGAACCTCAGCTTCTCTAACATGAGGAAAGATCAACTCACCTGTCACGATGCTGCCGCGAACCAATCGATGCCCAAGGGCGATGCATCAAGCAAATACAATGAAACGATTCACGACAAAATGGAAATGGAACGATTCGGCAGTCCCAGACGCATGCGGAGACGCCTCAATGCCGTAACGGTGGGATTCTTCATGACAATTGCCATGACTACTTACGCATACGTCCTCAACGGAGCCTCGTTGGGCTTGCTTGCCGCAGGAACAGGTGGCACCATATTCGTCTATCTCGGTGCAGCGCTCTGCTACGCAACGATCGTGGTGTCAATGGCAGAACTCGCCAGCATGATTCCACTTGCGGGTGGGCCATACCACTGGGTTTCGGTGCTTGCGAGCAGGAGGTGTGTGAGTCTGTACTTGTCCACCGCAATTACTAAGCAGGCACAGATGGCGCAAGGTGCTGAGCTATGTAGCAGGCTGGCTGCTCACTCTCTCTTGGATGTGCGGTGTGGCAGCGGGCCTGTTCATCTTGGCCCAACTAATCCGCACGACTGCTGCGATTGGGGACGAGACGGCGAATGTTCAAGCCTGGCAGCATTATCTTATTGTGATTGCAGTAACTCTGGCTTGCATGCTCCTCAATACTGTTGGCATCCGATTCTTACCGATCCTGGAGTGGGTTGCTGGAATTGTGTACATCATAGGCTTCTTGGTGTTGATCGTTGTGTACGCCTTGATGGCACCCAAAACAGACGCTTCGACAGTATTTCTGACTTTCACCAATGGCGGCGGGTGGTCCAGCCTTGGCTTTGCTATGCTGACTGCACAGTCATTCGCGTTGTACTGCTTGTTCGGAAGTGATGGAGCGGCGCACATGGCTGAGGTTCGTATCCGTACCGAAGGGCGGCAGCAAGCACTTCTGACACTGTTAGGAAACTCGAGATGCATCCCTTAGTGTGCCTAGAGGTCTGTTAGTGTCGTATGCTTTTAGTGCCGTCACCGGTTTTGGCATGCTCATTCTGTTCTGCTTCTGCTACACTGAAGAAGCAATGGTAGCCACTGAACTTTATGGTTACGCCTTCATCGGCGTCAACGTGGTTGCTACAGGGTCCATCGCTGGTGCGAAGGGCATGTCTTGCATCGTTCTGGTACTTACTTTCCTCAGCACCAACAACTTCATGGCAGCTGCAAGTCGGCAACTTATGGCTTTCGCGCGAGATGGAGGTGTGCCGTTTGGGAGTTGGGTATGCAAAGACTCAAGTCTGCTGTTCGAGCTTCATACTTACATCTACTGGCAGGTTTCTCGCGTTTCACTAGGAGCCAAGTATCCTCGCAATGCTGTGGTGATCGTCGTTGCATTCGCCATTTTGCTCACTCTCATCACGCTTGCGAGCACCTTGGCTTTTCAGGCGATCGTCAGCTTGACTCTCATTGCCTTCTTGGCCAACTATGAGTTATCCATATGCGTTCTCATCTGGAGACGCCTCTCTGGCCTGCCTCTGCCGCCTGCGCGGTGGTCATTGGGGAGATTTGGACTGCCCACCAACATTTTCGCTGCAACGTAGGTATTGTGGCTACCTCCATGCGCTCAAGGTGCTTCGGCTGACGCTCGAGTGTCCAGGTATGGCCTTTTCGCTTTGGTCTTTGTGGCTGTCCCGGCGACACCGGTGTACGATCCAGCCACCTTCAATTGGGCTCCTTTCATCTTTGTGGGCATCATGATTTTGGCGATCTTGTACTATGCGGCTGGTGGTAGGAAGACTTTTGATGTCCCAGTGATGAAGGCATGGGACGAGAACTCAGAAGCGTCAGACCAGTGAAGCTGGATCTGATGACAAACATTGATGTGTATCGCAGATGCTTGATGAGTGGGTGGAGTCAATGAACGGCATCCCCATAGCGACCAAGTACAAGAACTGCATATACGCAGACCAGAAAGTCGTGGAGGCGGTCTTGAGCCGGCCGAACCCCTTTCCCAGAGATCTGCATCAACTTGACAGCCAGGTTCCGTTCGTTCAGTTAAAGGACAAGAACTACAAATGGCAGCCCCATCAATACGGAGGATATTGCGGGTGATAAGGAGCGTGAGATGCAGAGCAGCGGAGACGGTAGCTGCTCGTCCGTTGAAGGCTGCAAGCGGTGGGACGTGGACTGGATCGAGGCTTTGGCACCGAATGTGATTCCACGGGCGTACAGCTCCCTGTTGTCGAATGGCTGGTACATCTACTACGCAGACCACCTGTAGTACAACATAATTGAGGCCTTCCTCGAGGCTCGGTTATGTCGAGACATGGCTCCTCAGACACGGTCCATGTCGTGAGCGTGTTGGACTCATTCCTTCAGCTGGTTCCCAGGAGTGCTTGGTTCAGCCTCGCTCCACGTCCCTATGATATCTGGCCGGAAGTATAGTCTCGAATCTGCCATCTAAACGCGAGCTAGGAGTTTCAATCGTACGCAATCCAACACCTACAACACATGGCTCCGTGGACCATGCGGATAGGGGCATACAATCTTGGTGCTGGGGATCGTGTTGCTGATCGGCTACCACATTGAGGTCGGAATGCCATCATAATCGTGGTGCCCGAGAACACGCCAGAATCGGTTTAAAATCATATTCACATACAGCTGGAGAGTGTTGGTGGTCTCACCACTTCTTCTGCATTCGTCCTTGGAGATGGGCGGAAGACAGGCGACTGGGATCGTAGCCGCCTTCCACCCTCGCTTGTCAAAGGCTGCGGTGCGACCACTCTCCCCGATCAGCTCGCGCAACCAGGGATATTGTACGACAACGTCCCATAGCATACAGTCCCCGGTACACGGCGTGTACCAGACGCACCGAAGCTATCTCTATCCCGGGATATGTACAGTACACTGGCTTTCGTTGATGTATCGGGACTCCATTCAATACGCGCAACACACCACCTTGTCCTGGGGCCATGCCACTCCACCCCACAGGCTCCGGCTCTGGTCGGACTTCGACTCAAAAGTTCTACCACGCACGGGTGAGGCGGAGGTGGCTACGGACAGTATGCTGCATCCTCACAATTCGCCGTTGACAAGGAAGGCATCTAGAACGATTCGCGAGATCGAACGTAGCGCACTCATGACGAGCCAGCTGCCAGTCATTGCCAGTATCAGCAACTGTACCAGTGGGCGTTCAGGCAGGCTAAGCTACTCTGACAGCCTATCCCACGTCGCCTTGCAGCCACAACGCCAGATGCCAATGCCTGCTAGCCCAAATCCTTTCGACTGTCCGTCTGGGCGACTTGGCGTCTTATTCGGCGAAGCGAAGGTGTAGATGTGATCCCGAGCACGAACTGGGGAGCCTGCGTGCGATCTTCAGCTCGGTCAACAACATGATGATTCTTGGAATTTGTGTGCAACGAGATGCGTGAACAGCACCATTTGACACCGTGAGAGATGGTTGTTCTCCAGGCCAGCGTATATTACTCGAAGAACCGCAACAGACTATTATTGATTATTATTGGTATCACACCAGCCAATCTCAGTGCTGGCCGGGTCGAGACCGAAACAGGCAGTCCTAGCGGAAAAGGCTATTCGGGGGCACAACCATGTCCGCCGGCTTTAGCTCCAGCGAAGTCCTCGAGGGTGGAAGTTGACCACGCTTGTTAGCGACTTGGTATTTCTTGTCCTTGCCTCTCAATGCCTTGGCTCTGCCCCCCGAAAATCGACGAGAAGCGCGCAAAATTCCACGTGTATAGTTCAGTTGACTTTATTTGCTGACATGGGCCGCATCCACTTCACATGGTTATGGTCTCCCTTCCTTTAACCTTTTCACTCGTAGCCTCACCAGGCATGCTGCCAGCACGTGGCGACCACCAAACGGATGGCTCGGGAGATTTTGGATTTCGTGATGGCTATATATCCAGCCGGTTGGGGTGTCTTACTAGGGGTTCCCTTTGAAGCAGTACACAGCCAAAGCCAACGCGGCATCCAATCCACCTACTACCACTTCCTTTGAGCATTCTCTCAGCATGGTTTTGGAGGCCTACACCTACGTCTTCGCCATCGGCACCTTTTTCGCCCTGTTGGAGGCATACAACAATGGTGCCAACGATGTCGCAAATGCCTGGGCCACGAGTGTGTCTTCGCGCTCAGTCACATACCGACAAGCGATGATTCTCTGCTTGATTTTCGAAATGACGGGGGCTTTGGCCGTCGGTGCCCGAACTGCTTCGACCATCAAGAATGGAATCATCCCAATTTCTGCCTTCAACGA
Source organism: Pseudocercospora vitis (assembly GCA_026120125.1). Lineage (NCBI taxonomy): Eukaryota > Fungi > Ascomycota > Dothideomycetes > Mycosphaerellales > Mycosphaerellaceae > Pseudocercospora > Pseudocercospora vitis. The sequence goes on along the minus strand of JALRML010000014.1, from coordinate 261,288 downwards.
CAATGCCGGTGTCCAGCTGTTGGCCTTTACGTGCGCATCTGCCGGTGCAGCTATCTGGGTATGAGAGAGAGAGAGGCCCGTAGGCACACATTCACTCGATGGGCTGATTCATCAACGCAGGTCATGTGGTGCACACGACACAACGCTCACGTCTCTTCTACCTACTCGCTGGTCTCTTCCATTGCTGGTGTCGGTGTTGCGACTGTTGGCGCTAGCGGTGTTCAATGGGGATGGAACAAGGGCTCGGGTCTCGGTGCCATCTTTGCTGGACTTGCCATGGCTCCTGCAATCTCCGCCTGCTTCGCCTCGATCATCTTCATGCTGATCAAGGTTGTTGTTCACATGCGCACAACTCCAGTCCCATGGGCTGTCTGGTCCTCCCCGTTCTTCTTCCTGATCGCCGGTACCGTCTGCGCTCTGTCCATCGTGTACAAGGGGTCTCCAAAGCTTGGTCTCGACAAGAAACCCGCGTGGTTCATCGCGTCCGTCTCGCTTGGTACCGGTATCGGTCTCGCCATCCTCGCCGCACTCTTCTTCGTCCCATACGTCTACTGTAAGGTCATCAAGAAGGATGCCGATCTCAAGCTGTGGGAGGTCATCAAAGGACCACTTCTCTTCAATCGTGCTACTCCAAACGTGGCTGACCAGGCCCGTGTTCCAAACTACGCCGTTCTCCAGCACGGTGGTGACGAGGACAACGAGTCCACCCACGACGAGAAGCGCACCACCGAGACTGAGCTGACCAAGACCAACGACTACGACAGCGACGAGATTCGGACTACCACCGTCAAGCAATTTGCATCCACAGCCAGTGACCCAGAGATGGCCCGTCTGCAAGCCGAGAACCCGAACGCCGCCTACAAACTTCTCCTTCACCGCGCCGAGCAGAGGCACCACGCTGATCTCCGTGCGGGCAAGGGTCCGCTCGCCTGGGCTATGCGTACAGTGCACAACAATCCATTTGGGGCTGGTTCAATCTACGAGAAACACAACATCATGGCTTTGCTCCGCCGCCTTCCTGCCTACCCTGTCATTGCACTTACCTATGGTCTTCACTATGACATTCACAAGGCTCAGGTCGGTGTTCTCGGTACTCCAGAAGGTCGCCGCATGGACCGTGTCTACGCTCATGCACCCAAGTACCCCAACGAGGTCGAGTACCTGTACTCTTTTGTCCAGATCATCACTGCCTGCACTGCCTCTTTCGCACACGGTGCCAACGACGTCGGTAACGCTGTCGGTGTGTGGGCCGTCATGTACTCTGCTTGGTCGACCTCTACCGCCACTGCCGCGAAGACCGCAGTCCCAACATGGCAAATCGCTGTGATTGCGTTGACTATTTGTATCGGGTTCATTACCTATGGGTACAACATCATGAAGGGTAAGCCACTACACGCACATTCGCCGGTAAATTTTCGTTGCTTTCGCTAACACACCGTCGCAGTGATGGGCAACAAAATCACATACCACTCCCCATCCCGCGGTTCCTCTATGGAAATGGGCGCTGCCATCACCATTCTCGTCTTCTCACAATACAAGCTCCCAGTCTCGACCTCAATGTGCATCACTGGTGCTACTGTTGGTGTTGGTCTCTGTAACGGTACTTTCAAGGCCGTCAACTGGCAGCGAGTGGGACTTTTGTTCTTCTCCTGGATCATGACTATCCCGATTGCCGGTCTGATTGGTGGTTGCTTAATGGGTCTTACACTCAACACCCCTCATTTCTAAATCAAGGAACTGAGAATTTGCATTACTCTCGCTTTTCCAGTTTACGAAGGGATGGATCACTGCACAGATATCAACAGGGAACACGCCTGAAAAGATAGATTGATAGAATGATGATGATATCTTAGCGGATCAGATCATGTACAAAATTTCCTCCTGTAGTGGAAAAGCGATGTCTACAGAGTTTCCCTAGCCTGAATCGGCACTTCACTGCAGTTGCTCCAGCTTGCCACACAGCCACAGGTAAGATCTCGACAGTTCATGCACATTGGACAGGCCTGGGATAGGCGCGACGGGCACAGAGTCCGTGGCAGTATTATCACCCCATCCCCTACACGACGAAGACTGACGACTGATGAGCCATCCACCATCTGATCCGATGTCTCATCAGGCAAGTCTCATTCACCCCGAGTCGCGTTCTTGACTGCCCACATCAACCCTCAACCTAATGCCAATCAAGTCATTCCGCCGTCACAGCTGATAAAGCCGTCCAGACCTCGACGAACACATGGTGGCATGTTCAATCCGACGATGCGGACCTTTGTGACACGCAGTGTCGCAGTACGGGATGAGCAGAAGAATACTGGTACTATTTTGTCTTGGTTTTCCCTACGCACGACGAGAGATAGCCACGCTTCCCAGATTAGGAGGTTCTTCGCAGTTTCCGAGACATCCATGTCTCGAGCGATCGGATGTGCAGCTTAGGAGATGTCCGGATCATCTTTAGATTACTTCACGGAATGCTGTTCTCCTTTCGTTCCTAGCGCTTATGCCATCTTGATCGTGGGTTCAAGGAACCTCACTGCCTCCAGTCGGAGAGTGAATGTTAGGGAGACCCTCTAGGGCGAGCATGTTCGGCAACAGCCACCTCTTTGTCTCTCTGGAGCATTTATGGGGATGCACCAGACTGGCGGTGCGTCCCGTCGGACGTGAAGCAAGAGAAGCAGGAGTACAGGATATTCGATTGTATCAAGCCCTTGGCGTAAGTCGCAGTACACGCGTGGTGGACGTGAACCTTGGCTCAACAGCCACCTTTCTCCCCTCAAGAAAATCTGACCCTGGTAAAGACCGACCCCTCTCGCCGACGACATCTTTCTCTTTCTGCATTTTCGATGTGGTGCTTTCACGCTCGCGGCAGCTAATGGTCATTGGATGAATGAGCATGCGAGAATGAGAGACAAGCACGCCAGGGTTCCGAGGCTTGGCGCATGGGGATCACGATGGTACACTGACTTCCACCCATTTTTTGCCTTCCTTCGCGACACTCTCTACGGTCGTCTAACAATCATACTTGCTTGCTGCAGAAACGATCTTGCTACGGGGAAGTGCAATGTGCCGCATCAACTGCATGTAAATGATCAACTTCGACTCAGGGAAGAAACGTGTCTAAATGCTGCCAAAAAAATCCCGTACAATGCATGCTCGAACAATTTCTACAACTCTGGTGGTGACTGGGAAAAGCATCGACTCCAAGATCTGGCTGTGTGCTCTGAACGCAGTGGATTCAGCGCAAACGTGACAGCCAGCGGCGTTGCCTAGGTGGTGCGGCGCTGACCATGACCGCGATTCAAGCACTTAATGCTATCTAGGGACGGATATCTTTTCGGCGACAGTGACCAAATGCTCTAAGTCCATCGTGCCACTCAACACAGCCGTCTACGCCACCACAGATGTCTACACGACGGACTCCTCCACCACGTACACGATAGACGACCTACCAACGACTTCTGCAGGTGGCATACAGACCGAAAAGGTAGGACTAATGCTGCTGTCGCTGTCTCTCGCTCACGCCGTGGACTACATACGGTCAAAGATGGACGGTCATCGTGATCATCCCAAAAAGTTGCAGCCAGTGTTGGATGATCGTCCGATCCTTCCATGGATGGATCATGAGCGTTACTTGTCTGAACTGGACTGAACTAGACCGCACCTGGCCATTACCGACGCTGGCGCCAGCTCTCCAGGGCTTGAGTATGTCAGCGACGGCGTCGCCCAATTGGAATTAGAGCAGGCCCAATCTGCACTCTCATTGCGCGGAACTTAGGCTTCACCCTGACCGATGGAATTCGCCTAATTCACAACTGGACTCGGCAATTCAGCTCTCTGACATTCAACACACGACCTTGGCTGTCCACTGAGTCGAGCTACGATTCGAAGCAGCAATATTTTGTGGCTTTCACTCAAAACACCTGACGAATCCGTCGTCGACTTTGACAAGCGATTCTGTGAGCAGGACTGTCGTTGAGGTCGACAACATCCGGAGCAAGACATTATTTCTTCAGCGTGATTGCCGGAAAACGGACCACCTTCTCCCTGTCAAACACAGCAGTAAAACCGGCAGCAAAGACATTGCCGCAAGAGACTCGTACGTCATCATCAATTCGGCCGTTACATCGTGATTCTACACACAGTCTTTTCTCCAGCCTCCTCGTGCCCGCCATCGTCTCAAAGCATCTCAGAGCAGACTCAATCATACTCCCAAGTGGGTACGCCCTGGAACTGAATCGGCCTGAACGCGAATTCTTCACCGGTCAATTTGGTCCTGCTCGCCGCGTAGATCTGGTACGCAGAACCCTTTCCATCGGGGATGTTGGACGTCTCATTCCATCTCTCCACCGCAATGAAGCTGCTGTTCTCGAAGAGCAAATGTGCCTGCGCGATCCCAAAGCCCTCTACTGTTGAGTTGTCACCAGTAAACGCACTGTGTGCGACGGTGTGGCTCAAGGCTCCGTCGGCAGCGACATAGACTTGTTGGCCTCCAGGGACGGTGACGTTGAGATTGAGAGCGTCGCCCGCAAGGCGGAAGGAGAAAACGGTAGAAGTTGTGGCGTTGGGGTTGGCGGGGACGTTGTCGGGCGTATAGGTCACGGTGTCCTTGTTCAGCCAGAAAAATCCGCCGTTGGCTGCGATGGGCGCGTATGAAAGGTCGGGGCAATCGCTGATGGCGACGCCAGTGAAGGTGATGGTGTCGCTGGAGGCTTTGCGGGACTGTTGGAGAGAATTGATGAGAGTTGGCGTCGACACCCATGGGTGCTAATAATAAGGTGAGCTGACCTTGCTATGGGCAGCCGGGAGGGCAGCGGCCGAAGCAGCCAGAGCGAGTGCGAGGACGGACTTCATCGTGGTGGTGTTGTAGTTGTTGGTGATGTGATGGTCGTAGAGAGCGAAAAGTCTAATGCTCCTTGTTCCGCCGGATTCCTGTTGAATCTTATACCCATTCTCGTGCACACCTTCCACCATCATGCAAGAACCTTCGACATTGTCTCATCATACAACGCACGGTCGGTACTGCGGGGCAACACGAAGGCCTGCCAGGGTGCTGAATCAGGTAACAAAGATCCATGGATGCCGGTGTCAGATCCAACTAGTGAAGCATTGCCCGCATATAAATGGTGCGCTGGAGCTGTGCCAAGATATCTGCGAACTCTCGCCGGCGCAGGAAATAGAAGTCGATCTACCAAGCAACCCTGCTGGCCTGGTTAGCTTTATAGGCCTTTCTCGTATTCGGCGCAAAACGCCGCAACGTAAAATGAAGTCGTCCCATGATCTAGACCGTCCCTCGACTTGCGCGCTGCGTCTTGTATTGAAGCGAGTCTGAAGATGCATGATGGCGAGTGGTGGTGTTACGCGCGTGGAATGCCTTTCGATACGACAAGAATGTTCTGTTCTATGACTGCTGGTGCAGCCGCATTGACCTCAATCTCAAGCCTTTCCTTCCGTGGCGTTGGGAGACTGTGTAGACAGGAGTGGAGTGCTACCCGGCGGGTATCTCCGATCGAGGTGAAATGGTTAAGTAAGGTATTCTTGCAAAGCATGGTGCTTGCATGGTGCGCACGTTCGACCTCCAAGGTTATTGATCGTCGACAATAACAATTATGCCACCGCCGTCGTGAGCGTCGCGTCCAAGAATAGAATAGCCTCGTGAAGCTGCCAATCTGCCTTGTGCAGCCATACAAGGCAAAATTTGCAACAGAGAAGATTATATCGGTGACAGACACGTAAGCTTCACTTACAAGCCAGTCCTTTGTCACCCATCTTTGCCTGCACTTTCGCTCTCTAAATCACTCAACTCGGATTCCGCACTCTCATCAGCCTTCTTCCTCTGCTTGCCTCCAAGACTTAAACTCTGCTGCCCCTTCCCACCCTTTTTCTCCCTCTTCTTCTTCTCGTCCTTAGCTTTCGCCTTCTCTTCTTTCTCCTTCTTTCTCTCCTGTTGCTCCATCAACCTCTTCCTCTCAGGCTCGCCCTGTTTGGCGAGCTGCTTTTCCAGCCTCAAAAACTCCTCACCTTCGGTATCCATTGATACCAGTCTTTCGAGGAGCTTGATTTCACGAGCCCAGATGCCTTTGTCCTCTTTGTCTTTGCCCTTGTCGTCCTTGACAAGACTGCCATTTTCATCGCGAACCTCAATTGGTGTTTCCAGGATCAACGGAAGGCCTTCGAATCGAGAATCGTTGACGAGATTGTGAAAGGCTCTGAGGCCGAGGAAACCTGTCCCGATGTTGGCGTGGAGATCTCTGTGGGATGCGAAAGGTGCTTTGGAGTCGTTGATGTGCATTGCGCGGAGGTACCTGAACCCTACGGTCTGATCGAATTGTTCGAATGTGGCTTTGAAAGCGGACGGTGAGCGCAAGTCGTATCCTCCGGCGAAAGCGTGGCATGTGTCGATGCAGACGCCGATCCGCTCTTTGTTGGTTGTGAGAGCGATGATATCTCGAAGGTCTTCAAATGTGCTTCCAAGCACATTGCCGCCATGCGCCATGTTTTCAAGAAGGATGACCACGCTAGAAGTCTCTGAGTGCGCCTTATTGATGTTCTTTGCCAGCTGTGCGATTGCCGCTTGACGATCTCCACACTGGTTATTGCCCGGATGGATGTTGTAAAGCTTGATCCCAAGCTTTTCGCAGCGCCTGAGGTCGTCCAAATGTGATTCATAGGCTTGATCTGATCGTGCTTGGTCCGTATGCGCTAGGTTGACCAGGTACGACCCATGGGGTACTACATGCTGCCCTTGATCATATGTGTGCTTCCTGCAATTGTCGTGAAAGCCAACGCAGTGGTCGTCCTGGAGATCAGGATTTGCCCATTTACGTTGCGATTTCAGGAACAAAGCGAAGGCATTGGCGCCGATATGTACACTGTTCCCAATAGCGTTGTGAACACCGCCAGCACTGCTGACATGTGCGCCAATGTATAGTTTGTGCCCAGCAGTTCGAGCAGCCAGGGGCACCATTTCGGCCTCTTTCTCTTCCTTGGTCTTGCGCTTCCTCTTCACTTTTTGCTCGACCACCTCGGCGTTCTCATCCACCTCCTTCTCCTTGATCTCCTTGACCTCCTGCTTGACCTTGGCCTTTCGTTTCGGTGTCGGCTTGGGCGATTGCTCAGTACCGGCCTCAGTCTCAGCCTCGTTGTCCACTTCAGCCTCGACCTTCGCCTTGTGCCTCTTAGCGGGTCTCGAAGCGCTTTTGATGGATGCAACAACGGCGTCTTCTACCGCTTCCTCTACCGCTTCCGTCTTGATCTTGCGTCTCTTGCGAGATAATGTGCCATTCGCAGTGCCATGGGTCGCCGCTGCTTTGAGTAGACCTTCTGGTGGTGGCGAAAGTTCTGATTCCTGTTCCGCTTGCTTCGCAGCCTTGCGTTTCGGCATGGTCACAAAGTACTGCCAAAATTGGAGGAAAGGTGCAAACGCGAGATGACGCGCCTGACTTGGGAGACGCGCAAAGGGAGGTTAGTCAAATCTTGCCGAGAAATTTGATTCAGTAGTATCAAAGCAAAGATTGAAGATGCACCGAATGTGAGGATCATGACTCTGCTCTCAGCCATATGGGAATACCCTCTATTGCTAACTGTACAAATTCGCTTTCTCATCGCGATCCCATTCGACTGCGCCGATGCTATGCATAGTTCACGAACAGGACTGGTTCTCTGGGCGACCGCACTCAATCGTCCGTAATCCCAGTATAGCAATGTCGCGACTATGGCCCGACATTGAACTTCATCTTGATTCCCATAGCCGCCAATTCCACATCCAAATACTTCAACACACCGGGTACAGCCACGACCGTAACGTCATCTCCACCATGCCACTTGGCGCCCTGATGGTCCTCCCAACACTCACTCTTGGGATCCGTCGCGAGAGCTTTCCTTGAACATCTCCTACACCTGACTCGGCCACCCTCTCGACGTTTTGTGTACTGTGCCGAACTAGGCTGCACCGACAAAAAACTTCCACAAGCCTTGCATATATTCGCCTTCGTGTAATCAGAGCAGTTCATGAGGCGATCTTGTAGCAGGAACGATGTCCCATGGGCGATGAGCGCATCGCGTTCCATTTCACCGACGCGGATACCGCCACCCTTGGCTCTTCCCTTGATCGGCTGTCCGGTAAGAGGCGTGACAGGACCGGTGGTCCGCACTTGAAATTTGTCGTTGACCATGTGTCTTAAACGCTGATAGTAGACGACGCCGATGTATATATCTGCAGCGAGCTCCTCTCCAGTGATACCAGAGTACATGGGCTCGTTCCCGTAGTAGTTGTATCCTGCACGCTTGAGTTGGTGACCAAAGTACTCGACTGCTGTCTCGCCTTCTTTATCCTTAAACTTGAAGGGGGTAGAGTCCTGCGCGAGGCCGTGGAGAGCACCAGATTTACCAGCTAGAGATTCGACGAACATGCCGATAGTCATACGGGAGGGGAAGGCGTGAGGATTGATGATGACATCTGGTTGCATGCCGCTTTCTGTGAAGGGCATATCAATTGTCGGCCATTTCTGAGACATGACACCTTTTTGTCCGTGGCGAGAGGAGAACTTGTCGCCAATGACAGGAGATCGAGGTATTCTGAAGCGTATGCTGATGGCTTGGCATGGGTCGTTGCTGCCGTTCTCGGACCCGATCAGCTTGATCTCTTCTACGTAAGCTTCTTCTGCTTCCTTATATTTGTGGATATGTGTGATGCCGTCCTTGTTCTCGTATTCGCCGGTCAGAGGATTCTTGACGACAGTGTGGGATGCTGCAATGGCATCGCCTTCTTTGACCTTGACTCCAATTTCTGCTAGGCCATCGTCGCCCAGGGTGTTCCGCCACTGCGCTCTGATGAGGCCGCCAGGAGCGAAGCCAAACACGTGCGTGACTATTGAGCTTCTGCCTCGGCCGCCCTTGTTTTCTTCCGCAAGGTCAACTTTCTTCGCCTTATATATTGTGCCGTACCCGAAACCTCTTTCGTGCGCAGACTTGTTCAGAATCATAGCGTCGTCCATGTCGTAGCCAGTATATGAGATAACAGCAACAACTGCATTGGTACCATTCGGGAAGTTGTCCAGGCCATATTCGTTGTGCTTTGGAGTGCGGACCACGGGCGTCTGTCCGGTCTGCAACCTGTACGACTTGTTATCCGTGCGATACTTGAGCGCTGTTCCCGGTGTTCCCATCGTTTGTTTGCCCATCTGGCACTGATACATGTTACGGGGAGACTGGTTGAAGTTGGAGAACGGAGTCTGGTTCGCGACAATCGAGAGGATGTTGGTCACGTCGAATTCGACGTGTGTTGAGTCGCCAGACGTAATTTCCGGCTCGGTGCATGCAATGGACATGTACGGCTGCTCGAAGGGGCCGACCAGATCCGGCTTCTCCAGTGGCAGATATTTCACAGGTCGTAACATGCGCGCGGCTTGTGAGAACATGTATACCCCGGGGTATTGGCCTCCATTCGACAGCGGGACATACCCAACCTCCAGATCCAACGGCACGTCATGCGTGCCTTCAACCTTCCAATACCGCAGGGTATCAGCAATTGTCTTCGCTTGCTTCGGTGAACAGTAGCCAAGCACGCGGCCATCTAGCTGAACAACGACGCTGTCGTTGAGGGTGGCCTCGGAAGTGCTAGAGATACCGATCTGAGCAACTAGCGCGGGCACATGCGAGGCATCTGTACTTGAAGTTGCAATTTGACATTTGTGCGCCAAATGGTTGAGAAGACCGCAAGGAGATCCATCAGGCGTGTGGACCGGACACAGGAAGCCCCAGCTCTCTGGCAGCAGTTTACGGACAGTAGTCGTCTTCAGTTGGGCGAAGAAGCTACCTCGGTGAACCATGCGGAAGTGACTTATGAAACGGTAAAAGTTGATCTTCTCAGCGACGACGGTGAATCCGGAGACCTGCTGCAGATCCAGTCCAGAGGGACTCACGAGATTTCCAGTGGCCATGAAGTAGTCCAACGCCTGTCCTAGGTTCTCGTTGGTTTTGCGTAGCACTTTGGGCGCGAAGTCTCGATCAAATTCCTGGCTCGTGAATAATGGCCACTGGTTCGCTCGACCGTACTCTCGAATCTGTGCTCCTATCGAGCTCAACCACTCGTCGATGCGTTCCTTGACAATCATGCCGTACAGCGCGCCAGGAAGAAGAATCTCCTGACTTTGCACAGCATCCGGATTGTCTATCGCGCATTCGCCTTCCACAAGAGCGTATAGTTTTCGAATCATGAAAAGGAGCATCCTAGTCTTGTCAGCGTCGTTCGCGTCCGTTACGTCGTAGCATCCCAGATGTGGGAGCACAATCTTCCGTAGCAACTCCGTTCCACAAGCCTCGTCTGTCGCATCATCTGGCATACCGAGCACCACTCTGAATTTCGACCCGAGATAGGCTCTCGTCTTGGCTTTGCTGTGTATGTTGTACGCCTTGTACGTGCGAAGGAGCAGCTCCACTCGATCTGTGACGAACTGCTTGCTTTCGAGGTCTTTGCCTCCTGCAGGGCCCACAATAGCTTCAAATATATGTCTATCATTCGTCTCGGTGAGCGCCTTGAGGATCATCAGCACGGGAACCAGGTACTCGTTCTTCCGCCACGAGAACCTGAAGGTCACGTTGCCGTCGCTGAGATAGTGCAAGACATTCGTTTGCGATGTCTGGTCGGGTCGCACCTGGTTTCCTCAAGTCAGCGGGTCTTCCATTCCATGCGAGAAGAATGTTGCCTTGGTGCGCACACTCTCCGCGTCCTCTCCTCGCTTGCCCGTGACTTACTGATCTGATCTGGACACCAAACTTGGTATATGTGGCTCCTCGATTCACAAACGATGGTCTGATGATCGCCATAGGGAAGTTCCTCCGATTCACAATCAACATACGTATGAGCTTCTCCACGCCATTGATGATGAAGTAGCCTCCCAGTTCGTCCGACTCTTCTCTGCGATTCACGAGCTCTTTGGGCGAAAGACCTTCCAAATGACATCTGTTCGAGCGTAGCATGATCGGCAGCTCGCCAAAGTCCCGCACCGTTTCCTTCCACGCCCCATCGTTCACGCGATATTCTAATCGCCCTCGAAATCTTCCGCGATAGCTTTTGTGTGACTCTCGTCGCTCGACTGGCAGAATCTCTCGCTTCTTTGTCTCTACCTTATTCGAGGAAGGCAAATGGCTCTTGTCCAGAAAGACATCCTTGACTCGGACCTGCAATCTGTTTCTTCTTACGCCTGGTTCTTGCCCGCTGCCATCTAGGAAAGTCTTCGTTCCAATGTCCTTCAGACCATGATACAACTGGCCTCTCTCCGCGAAGATGGTATTGAAGGAGTCCACGTGAGGCTTAATCGCTTCTTGCAGTTGTGGGTAGGCGCTCTTGTCGCGAGGTGGATTTCGAAAGAGATGTTCTCGCTTGAGCGTATCGTACTCCGTCGACCATTTCTCGGGGCGCGCTCTCTTGGTGGAGGTGGAGGTGGAGGCTGGCATGTCGATGGCGTACAAGATCTGGGACTTTTCCAGGCACTCATATCACCATTATTGTCGCTCGATGCGGTGCCTGTCGCACGTCCAGGACATCTTCGAAAAGCTCGGTCGTTCTTTCCCAGAAATTTTGAAGCTAGCGCCGACCGATGCCGACCAGGGTCCCCTTACCTGTTCGCCGAATCAATATTTGATGGGCGTTTTTGTTTGGGCTGCCTGTCACCACTCCCTTCTCCCACCCCGACGGTGATGCGTCTCCCCTCCGGTTGGATCGATAGGATGGTTCGGTGCGCGGGATGCAACTCGCCTCCTCCATCACATTAGATATTAGCGCATTGGTTGATGTAATGCTGCAAAGACTGGCGATCTGCCGCGCACTGGACTCGCTAGACTCCGGACGGCTAGCAGCTTGCAGTTGCAGCAGCTCTGCACCTCAGATTGGAGAGGCCGCCGTCCGTTCCACCACATGTGCAGCTCGACCTGCTCCCCCAAGCCCTTCGCAGCAGCCAGGCATCTCCCGCCCGGCGCCACGCGCAACAGCATCAGCCAGCCCGCATCTGAGACATTCAGTTCATCGCTGCGAAACGTTGGAAATTTCGAAGAACTCTACCCAAGTCACCGTACCGCACCTCTACCCTACACCACACCACCGAGGCGGACTTCCCGCGACGGGCTAGCGAAGTCTCCCTCCACCACGGCGAGAGCGGGGCTATCCGCAGAAAACCTGTCATCCACTCACATCAGGGTTTCCCTTGCGACCCCGATTCCTCTGCGCCTGAGCCTCATTGCTCCTGTCCAGAACGCTACTGGCCGTCACCAAAGACCGGATCTAAGGAGCGCCAGCACCCAACCAGCACCGCACCAGCCATCAGCATGGTCGGCATCTTCAAGCGCATCTATGATTGGCTCCTCAGCCTGTTCTGGTATGCCACTTCTCCTGCCACTTACTCTCAACTCCCGCAGTGCGAAGTCTGTTTTATTGTTGGCGCCTTGGGGCCTGAGCTGAGCGCGCACATGCCTCACCGCTCCCGACACCCATATCGACGAGACCGATGCCGATCACGATGAGAGCCGTCGACCATGTTGACTGATGCCGCAACAGGGCCACCGAGATGGACATCACCATGATTGGTCTGCAAAACGCCGGCAAAACATCGTTACTGAGAGTCCTGGCGGTGAGTGCTGGATGTGACGATGTTTCGGGAAGCTTCAACTATGGCTGACGCTGTGATACAGGGCGGCGAGTTCACGATCGAGTAGGTGCATCCGTGCGACCGGCAGGGATCTAGCCGAGATTCCAGTGTGTCGACGAGCGTCGTCTTGGTGCTGACGCTGTGCCACAGCTCGATACCGACGGTAGGCTTCAACATGAAGCGGGTGCAGAAGGGTCATGTTACCCTCAAGTGGTAGGTGTCTGTCCTTCTCGGCCCTCACCCAGCGCGGCCGGCATTGGTGAGTGCACGTGGGACGCTGAGGTAGCTGACGTGGTCGCAGCTGGGACTTGGGCGGCCAGCCTCGGTTCCGATCGATGTGGGAGAGGTATTGTCGAGGGGTCAATGCGATCGTGTAAGGCGGGTCGTCAACGCGGACATTTGATTGTGCCTGACAACATTGTTCAGATTCATCGTTGACTCCGCCGACAAGGAGGCATTACCGGTAGCCAAAGAAGAGCTCCATATCCTCCTGGACAAGCCAGCCATGGAAGGGATCCCCCTTCTGGTCCTCGGCAACAAGTCCGATCTTCCCAACCACGCATCCGTCGACGAGTTGATCGAGGCGCTCACCTTGAAATCAGTGACCCACCGTGAAGTAAGCTGTTACGGTATCAGCGCAAAAGAAGAGACCAACCTGGATGCGGTCCTGCAATGGCTCATCGCGCGAGCCAAGAACTAACCTCGAATCAACGTACACACTCTTTACGTCTGTCCACGTCACGTTACGGCCGCCAGTCATCTATACGAAGCTTCCACGAGGATCATGGGCCTACGACGATAATGAGCAACAAGATTCTAGCACGTCATTTCGGATTTTCCTCGCGTGTTGTGCGTGTTTTGGGGCATAGAAGGGACATGGGTCGCGGCGCGAAGCTGCACGCCAGCAATGGCTTGTTTCCTTCCAAAAAGATGATCATATGGTATTTCTCCTTGCGTGGAAGATGGTTGCGCTGTTTCTTCGTCGCACGACCATTCCGGCCTTTGTCGCCTTTTTTTCCAAACCAGGGAGAGGAACCGCATCGTGTTTCATGGCATGCATTTGTTGCGAAGCAAAGCGAGCAAAGGTCATATTTCCGTGCATGCGTGGAGGCCCATTGAACATCATGTGACGAAAGACATGAATGAGAGACGGCGGTATTATTATGTTTCCCATGGAGAGCGCGCAAGCATAGGGTATGCGAAATTGTCGATCTCGATCTTCCGTTCCCCCATCCTTTCTTTTAGCTACGTCTCGTAGTCGAGGTCGGGTTTTGCGTTCAGCCGGGATGCACTAGACTCGGTCCGACACGTGTGTGTGTGTGTTGAGGTTGCTTCATGCTTTACCCTTGGTCATGGAGCCACAGAAGGAAATCCTCGAGCGAGAGAAATAGGCGCGCCAAAGCTGTGTGGGAGGAGTGGCGCAAGTCGCACACATTGCGAAGCAGAAAAACTTTGGACAGACAAACCAAAAGACGTGTGTCGAGGAGAGAAATACCTGCCCTTCCCTCCTAGCCTGGACTGCCAGCGCATCGTGCATAACGAGGCATGCTGTTGCGCAGCGGGAGCTAGGACGCGAACGGCAAGGGTCCCTTCGTTTCTTTCCGTGTCGCCGATGAGCCGAGGATTGGTGATTGTTCCAGTTGCAATGTGGCTAGAGCACGACTCCGCCACCCACATCCGCCCCGGTGGCCGCACCCACATCCGCCCCGGTGGCCGCACCCGTACCCGCACCCGCACTCGTTTGCCGATCAGCAGCGCAGAACAGGTTGTACGAAGCGCGTCATTTATTGTCACTTCCAGTCTTCTCCTGCGCCTGCCACGAGGCTTCTTCGTTGTCTGTCAGACCCATAGCCCGTTTCCCACTCATCGATTGTCGAAGATGGCACGGGATCTAATCAAGAGAGAACAGTGAGTGTCTCACCACCCTCGTACCACCATGCAGTAACGCCTCCGACCGGACCGCAATCGCACACCGTCGCATACCGTACCAAGCTTGCCACAGCTTGTCTCTTGGCTTGCTGCGCCTTGCTCGACTACTTCCACCCGCTCACACTCTCGTGAACCTTTTCTGCTTGCTTGTTGCCTGTCGCGCGATTCACCACACCACCTCATCCCCACTCGATAGCGAATCTTCCACCGTACCCGGACTCCGCAATATAAGCTGACCATGGCAAGATGCTATCGCTATAGCGATGGCTCCATCGAGTGCTACAACAGCGCCTGGGATAACTGGGCCCGATGGCTCGTCCTGGCGCTGATCATCGTCGCCGCATTCCTTCTCTTCTTCGCGTTCAGGTAAGCGAAGCCATATGGGCGGATTCTGGCAGATCCGCATGTGCTGACGCGAGAACAGCTGCATCTCCGCCCGACGACGAAGAAAGATGGGACACGCACCGTATCGAGGTACAGGCTGGGCTGCCGGTCGTCACGGCCCCGTGCAATACACTCAGCAGCCTCATTATGGGCAAGGACAGCCGTATTACAACAACAGCAACAACCCTGCGCCCCCTGCGTACACGCCGCCCCCGAATAATGGGTATTATGGACAGAATCAGGCGTACCATCAGGGAAACGACGTCGAGATGCAACCGCCGGCGAATACGTACGGTGGGTACAGGAGTGGTGAGACGGGTGTGTATGAGCCGCCGAAGGGACCTCCCCCAGGACGCGCATGAGCATAAGTTGCGGGAAAGACGGATATCTCTGGGGAAGATTGCACGATTCCAACCAATTCAATCATGAGCAAAGCGGAAGAGACTGCCTGTCCAGTGGACGAACACCATGACAATCATACTGTATGGAAATCCAGGTTCGTTCGCTTGTAGCATCCTCGTTCTGTGTGCGGGATTTAGACCACGTCCAACTCTGCTACTTCCATCGCAGCCCCTTGCCATCATCGTTCCCGCTCTGAACCGCCCTCATTTATCTCCGTGCGAGTTTTCTGAACACGATAGTTTGCCCATGTCCGAAGCTCTTTCTCTGTGAAGCTTACAAAGCATACGTCACGAACCCCACTGCAGCCTGTCGAACAGCGCTACAATCAACGGTAGACCTGGAACAAAGCTACATGTAGTTAGAGAGGTGCAGGCTTGAGAATGTTAGGCCACCGTTCTATCTCTAAGTCATCCTCATCATCATTCACCACCCTACAGTGCCTCACCAACATGGCACCAACCACAATGAAAGCCATCAAGATCGTCGAAGGCAACAAGGCTGAGCTAAAAGACGTCCCGATCCCGAAGCTTCGTGACGATTACGTCCTCTGCAAAGTGAACGCCGTCGCACTGAACCCTACAGATTGGAAGCACATTGACAAAATCGGTAAACCTGGCTCCACCGTGGGAGTAGACTTTGCTGGCGTCGTCGAAGAAGTCGGACCGAAAGTCACCAAGGCATGGAAGAAGGGCGATCGGATCGCGAACTTCTGCCATGGAGGCAACGAAACTCAACCCGAAGACGGCGCTTTTGGCGAATACTGTGTGTCCAAAGGCGACCTGGGTATGAAAATCCCCTCCTCCTTGACTGATGAAGAAGCGGCCACTCTCGGCGCGGGAGTCATCACGTGTGGCCAAGCGCTCTATCAATCTCTCGGTCTCCCGCTCCCCGGCACCGGTCGCTATGATGGCTATGTGTTGATCTACGGCGCCAGCACCGCTTCCGGCACGCTCGCCATCCAATACGCCACCCTGTCCGGCGCCAAAGTCGTCGCGATCTGTTCCGAGCGCAACTTCTCTCTGGTCAAGAACCTCGGCGCCATGGCAGCTTTCGACTACAAGGACCCCGAGTGCGCGAAGAAAGTTCGCGAGTACACGGCCGACTCCCTCGACCTGGTTCTGGACTGTATCGCGGAGGGCTCGTCTCCGACCATTTGCGAGAACTGCGTCTCGACGTCCGGCGGGACGATTTCGTATCTCCTAAAAGCCAGCCACTCCCGACCCGACGTGAAGAATAAGAAGACCCTGGGATATACGGTCGTGGGTGAGGCTTTTGATAAATTTGGGCACCATTCGCCGGCGAAGTTGGAGGACTTTGAGTTCACGAAAGGATTCTGGGATCTTACGCAGAAGTTGGTGGAAGAGGGGAAGTTGAAACCGCATCCGCATGATGTGGGTCAAGGTGGATTGCAGGGTGTGTTTGACGGTCTCGAGAAGTTGAGGAAGGGCGAAGTTAGTGGGAAGAAGTTGGTCTATATAGTGGCTGAGACGCCGGGCCTGTAGATGCGTCGGAGCAGACGATTGATCATGACCGCCCAGGTCAAATCCTGCTCACCTGGGTGTGTGGTGTGAAGAACGGTTGTACCAAAGCCCGTGATAACAAGGTCCAGTCCTCCCGCAAGGCTGAGCTCGGGCGTTGAAATCCATTTACTCACACCTAGTGGCCAATTACATTGAGTGTGTTCTCTGTTCCTTGTGACTATAATTCGCTAATACCCATACGATCCCGCACTCATTGTCTCGCTCAACGAGTGACGTCTACGCTGATCACATTCCAATTTTGAGCCCACCTTCGCTTGACTTACCACCTTTGCTTGAATTACCATTTCTGCTGGGCCAACCTTCGCTGGGCGCCGTCGCTGATCCGTTTGCGATGCTTGCCCGATCCATGCGCAATTGCTCACGAACATCCATCAGGGCCTGACCCATCAGGTTATCTCCCCATTGCCGTCGATCAGTCGACTTGGCGGATCTCTCTGTATGCCCAATGCCCCATTCGTCGTTCTAGTGATTCATTGGCGGTCAGCGTCTGATTGCAATGGGTGGGTCGCACCTGCTTTACATCTGGGCTGGCTTTGTAAATTGTCCGATATCTGGTGGCCAGTAGCTTTTTCTTCAATGGCGGGTACTGAGAAAACCTGTCGTGGAGCGTCGACTTCAGATTTGCATACTTGGGCTCGGCGAGCTCGTCGGCCTCGCTGTTGGAAATCTGGTCGAGGAAGGCATAGGCTGAGGTCTCCGAGCTGTGGTTGAAGAAGATGTCGCTCTGATCGTCGCCGAGAGCAGCCGAATCTAGTGTAGTGGAGTCAGGTTGCTTTGCTGGCGAAGCTCGTTGTGCCCTGTCTGTATCTGAGCCCCGGGCATGTTGACTGTTGCCTCGTTGTCTTTTCCACTTCTGTCCGACAAAACTGGTTTCTTCACGAGGATCTGAGCACGCCATATTATTGTTTGATGTGGGTTAGAGATCTGTCTCGTTGTGGGTGTGTCTGTGGAGGCTGTTCAGATGTTTGTAGCGATAGGTAGCACTACTGCGATGTAATTACTATGGAGGAGAGAGGATTGGGAGAGAGAGGCAAAACGATGAAGCTGCGAGACGAGGGGAGGATGGTCCATGGCTGCTGCTTCGACGTGAGGAAGGCGAAGATGGGTACATGTAGCACTTAGGCGGAAAGCGCGGCGTATGGTGGTCCAAGTATTCAAAGAAGGCATGCCGTGCAAGTTTTTGAGGTGTGAGCAGTGGCCTCGGATCTTGCGGCCGCGAGGGTAACTTATGATCTTCCAGGAGATCTGCACTCCCCATCACGCCCAGAAGCGAGACCAGATGTATCAATCATCCTGAATTCGAATAGATGCCAAGTCTTACGTTCTGCTGAAATAGCGAACCATGAAGAGGGGACTTTCTTTGTCGACGTGGTCAGTGCAGCTCGGATACAGCTGGTACTCGGCTCATCGGAAATATGAGAACGAAGACGTCGAAGAGGAGGCTGAGATGTTGCTTGTTGTTGCCTCAGGCTCCCATCTTGATCACCGCCGAATTGCCTGCGCTCCGTCGCTTCTTTACCCACGACCATGTTCTTGATCTCCATATCAAGACCCTCCAGGGCGCCTGAGGTCGCTCGAAGTGACATGCAGTGTAGCCATTGCTCAAAAGAGCCTCAGGCTGTTCGGCAAAGCACAGCACCAATGAAGAATCGATATGGAGTCTCGCCATGACGTATGGCGTCGTTGTAACAGAGGAGACCCACGAAGTCGCGATGCCGGTGTCTAGGCTGTTGGCTATTGCTACCTTTTCTGACCACCGATTGTGAAGTGCGCGGTACAGCAGCAATCCTCCGTTAGAGTGATTCCGATTCCTGTACCAGAAGCTACTCTCACACTTGCGCCGCGAACAACCAGCCCAGCAGTCATCGTTTTCCAGTACAAGAAAGTCCTCCTCCTCGGCTCGACATCTGGCATCGGGGCCGCCCTCGCAGATACTCTCATCGAGAACAATGTGTTTGTGATCGGGGTTGGCAGGAGAAAGGAGCGCCTGGAGGAGTTTGTGAAGAAGCATGGCCCATCTAAGGCAGACTACCGCGTCTTCGATATCAACGAACTGGAGAGAGGGCCGCAATTCGTCGACGAAATCTTCGAAGTGCATCCAGACATCGACTTTGTCTTCATCAATGCAGGCATCCAAAGAGCGCTGGATTTCACGAAGCCCGACACCGTGGATCTGGAGAAGATGGAGCTTGAGCTGAAGACGAACTACACAGCACCAGTGTACCTGACCAAAACCATCCTGCCGTATCTGACGTCCCAGTCGCAGCCGACTGCGCTAGCATTTACAACGACTCAGCTCGCGCTCATCACTCTCCACAGCAGGCCGAATTATGGCGCTTCGAAAGCTGCGCTCCACCACTTCATCTTGGCACTGAGACAACAGTTGAAGAAGGCCGGTCAAAAAGTGAACATCATCGAGGTCTACCCGTAAACCGCATCTCTGCTGAGTGTGTGATACTGGCGCTAACTATTTCTAGCCCTGCTGTCCAGACTGAACTTCACGACTCGAAGCACCAACCTGATCTCAAGCACGGGAACCAGATTGGCATGCCACTTAACGATTTTAACGATCAACTGTGGCAAGGTTTGAGCGAGGGAAAAGAGGACATTGCCATTGGCACCGCTAAAGATATCTTCGACCGGCTGGAGCCAATCCGGAGAGAGGAAGACCAGAAATTCAACGATGTCATGGATGAGGCGCTCAAGGACTTCTTGGCATGAAACCATGATGAGCTCGAACAAGCAGTTCCTGTCCGGCAGTCTTCAATGTGAGATCAGACCATCGTCATGAAGGAGGCGTGCTCGAGAGGGCGATGCAACGAGATGCCGAAAGCATTCCTTGCCAAGTCTTAGGCGGCACCAGTACATCCTAGTATTCAAGGCAGAATTCTGGTGCCTGAAGACAGTCTCCCATCCTTGTTTGTAGTATCAGCTGAGATTATCTTCCTACAACCAGCAGCGCAAAGAACATCGCCCGACCCAATGGTCTGGGACCGATTGCTGTATTGGTAACAACTAACTAGGCTCATGCAGATTAAGCTGAGCTGCACATGTACAAGCATTCCACCACGACCACGATCTTTGTAGCGCCGCAGCGAGCCGCAAATTTCCCTCCTAGGGTCGGACACTATTCTGTACTCGTTGCCGCTTGGGCCTTTCTGCATACAATACTTCGTCCACACATAACATTGCATCCACCTCCTACTAGGACTTTCATATATACATCAATCAAACCGCCTTATCGAACGCTACATGAAATGCAGAACGGATGGTAAGCCTCTGGCTGGCGAGAAGATCGAGAAAGCCAAGCCCGGCTCGGAGCGGCAGTGAGTAAAGTTGCTCACCCTTGCTCCATGCGACTTATACCCTCTATACGACGAATACGACGAATACGACGCAGCTTCCTCCGGTCGACAAAGAACCAAATCTCTAGGGAATGCACCACGATAGCGCATCTCATGGCTTGCGGTACTCACTTGTGATTCGTCTGAGCGTAAGGCAACAACATTTCTTTGACTTGAAAAGAAACCTCCTGCTTCATACAAAATGTATACATTACATCCTATCATCCAGTGCCTCCGAGCGAGCAGCCCTATTCAAGAACGGACACGCTGGAGATCAAACACATCGTGATTTTTGAGCAGACCGTTCTGACGCATAGAGATTGAGGAGTCCGTACACACAGAATTCAAATTGCTTGCACATATTAACACGAACACAGTGTCGACCACGATGTTACTTTACCCGCGAGAGGAGAACAACCTTGATGACTTCGAGTACTACCACTACAACCCAAGTTTGGTAGCAGCAGTGAGTGATCAGCTTGCTGGTATTCCAAGTAAGCAGCCAAACATTCACTAACATACTTTCAGATCGTTTTCGTCGCCCTCTTCCTCGCAGCCACTGCGCTACACGGGTATCAGCTGTGTCGGACACGAACATGGTGAGAACTACAGGGCTCCAACGGACTGAAACCCGGACTGACTGTGGGCCTGGCCAGGTTCATGATTCCTTTCTTCATCGGTGGCTGCAATGAACTCATCGGCTATTGCGCCAGAGCGGTCTCCGCCTCAGAAAGTCCGGACTGGAGCCTTGGACCTTACATCATTCAATCCATCTTGCTCCTCATAGCACCCGCCCTTTTCGCCGCCTCGATCTACATGGAACTCGCCCAAATCGTCCTCATGGTGGAAGGCGACCACCTCCTCTTCATTCGTCGCACCTGGCTCACCCGGATCTTCGTGGCCGGCGACTGTCTATCATTCATCATGCAAGCTAGTGGCGGCGGGATGATGGCTGGCAGCGACTCCATGATTGACACTGGGGACAAGCTGGTGCTCGGCGGTCTCGGTCTCCAGATCCTCTTCTTCGGCCTCTTCGTCATTGCTGGTGTCGTCTTCCATGTTCGAGCCCTTCGAAACCCCACGCCCAAGTGCAAGGGCATGCCGTGGCAGAAGCACTTGTACTCGATGTATATCGTCAGCACATTGATCTTCATTCGTGAGTGCCGAAGTTCATTCGTGAGTGTGGAGTTCTGTGCTGACGTCCCGTGAACAGGATCAATCGTGCGTATGGTGGAGTATGGGCAAGGCTTCGATGGGTATCTCATTAGCACTGAATGGTATCTCTACGTGTTTGATGTAATTCACAACTGTGGCGGTGGATGGAGATACTCGCTGACATGGTGACAGGCTTGCATGATGTGGCTCGCCATGGTCACTATGAACATTGTTCATCCCAGGTAAGCATCGCTTTTCAATCCAAGCTATCCTTTCCCCCGGTACGCTAACTCTCTTTTACAGCGAAGTCGCAGCCCTCATTCGTGGCAGTGGTCGAATGGTCGATAAGGTCATCATGACAAAGAATGTTCAGCCCACACAGTATGCTATGACCAGTGGTCCGTGGGCTTGATCCAACGCGGCGACAACACCTTTATGCTTCGAGGTGAAGGGCACGTGGCCAGAAGAATATTGCGTCGCAATTGGAGCAGTATCTGGAATGAGAAGTTGACATATAGAGTTACCACCCAAGACGCAGGCACCACGTCTGCCACGTCGGGCACTGAACCTTGGCATGGACATTGGAAATGAGTAAGGATATCTATATGTAATAAGCATAGAGTATAGGCATAGAGTATCCCAGGCGTTCTCCCTCCCAAGTGCCGGCACCTCCAAATATCAGATCACAACAGGATCATGTCAGAGATGCTCTGCCCTCTCTCCTTAGAAGTGTAGGTGGAGTCCGGTCCCGGCGGCGAAATCCCATGTATCAATTGCTGTACACGCCGCATACGCAGATGAGAACAAGAATGGGCGCGAAAATTTTCATATTATTGAGCTGGAATTTCTCTATCCTTTGGTCATATGACGGCAAGTTTTGCACTCCGAAGGAAAGCGGGATATGCTGTATTATGTTCAACGGCGACACTGGCCTGGATTAGAAGTCCTGATACGTCTCCGAAGCTGTCTTCACCGTTGCTATGACGAGCAGCTACAGCGTGTCGAATCGAATGTGGAGAGCGTGATGTTCGCGCAAATCAGGGCTTAGGACTACGCTGCCAGCTGATGGTCTCGAGCTTCACCAGCGGAAGCTGTGGTCAATTTTGCATTTTCGAAGTTTCTTGTGCATCTTCGAAGGTTGCAGTCGGTAGTGGCCTATGAACGGAATGAGCTTGCGTTGGTCACAAAGAAAGTGTGCCAATGCCTCAGTCGTCCATTGCTTTCCTGACCTCGATCTGGCCTGCGTGACCACTTTTTCCCTGAAACTCGGACTCTTCGGCCATCACATCCGTCTCTGTTAATGTAACGACCCGATCGCCAAACGCTGCGGCAATCTCTTCTAAAGTCTTCTGTCTCGTTTCCTCGAAGTAGAAGTAAGCAATTACCAGGAAGAACAGTGTACAGCCGACAAAGACATAATAGTAGTTCTCGTGTATTCTCGCAAAAGCGGAGGGGCCAGCTTCAGTGACTAGACGACATTGTGTCAGCAGTTTGGGAGCAAACGCCATATAGATCGTGACCGGGTAGACTCACTTGCGACATTGACAATGAAATGGCTCGCAGCAGCTAAGCCCATGACCTTGCTTCTCAGTGCGATTGGGAGGACCTCTGCTCCATATAGCCAAGTTGTGCTGTTGAGCATTCCATAATATGTGAGGACGAAGAGATATATCCCCAGGACCGCGAATCCTTTGCCGACTCGGTTGTTGGTATCCTGAAATTCTCGCTGCATGACTGCAGCATAGATCTCGATTACAATAATCCCCGAAAGGCCTGTAAGAATCATTTTCCGGCGGCCCCACTGGTCAGTCAGAAATCTCGTGGTGAGGACATTCGAAAGAAAAGCTACGGTTCCGTAGACTCCTGCCAAGGCCAATCTAGTTGTAGACGAGATGCCCAATGACTTGTATAGTATCGTCTGGTAATACTGAATGACGTTGACGCCAGTGAGAGAAGTCATGGTCTGGACGGCAATGGAGACCAAGGCACGATGACGGAAAAGCTTGAAGACTTCCGAATAGCTTTTGATCTCACGCTCCATCTCGTACTCGATCTGTGCGCGCATGAGGGCGAACTCTTCCTGGGCTTCATGCGAGTGAAGATCCCGGCGGATCCTGATGAATTCGGTGCGAGCTTTCTCTACCTTCCCTGAGCGGATGAGCTGACGAGGTGAATCCGGCATGAAGGTCATGAGGCCGAGAAACAAGATTATACCCCATGGGATTTGGATCCCAAGCGGGAGCCGCCACTGCACAGCACCGTAAGGAGCATAGCCGCATGCGAAACCAATCCAGTTCGACACCATCGTGCCAAAAGAGATGCCACAGCCTGAAATACCACCAATCAAGCCTCGTTGATGTGGTGCAGATATCTCCGAGAGGTAAATCGGGACCGTTCCGACCATGCCTCCCACTGCCACTCCAGCTAGTACTCGGCCTGCGAGAAACATGCCCATGTTGACTGCCGCAGTCTGGATGACCACACCTATGGTCACGATGATGCACATCATTTGCATGAAGCGGATACGTCCAAGCCTATCACCAGCGAAGGTCTGGATTAGTGCTCCCACGGCCTCCCCAGCGATGTAAACCGCCACGACGGCTCCCGTGAGGCCATTGGAAGGTGAGTTCATGTATCTAACCCAGCTCTCATGGGCGATAGTAGTGGTCGCGATGCCAGTGTCAAAGCCGAAGAAGAATGTTCCAATGGCGGCAAATATGGCCACCGCAAAGGTATACCAGCCATCATCGCCGCCTGGCATTGTGCTGAACGTGAGTCTGTAGTAAGAAAGAGTCGGGGAATTCGTGAAGAAGAAGATCAAGGCTTCGGTAGGCTTACATCGGAGAGATGACGGATGCCGCTGTCGGCCATCTTTCTACGGCACATTACTGGAGATATGATCGTGCGCATCTCGCGTGGCATCGTGCCACCGGGTGATCTTCTCCGTAAGAAGATGTGGATGGATGGCAGTATACTGTACAGTAGCTAAGTTCCCCGCCTCGCGCCTGCCGTGGAAACCCGTCTTGGCGTGTGGAGATTGGCGGGTGACATGTACGTCCTACATGTACTTCCAATGCACGAGAAATCTGGAGACCATGTTCATCCTGTGGTCAGCGCTATTCACATACATATGTGTAGCCTTATCGCAGCATCAGCTTCGCCTACAGCCTCCACCATGCTTCCAGGGCGATGATGACGTGCCGCACCCCAAGCGGCCAGGCCATCGCATCCCTGTCCCGGCTTTGTATCACAAAAGATATTCCGAGCAGACTTTCATTGGTGCACATGATGCAGCGGCGGTGAGAACGAAGGAGAACGGGTGGTCCATAAGTGGTAACCAGTATTTCAATGTGTCGGTCCAGCTGGAATCGGGAGTTCGCCTCATCCAGGCTCAAGGCCATGTAGACCCATCAGGCTCCGACGAGGTCCGACTGTGCCATTTCAATTGTGCCTTGATGGATGGCGGAAGCCTACACGAGCATTTGAGTACCATCAAGACGTTTCTAGACGCACACCCGCGCGAGGTTGTCACACGCCTCTTCGTCAATACCGGGCCGCCTCTCGCGCATTGGGTAAAAGCATACTATGACACTGGACTGGACCTGATGTCGTACGTACCGCCCGTGTACAAGCGCTACGGCAACATGCGCATATCAGACTGGCCAACCATCGCGGAGATGGTGGCTACGAACAAAAGACTCGTCACCTTCCTCTCGAATGGTGCAAAGGAAGACATCGTACCGTTCCTGCTATCGGAGTTCGATTACGTCTTCGAGACCAATTTCATCAATGACGCACCCGACCAGTATAGCTGTCTGCCAAATCGTCCATGGTGGATCACCGGCTACATTCCGGATAGGCTCAGCCTCGTGAACCATTTTCTGTACGCCCAATTCCTCGGCTTTCGATACCCCAACGCCACTTTCGCAAATACAACCAATGCGGCTGGATTCCGTGTCGGTGAGCTGGGAGAACATGCAGTGCGGTGTCGAGAGCTGTATGAGCGGAGACCGAACTTTTTCCTGGTGGACTTCTTCCAGGAGGGTAACGTGTTTGAGGTAGAGCATGGTATGAACTCTTTTTGACTCGACGTGGCCTTCCATTGCCACCTTGATTTCTAGCTTTGCAGTCATTGTTTCCGATTGCGCTCTGCCAGACGAGCTTCGATGACAGGTTCTGGCGTGATGTCAGTCCTGTATGCAGGACCGTTGCAGGACAGACTCACCTACCTTGAGCTTCTTCATGCAACTTCAACAATTCGGCAGCGACCGCAGCAAAGTCCTTGACACTGACGCCATCTGGAGCACCTGCGATATGGCACTCTTGTATGCGCTTCTTTTCAGCCTGCTTCTGCTGTTTGACTTGCCGCTTAATGAACTCCGCTGGCCCTTTGGCCCATAGCTCCAAGTCACTAGTCATCACCAACGTCCAAGTGGTGTCGTATTTCTGGTTAATTGCGATGAGACTGTCCACGTTCCAGCTTCTGGTGTCGGCGATGTTCGGGGAGTGCTCGTGCTGACGCAAGGGGCCACATAGATAGAGTACGAAGCTCACGTCTGCGAAGCCTGCCAGTGAATTGAGGCTCCAAATCGCATGGATCATGAACACGTGGATAGCATCTCGGAAAGCAGCAACATACTTGGCCTCACAAACCACATATTCGACGAAGTGTTCAACTTTGTCGAATTAGAACATAAGCACTTACGCTCGACGAGCCACCCATTATATCTCAAACACAGATATCTAGGCTTGCACAAGACCAGGATCTTTAATATGTCGCCCGATGCAGTCTTCGCTGGTGGTAAGTTGTTCTCTATCTTGACGAGCTTGTTAGACGCCACCGACTACCACTTAAATGAATGCCACAATTAGCGACCAGGTGAACACGTCTGGACACGAAAGACGTTTGGATTCCATATTGCGGTTTAACGCGCTGCCAAAAGCCGAGACCCGCGGGGCAGGAGAGGAGCAGTGCCGATAGCGCTCCTAATTGCCCGCCGTACTGCTGCGAAGTGCATCCTTGGACGGGGATGACGGTGCAGCGATGCGGGCGGGAATAGAAGCAGCAGTCGCTGTGTGGTCGTCGAAATTGACTCCAGCATGGCTGAGCAGGTCGTCGGTTGTCGGGGAGGTCACTTTCCCTTGAATCCTCCCGTCGCCGCGACCGGCTTCCTACTCCCTCTGGAAAGCGGATGCGAGCAATGCGCCACGGGGATGTCACACTAGCCGTGATCAGGCTGGCGTGCCACACAGTTCGGTGGGATACGAAATATCTCAGCACGTCACTACTGACTTCCGCTCAAAGCTCAAAAGCATGCCCCCTTTGGAGTCTAGTTGAGGCTATGTCGAGTGTATACTGTACTAGGATGCTATCTTTATCGCGGACACCTTCACTATAAGGAAGTGGGTATGCTGATCGGAGGCAGTGACTACGTCTGCGCTGCCGAACACCGAATGGCAGGTGGCACTATACCCCAACCCTGGATCGCTCTTCGTGTATGGAGGACTTGATATGTACGGCATATTAGTCCTGCCGGGCAAAAGCAGAAACTGAGTTGTATTGGCTCCTCGATGGCGTCGACATCGGAGTCTGGTGTTCATGGCCATGGCTTAGCCGCGCTGATCTCTGTGGAGCATATCCTGTGCTGCTCGTTCAAAAGTCTCCTACTTCGCAGGGAAGCATGTCCTAGCTGAGGCCTTCTTGACCGTATGTAAGGACAGTATGTTCAATCTGACCGGCATACCGAAGAGCACTGCACCCACTGCTCCTAATTGACCGGAGCCACTCTTCAAGTAGTCCTCAGCCTTACGAACAAGACGCCTGCAGGAATATAAGCGTAGAGGCCGAAGATGGTAAAATGATGACCACGTTCAGTCAATGCTTCACCAACACTCACAACAATGGCAGGTTTATCTAGGGCGGCCGTCCCGGGGATGTCAAGCATGCAAGACCCGTCGAATCAAGGTAGGTTCAGAGTGAAGAGCTGTCTCGCTCCGGAGCTTGCTGGGGCAGGATCACGGCTCATTTGCTCATCCGTGGGTCAACAGTGCGACGAGACCAGGCCAGCTTGTAATAACGTATGTACTTCCTTGATGAACGACGCTATATCGTTCGAGAGCCTCACTGATGTGCCAATCTTCACCGGCAGTGTGTCAAGACCAACCGGGAGTGTCCAGGTCTACCTGAAGAAGTCGATCTGATCTTCCGCTCCGAGAACCCTGGAATGTCTCGCAGGAAAAGCAAGAAAGCGAACGGTGACATCGATGTTACCGTGCTCAAGACTCTTCTCAATGAGTATGAGGAACATCAACAGCGAGTCGAACTGCATACGAGCCGGGCCGTCGTTCAATCTGCATCATCCAGCCCACCAGATCAACGGTATGACGAAGACTTCGCAACTTCACTGCGCAGTTTTACAGGCCAGGCTGCAGACTTGAGGCGGCAATCGTCCTTTAATCTCTCCATTGAAAAGCAAGCCACTGAGTTCTTCTTCAACAACTTCATTGCACCCAGCAATACACAGACCACACGAGGCTTCCTGGAGCTGTTAGTGCCTATGTTCCATGCCAGCGAAGAAGGGTCACCGCTGCATCTCGCAACGCAAGCTGTGTCGGTCTCGATCTTTGCCAATTGGCCGGGTCAAAGACATCTGCACCAGAAGTCCGCGCGACTGTATGGCCAGGCGCTGCAAGCCACTCAGAAAGCACTGCAAGATCCCAAGCGAGCCACGGACGATACGACACTGCTGGCGATCCTCATGTTCTCCCTGTACGAGTCAGTGACGAGCTCCGAGCGATCAGTACACGCCTGGGCACAACATATTGACGGCGCGGTGGCCATCGTGCGAGCCAGAGGGACACAACAGTTCGAAGATCCTCAGTCACTGCTTCTTTTCCGTGCTGTCCGCACCCAGATGCTCACAAATGCCATCCAGCAGCGGAGGGAAATCCCAGACTTCCCAGGCGCGAAGGGCTGGCTTGGCGATATGGATGGTGACCAAAGCGCTGCTTCCACCCTCGTAGAGAGCTCTGTGAGGCTGTCAACTTTGCTGGCGAAGGCTAAGCCCTTATTTCTGTCAGAGAAGAGTCCGGGATCGATCGCAGAAGTCACGATGATGCTCGAAGAAGCATTTGAGGTTCAACGCTCGCTGCAGAGCTGGGAATTCCAGATCCCGCCTGACTGGGGCTACAGATCTATCGCAAATCGACGCTTGAGCAGCCCGGACATGAGTAACATTGAAGACCTGGAAGTATGGCCGGGGCCGACGATGCATGTTTACGAAGATTTGCACATTGCATGCCTCCGCAACAACAATCGGGTGAGCCAGATACTCTGCTCATCCTTTGTCATGGATGCTCTCAAGTGGTTGCACCCGAACCCGAAGCAGTACACCGTCGACGCGCGTTGGATCAGCACGCGAAGTCGCCTGCAGACGTTAGTGGACGACATCTGCTCCAGTGTGCCTTTCCACTTATATGGACCAGAGATGTTGGAGACATTGCACCCTTTGGGCAAGATCAAGAATGGCGAGCGAGTTGTATTCCGTGGTTCGCGCTCCGCTGCTAACGATCTACCAGATTCACAGGCATTCGGAGGCTATCTCCTCATCTGGCCGCTCTATATTGCGTCCACCATGCAAGATATCCCTGCCATTCAGTGCCGGTGGATGCGCGGACGACTCGCTGCCATTTCTCGCCAATACCGGTTGGGCCGGGACAGCTTCACGAGCTGTCTCAAACAAGGCCGTTCAGGTGCGAATTGGGACTCTCGGTACGAGAACAGTCAACACAGACGGAGCGAAGCAAGCACATATGTCGGCTTCACCACTGTGACTCGCCGCAGCAGCAGCAGCGCATCGGCCAGGACCTCTCACTCCCCGGACAAAGTCTGATGAGCGACGCGGACTCCACACGAAAGTATCATTGTCAGCTGTCGCGAGGCTATGCGAATGCTTGTGCGAAAACAGGCCGGAAATGCTGGCAGGCCTCTGTACAAGACCGGACTATGGTCGCAGTCCCCAGGACTCGGGCGTGCATAATATGCCACCCTTGTCTCCCGATCCGATCCGATCCACGTCTGGCGATCCCTTTGACCGCATGTCACGATGCCCCATGTGGTAAGAATAGCCACGAATTGCCGTCAGCTGTACGAAGCAGCACAGTGCGGCGGGGCTGGGGAAGTCTTGACAACTCGGCTGCGTGTGGGCGGACGACGGTTTCTATTTCGTCGCGGGATACGAGGCCCATAATGTGCACAGTGCACGACACTACGGGCCAAGAACAGCAACTGCGTTCCCACGTGCCCAGGCCGGCGTACATCGTATATGTATCTCGCATCCTCCTCGTTTCCGTGCGGGCACGTTGTCAGAAGAAGTGGTAGCGGGAGCGGTGGCTTGCAGGAGAGGCGTGGGAGAGCCACAACTTTGTCCGTTAAGCGTACGGGGCAAGAGCGGTTCTGGGCGCATTTAGAGTGTCAGCCTCTTCGGTGACTCCGATCGACGTCTGGGCCCGACTTTTCTTGTCAGCAGACAGGAGACTTGGCGTTCGGCGTCCACGTGCGGAGGGGGGGGGGGAATACAGTACATGTAGATCACGTTGTGTCTTGGCCCGTCAGCTGACCGTGTCTCTCTGGGGAGAACGTGATGCGTAGTCGTTGCGGATGGTCTCGTAGATGCCCTTCATTCTCTCCATTCATCGTGAGTGCAAGACGATGGCAATGGCAGAATCCACCTCAGATTTCCCAGTTCTGTGCGGCGTGCACGATGAAGCTGTTGTTCACTTTTCCAGGGTCCAGTTTCAGCCACAACAAAGGGAGCTACCTGCACATGCGACGGCGACCCCTTGGTAAACTTGCCTTGTGTGCTGTCCCTCTTCGTAGAATCACGTCGCGCACGCGACAGCATTCATAAGTATTCGTTCTCTCTACAAACATTATCCTCCGCGAGTGCCAGGCGAGCCTACTGCCGTCAACCTCACCGACACCACCAGCACCATGGCGAAAGCGACTTCGGTGCGAACGCGACACGCCCATGATCTGTCTGCGAACCTCACTGACTCCCAATTCTAGCTTCTCCCCCTCATCATCCTCTTCATCGTGATCGCCGTCCTCGCCTTCATCGGATATCAGATCTACCTGTGGAGTACTGAACTCGCAGACCGAGGATCGAAGCACATGGAGACGAAGCACATGACCTTCACGAAAGACGGAGGCATCCGCGTGAGTGTGAAGGAGAAGAGCGACGAGAAGTTGGGAGATAAGACGCAGAAGTACGCACCACGACCGCGGGTATGGGCAATGTGGGGAGGAATATGCTGACGACGGAGCCATACAGTGTTCTGGTGAATGCGTGGAATAACGCCGAGCTGCCGAACTACAAGAGCAGATTGGGCTGGAACAGTACGTATAGCTCAGATGGGAGAGGGCACGCCACCCACTGAAAAACCGCTGACCAGGCCCTCCAGGCACGCAATCCCGACCGAGCAATTCGCGCACCAGCAGCGGAGCGAAACAGTCTTCCAGCCCAGCAACCTCGAGCACGGCCATCCCGCCTTCGAGCCCGCCCGAGCACCGGCCTGGCTCCAAGAGGACGCCGAGCACGCCTGGGGCGTGGTCCTAGGGAGCAGAATACGAGATACACGAGGGACGAGATTTGGACATACACGACTTGGTCGAAAAGACGATGGGATTTTTCCGCAGCATTGCGAGTGGCGCACCGAGGGCAATGTTCTTGAGTAGAGTTGGAAAGCGGCCGGTCCATGGGCAAAACTCGTCGGCACGCCATGGGGACACTTGGTGTACTGTATGTGTGTGCGCGCGCGCGAGAGAGAGAGGCAGATACTGTAGAGCCGTTAAACCTCGGCACCCGTCTCCGACTGGACGCAAAAACTCCAGGACAAGCTCGAAGAAGCAAAGGGCCCAACCACGCTATTTTTTTTCCCGCCCTTTTCCAAGGTTCCGCCAACGGTATGCATACTTTTAGTGTTACGTGATGGGAGGCCAAAAGCGATCACATGGTGTTTTTTTTCTTTTCCTTTTTCCTTTTTCTTTGTTGCCAACAATGCTATTTTTCGATGATGAGACCAGAAGACAAGACCCCCCGGGGCGCATGCTGAAACGCGGAAGATCGAAAACGGGGGAAAGCGCGATGCAGATGAGATATGATATGATATGATGTGATTTCTCTCTCTCCCTGAAGTCTAGCTGCATGAGCCAGACCACAAAACAGATTGGTCTCATCAGCGAAGAACGATCGGCCCCCTCCAATCCTGGGCGCCCTTTTCCTTGCTTCTGCAGCGAATTGAAGCCCGTCTTTCTATGCATTCGCCCGTGACAGGTGTCACACTTCCAAGATTCAAAAGCAGAAAAGTCGTTATATAACATAGTAGTCATTCATCAGGCGAGCAAAACCTTTTTGTTTTGCCCCTGCCACCCAGTACACGCCCATAATCGCTCAATGATACTACTGAACACAAAAAACTCGCCATGTGATAGATGCCGAACAAACACCACTTTCCGGCAGATCACACGAAATTCTGCTTGAAGGTCGTTTTGTCCAGATTTCGGATCGTCTGGACGTCCCGGCTGGCCTCGAAACCGAGCTTCGAAGTAGGAATGTCGTGGAGCGCAGCGCGGGCGGTGCCGCCGGGACTTCGACTGCTGGTTCGGGGGGGAGGGCCGCCGTCCTCGGGCCCGTTGAGCATGGCGGATATACTGGGTATGGTCTGGCCAGATGAGGTAGGTGCGGGTGCGCCAGCGGTTGCTTGCGAGTCGGAAGAGGCTTTCGGTGATGGCTGTCGCTCGTCTTTGGACTGCGACTCGGAGCTGGCGGGGGTGGGTTGCTGCGCTTGTGGGGCTTGTTCGGCGCCGGGTGATCTGCGCTCGTACTGCGCTTGCTGAGCGGCCGGGTAAGGGGGAGCTTGCAGCGGTGGTGGTTGGTATCCTGAGTAAGCAGAGTGATATGTCGGTGGCGGGGGTGGGTAGTTGCCAGAATACCCGTGGGAGGGTTGCTGGTAATGGTTGGGTGGAGGCGGTGGAAGTGCAGTGTTGCCCATTGGTGGCGGTGGACGATCGAAAGCGGTCATACCAGGTGGCGCGCCGTATGAAGTGGGAGGCGGTGGGTAATGCATGCCAGGATATCCAGCGTGTGGATGTTGATAGTAAGGCGAGTACGCATGATGTGGTGGTGGTGTGTGCATGGGGCTCGGTGGTGCCCAGTGAGGATAGTACGATCGTCCATAAGGTGGTTGATGCGGGGCATGAGTGTAGCCAGGCGAGCCCATCGGTCCACGTGTCACGGCGGGAATGTTGCTTTGCTCGTGAACGGTCGAGTCTGGATACATTCCCTTCTCAGGCCTGATGTGTCGTAGTTGCGGATCACTCGACGGCTGCATCAAGCCGTTGGCTGCTGTTGACGACCGGGAGAAGTAGCTGATGAGGTGAAGGTGCTGGCCCTGGTTGGTGGTGATCGAGAACGACTGCTTCATAAGACCGTCTGGCTTGTAGCGATACCCATCAGGTCCACCGTCAGAGTCGCCTTCGCCACCCATGCCATCGCGGTTCGTAGCGTTCTTATCGAAGCTCGAGCCGCCGCGTTTGCCCTCCATTTCGCGATAGGTCAAGAAACTGCCCGAGACCCGACTTGCACTCCACGACTTGCCATCGGTCCACCGCCTCATACCAGCTTCGCGCTCGTCCCACACAAAGACAGAACCAGACTTGATGGATTGGCGTTCCTTTTCGGACAGTCGTCTTTGGACACGAGGTAGTAATCCGATGCGACAAGCCTCAAACAGAATGATGGCATCGGCAGGAGTTCGCACATGGCCATGATAAGTCTCCATGCCGTTCATCTTTCAGCGAAGACCACGAGGGTCTTGCTTCGAAATGGTGATCGGAGGTTCTAGGTACGATCAGCACGTGTCGTTCACGGCACATGGATGCGACGCACTGCGAGCTCAACTTATTTGACAGGCAAAAATGACTGTGGCTACAGCTACGTGTTGTGCCGGTTGGTTCAGTGTGCGCAGTCGTCGTCGAGTGTCGTGTACGTGCAGCTCGAAACACAGCGGGCGAGAAAAGAGGTGGAAAGGAACCCGGGAGGTAGGCGAAGGAAAAGAGTAAGCGCAGAGACAGGGCAGCATTAACGGGGCCAAGCGACGCTTCCGAGCTAGGGCCACTCAAACTAAGCTTAATTTTGAATACTAAAGACTAATCTAGCTCGCTAGATCGTCGCCAATGCAGTCGCCTAGACATGCCTGCTGCTGTGTCCATTTCCCTGCCATCGCCCAAGAACCATCGCTGGCAATGCCAGGCATGCAGTGACTGTTCCCACACCCATTCCCGATGCTGACCAACGGCATTTGAACTTGCTCGGGCATTGCTCGTGGGTGCGATCCGCCCACACTCAGCACTTCCCCTCGCACAAGCCGCGACGATCGCTTGGCTGAGGAGCGGCGGGACTGCGTCACCAAGACCAGCCATGCGGCACGGCGGGCGACTGGACTGGCACCGACAAACACCAAGTCTTGTGCGTTCTTGTGCATTATCCTTGGCCGGTCTCAAGCCTTCCCCGACCACCGCAACCACGTTTTTGGCGCTTTCAAACTTCGCCGTGGCGTGCCGCGATCGGTCTGGGCATCCGCGAAGCGATATCTCTTCTTGCATGACGGCATCTCCCTTTCGGATCTGGACGATCTCACCACCTGGACGGCGGCATGTCTGGGTGTCGCTCAGCCATGGAGACGGAAAGCATGTTTGCACCACCCGACAATTTTCTGATCACTGTCTGTACGCAAGGGTACGAACAAGCCGCACCCGCGAATGTTGTTGCTGACTCCCGGCATGCTGACCACGGTTGACCGTGCTTCCGAGGATGGGCATAATCGTGCTCCCGGTCCACCGAGCCAAAATTCCTACCTTATCCTTAAAACACTGCCAAGCGCGACTAAAGTTTCTCCCAAGAGCGCCAAGGAGCAGGGTGTGATGCCAGGCTCCGAGACCATCGACCTCTGACGAGCCGCGCAGAGTCAGCACAGTTGCACCTCGGAACGGCGGGCGATCGTTTGATGAGCACCGAGCAGTTCTGTTGGTGAAGTTGCGGGATCGGACATGTCATGCACATACTGTATGTCCGCCTGCAACAGGCATGCACCTCGTGCGAAAATACCAGTGGTCCTCGTCCACTTGTCCCGTCGTCGGAAGATCTAGATAGGCGCCATCGTGCTCCCAAGAACGCCACGCCTCGTTTGCACAATCCCAGCACTTCTGGTGCGATGCACCAAGCAGGGTGTACGACACTGATTACGGTGTTTCTCGCGGAAGACCGCCGTATGCGTGATTGTGAGCCACGTCAGCTTCTCCACCACATCTACACACTGCTCACCTCTCCGCCGTACCACAGAGACCGAAGCCTGCGCGGACGGCAGCTCACGGTACGAAACGACAGACGGGTTGGGGCCCCCAGATGTCGCACGACAAACAAGTTCGCCGACCAGCAACCAATGACGGGCACATTGTTCGATGACAAGCATCTGCCCCTTCCGTCGCAATATGCCTCCTGACACACTGGGCCACTCGCGTCGCCCACTTGCACAAACCGAAATCATAATGCAGCGTCTTCTGAAAGCAAGAGACCGTGGTGCCCGGGCTCCACGTGCGGTGGCTGCCCTAACGAAAAGTTAGCCCGGCCGCCCTGCCAGCGATTCGCCGCGATAAGCACAAGCTTAAGAGAGTAGCTCGAGAACCTAAAATCTAGACCATCGAAAGTGCAAAAGCTTAGCCTGACCCTTCCCGTGGGCTGCTGTTGGTGCTGCTGGTTGCCACCCAACTCCATCCAAGAAAAATCACCCGCCAGCCAAGACTTCTCGCTCGCGTGTCATTCTGGTCTTGACACTTCTTGGACAGTCTTCGTGTCTTACTGGACGTCCGTCTCTGCTCGCGAGCCCGTACGAAGGAGTTCGCGCCTCCGTCCGTGCATGTTCCCTGCCTCTGAAAGTTTGAGATCCGCGAAGTTGGCACAGCACTGTGGAGTCCCTGTTTGCTGACCGCAGTCGATCATCATCGCAGGAAGCTCCTTTGTTCACCTTGCTTCTCCTCCGCATCTCGGCGTGGTGAAAGCAGTCGAGCTCGCAGGTACTTCGGGCTTGATCTCGATTGTCATGCCATGTAGACCTTATATTGTGCGACTGACCTTGCCCCTACTTGACAAGGCTTGAAGAACTGGAGTACCTCCTACACTGATCTACCAGTACGGGCGCTCGTCCCACCTCGCACCAAGACTCCGCGGCTCGTGCGAAGTCCGGATGTGGGAGTCAGGCCAGCACACTACTCGATTCTGGATGGCATTGGCAGACTCGTGGCAGCCACTGCATCCATCGCCACTCGCCTCGCGAAGCTTATCATCAGCTCCTCCAGGTCTCGATGGACGACGATAAGCACCATACACTCCGCAACCGGCGTCGTCAGCAGAGCTTCATACCATTACTCCATTGAGATAGTCTGGCCAGCTGAAACCGCACGATTTTGTGCAGAGAGGCTGCCAAATCGTCGCAATTGCAACACAGCTGGGATGCCTGCCGAACTCGAGTCACGCCGTCGAAGAGGTAAATGCTTTTCTTACGTGACCACAACCCCAGCAGACTCTTTGCAGCTTGGCATGGGCAAGGCACTACTTGGTAAGCGCTGGGCAGTGGTCTTACCATCTCTTCTGGTGTCTTGTCCGTGGCTGGGGGCGGCGGCGCCTGGCAAAATGAAGCCAAGATGTTCCGCGTTCTTCTCTGTCTCTCGTGTGATGAGGTTTGCGACACACCATTTCTGTTCCGCCGCTTCGTTCCAGTGTCAGATATGCCTGAGCATGTCTTGACTTCATTACCTGCCCTGTTGTACGGGTGAAGAGACCTACTACAAGCTTCATGTTGAGCAAATAAGGGTCCTTGCCTGCTGGCCTATACAGTCTGGCGATGTGGCGAAAATCGCCTATCCTTCCGCGGCCAAGACCTTCCAAGCATTACTGGACCGAAACATGGCAACTTGGTTACGAATCACTGTTTCCGGCAATCAGGCTCGGGGACCGGTTCACATGCCAAGACTACCAGGGGGCTAACAGTCTTGACAGCACGTCACACACAGTGTGATCACGAGGATATTAGTCCCGGCGTGGCCAAGGTGATCCACTGGGTCTTCCGTACGGCAGTCCACGCGCACACCACTGTGGGCAATTCATGACCGTTCGACTGCAGCACGGTCTGTCCAAACGGGATGCTTGCGTTTCGCTCGCGCAACTTCACCCTCAAGGACCCCCTCAATCCACTCGAAAAGTGACCAAATGACTTTGTCCCGGATTGCAGTACTTCATTCCAGAAAGTGACGCCGGCATGGTAGGAGAATGGTGGTCAGCAGCATTACTTCACCAGGATGCGTTTCTCATCCGATAAGCAGCCTATGCGCACTGCTCAACCCGTCATGCTCACCCACCGATTCTATTCACACTCCGGAATGCCGAGTCTCATTTCGTTGCTGCCCCAATCAGAAGTCTCTGTGCCGGTGACCGGTATATTCGGCTCAGTAGAGGGAGTCATGGTATCGATCTGAACAGACCCAAAACTCCAGTGCCCTCGCCACATATGGTTCGCGCTCATAGCTCTAAGTGAAGACCATGGCATACCAACTGTCTACCCACGTATTAGCTTCTTCGATCGCTTCTCCTGTGTCGACGTGCACAACGAAGGCTGTCGGAGCAAAGGCTTCTCTGGTCGAGGGTGATCCGAGACGCTATCTGCCAAGCAGCATTTCCCAGCAATCCCGCCGTCCTTTCCACCACAGATCTCCATAGCTTTGAGGTCGATTCGATTCAGACTTGTGTCGTAGCAAGGAAAGAGCCGATTTTGCAATAGATCGAGACTGTGATCTCGTGTGTTACTACTGTGGACACTGCGACGCCCGGGACGCCGATAAGTGAGCAGAGCCGAACGGTTCTGAGCATGGTGTAGCGGTCCCATGCTTCCTGTTTCAAACGTTTCCTGCTACTTGGCTCGCGAGCAGGGCAAAGACTGTGGAGTCGAAGAGGTGGCAGGCTGTCGATATCGTGTTCCGGCGTACACGGCTCTGCTGTGGCTTCGACTGCTTGTGTTGCGATCTGGATGCCTGCGGGCTAGGCAACAGTGGACGAGTTTGCCAATGTTTGCTGATGTGATGGGCAAGCTTGCTGAAGGGTGAGCGGCTTGCTGGAAGATGAGAGGCTTGATGGCTTGTGTTGAGGGACTTTTTGACGGCCTACGATATCAGAGCAAGAGGTAGAGCTCATAGCGAGCGATACAGATGCGATAAAGAGTAGCAGACGTCAGATAGCTGTGTTCATACATTGCTGTCCTACACATATCTCACACCGTGTGCTCGACTACCCAAACGACTTCTCAGCGTGCGCTCATCAACTTTGCCCTCGCGAAACATGCGAAGGCGGAATGAAGTCTTCGATCAGGCGGCACTCTAACGTCATGAGTCGCAATCTCCTCAGTGCCTTCGAAGTGCCTGGATAATTCCTCACACCCATGATCTCGTCATCTATACAGACAATCGAGTAGCGATGTCGGCACACTTAGCCAGGTCTCGCGACGAGGCGTCCATCCTTTCCATGAACAGTCCCCTGAGACTGCTTGATCAGATCCGCGTGCATCTCCCGCGTCAATCGGAACAAGTTGTGTATCCGTATGTACAAGCGCCGTGGAATAGCGACCATACTCCCTCCGTCATCTTCTGTGTCTTCGTGAATCTCTCCAGGACTTTGAGCATTATCAAACTCGGCAACGCAACCGTGCTGCTCTCCAGGACTTGGACTCGTAGCACTCTGACGCCGAATTCGCTGCAATTGACGATATTCGAAGTGGAATTTCTCGAGCTCGTCTCGGATGCCAGCAGGCACGTCAGGGGTTTCAGTATTCCCAGCGAAGAAACGCTTGTCGGGGGCAGTCGGGGTGCTGGGCTGTGGCTGTGATGACTGTGAGAGTGGTGAAGATTGAAACAACGATTTCACAGACAAAAATTTGTTCAGCTTCGCAGCTTCTGCATCGAACGAGTGACTGCTCTCCGAGCTCGAGGCGTCAGCGTTGTGGTCAGTTTTGAGGGCTTTGGGAGTGGGAAGATTGTCGCTGTCGCTGACAATCTTGGGCTGGGGTTGCGAAGCCATGCCTGCGTATTCAAAGCGGGTACGCGTTTGGGCTTCAGCAGCCAACTCGTTCTATCTATACTGACAGCCCCAACCACGCCTCAATCAAATCGAAAATGGTGCCAGGCAGCTAGACTCAATCCATTATCCTCAGGAACCCTTGATAAAACAGCAGTCTCAGATATGCGAGTCCTCCATTCGTTGCGAGTCAGATGTCTTAGTACTAGGTGGTGCCTTACAACGCCGACCGGGCAAGATCCAAGAAGAGAATTCGTAGGTCCTCTGACGGCGTTCTCATTGTCTGCAGGGCATCGAGAATGTATAGCGCTCCAGACATCTTGTCAACAGTACCTTTGTACTTCTGTCGGTGCTTTTCACTAACATTGTTGCAGCTCTTCTCCCGCAAAACTTCTCGATATCACCCAGTCTTTCTTCTTGGCGGACGATGTTCACCACTCTTGAGCAATCCGTAAATCATCAGTGCAAAGAATTTTTCTCAATAGCACGTATGGCGCAGGAATGGTATCAAAAGAGGGTATAGGTATCGAAGCTTCGGCCACTCCCGTCGTAGGAGCCGTAGCATTCCAACTGTCTCGCCCACCTCATCTTTCCTGACGAGATCTCGCGAATCCAATTTGTTTTTCGAACAATGCCCATGCCTGTGATGAGAGAACTCCTATCGCGAGTCCAACTTTACCAGCAGGACACGCAGAAGAAGTCATCATCTTCCGAGGCATCCAACTCGTGATCGGAGCAATGGGCGTCGTTCTACCCACCCTCACCGTTCTCACGAATGATTCTGCTTCCCTAACCCAAATCGTCATGAAGAAGCACTGCTTCCCCCCTCATCGCCGACGCACGATTTGCCATTCAGAGCGCAGGCCGCCCGCTCGCCCGGAACCAGAACCCTCGTTGATTGCATATCTTCTCCGGTCGCAACATCAGTCCGTCCACGGCGGGTTTAGCTTTACACAAAAGATGCTGAAAGAAGCGATCCTTGTCGGAGAAGCTGTTGCCGCAGCCGACTCCTGATGGCACCTCCACCTCTCAGGCGTGACGGAGTGCTCGATTTGGACTTCTCCTATGTGCTATCAGCTTCTGCCATTACAAGTATGCCCACTTGCATCCTTTGTATCGGCATGGGAACAATCTATACGTGAGGAATGTAGAGGTGTCACTTCTCGGTGTGTCTGTTAGAGTGAGGCTTTCTGCGTTCATCTGAAGGTCGTTAGCCGTCTATCTAACGTATCCTCGCACCAGAAGGTGTGCACGTGCATGGGGTTGGTGCTTGTGGTGGTGTGAAAAAGTAACGCGTCCTTTGAACGCGTCAATCGTAGGTAGGTAACTTGAAGATTTGAACTCGATGCCAGAGACGTGGAAAATCCTGGCCACTCCCAGGATTGAGCTACATACGACACCGTTACTGTGTGCCATGAACGTGCGAACACTGTCACTAGAATGCTGCAGACGAATGAAAAGTATATGTAGGCTCAGGTTAGCGCCCTCGATTTGAAAGTCAGAGTCGACAACAATCCTAAAAAGTGCCAGTCATCCAACTCAACGCCGTTCACAGTACTTGCACTTACCGTGGAATGCAGGTCGTAATACATATATCGGGCAAAGAGAGGCATTAGTCCTTGGATTGTGCTGAAGCAATGCCATGCTACGTACCTCGAGCAACGGATGCCACCCAAAGAATGTCGATCTAGAAGTCCGGCTTCTTGTTCCGGGCCAACGTCCACATGTTCTCCATTTTAGTCTTCGATAGGACATCTTTCGCCTCGCCGTCTGTCTCACAAGCTCTGCTGCCCCATCGCTTGAACACTCTTGCGGCTTCCTGCCCTTCCCAGACCAACAGGCACTGGTTGTGCGAGAGATCTTTCAGGTTGCCGTCTTGGTCGAGAGGATGGCACCATTGTTGCGCTTTACTGCCCTGCCCTCTCGTTCCTTTGTTGATGTCATTGATACTGCCATCTGTCGTGCCGGTGAATGTGGTGGGTTCGCTGTCCGGCGGAGGTGCAGTATTCTCTTGCCACTTGACACGCTTGAGCATCAGCTTTTTGTAAGCATTGATACTGTGCGAGCCTCCTTCGACAATGATCAGGTTCATTGTAGGGTTCAAAATGACGATTCCCGTCAAAGCATTCTGCTTCGCATTGATGTCGACCTGGTATCGGTGCTTGCCGGAGCTCAGATCATCAACGCGGAAAACGGCGATTTTGACACCTTTAGCTTCATCGGCAGCCTGTTGCTGCTTCAGCTTTTCAGCTCGCTGCTCAGCTGTGAGTGCACGGTCCGCATTCGCTTTTTCGTGATCGTGGGCTCTCTGTGCAATTTCGCGGTTGACTCGCGCTTCCACGGCAGTTGGGTCTTTGACGGCCTGTTCACCAAGCACACGCATCATGTTTGACTTCTTTACCTTTGGCGGAGGAGGCTCAATCAGCCCGAGTCGAATCTTGGCCTGCTCTTCCTTCATATCCGCCATACGTCTCTGCCGTCGCAACTTCTTCTGCTCTTTCGTAGTCAGCATGAGCGGCTTCGGTCCCGGCAAGAACTTGTCCTGCGGTGCTTGTAGCAACACCGGTCTTTGAATCAGAGTGGTGATGATGCTGTCTTCGGTCTCGATCTTGTTGCGCCCCGGAGCCTCCCAGTTGTCATAGCTATTCTGGCCTTCAGGAAGCAAGCCTTCGTCCCACCATTCAATCTCAGGCGGTGCGGGAACCAAGAATGACTTGTCTGAAGCTTCTTCGATCTCAGCTTTGCGGGCCTCAGCGGCAATTCGACGCTTCATCTCCTCCAACTTAGCCTGCTGCCGCAAAGCATTGGCCTGAGCCATGTATTTGCCCTTTTGGCTGAACACCAGCTGCTTGCTCTTTCTCTCCGCATATTTGCGCGCCGCAGGAGCATAGGATGGATCTTCATTTTCCAGTTGTGGCTCGGGCTGCGCATCGGCCAAGTATGGATTGAGCTTTGGCTTATCAAATTCACGGTTCCCTTTCACCGTGCTGAACTTTGGACCCTGCTGTCCTACTTTGCCTCGTTCAGCGGAAGCATCTCCCAGTAGCGAAGGATGCAACCCGATCCCCAGTCCTCCTCTGGCTCCTCGTCCTTCCACCCTGGGCGGTGCAGTCGGGACCGCGGGAGACGACGGTTTCCTCGCCATTTCTGCAGCCCTCGCCCGAGCCTCTGCCATCTGTCTCTGCTGCTCGGTCATCTGTTGTGATTGCGGCGGAGGAGGTGCGACAGAGCCGTTCATGGGCGATGCCCCAGTCTCTGCTCGCTTCGCGGCCATCTTCGCCTTGAGTTCGGCAATTTTCCTCTTCGCCTCTGCTTGTTTGGCTGCCGCAGAATCGACGGGCGGTGGTGGTGGCGGCGACGCTGCCATTGCTGCTGCTGACGCTCCTCCGTTTGGCTTGTTCGCAGCTATCTTTGCTTTCAGCGCAGCCATCTTCTCCGCCGTCTCCCTCTTTTTCCGCTCCAGTTCCGTCTCCTCGCCGACGCGCTGTCGCTTGGCATCGTTGTCGGCGCCATTGGACTCGTATGGACGCTTGCCCGTCATGATCGCGCTGCTGGCTCGTCGGTGCGGTGCGTGACTGCCCTGTTACCGACAGTCACAAGCAAATCTGCGGGCGGAAGTGCTCGACGGAACGGGAGCGCCCGAATCGGGAGCGGCTACATAAGCTTTATGGCCTGAACCCTAATATCGAGGGTGGACGACTTTTTCTTGAGTCGAGCTTTGGAGAAGCAATTGAGATTTTGAGGCCGACTGATGCGGCAGGAGAACACAGCACGATGAATCCGTCGCAGCCAGTTTCGTCGCAGATCAATCACGTCAGCTTTGGCTACTTGACCGCCGACGATGTACGCGCGCTCTCGGCGAAGCGCATCACGAGCGCAGTGACCTTCGATTCTCTGAACAACCCGATTCCTGGCGGGCTGTACAGCGCAGAGTTGGGCCAATTCCTCGACAACGCCTGCACAACATGTGGTCTGAAGACACCACAGTGTCCTGGCCACCCGGGTCACATCGAGTTGCCTGTCAAATGCTACCACCCGACCTTCTTCGACCAGATATTGCGCTTGCTGAGAGGTGGTTGTGTGTACTGCGGGAAGCTGAAGATGAAGCGCATATTGGTCACCAGATTTGTATGCAAGCTGCGACTGGTGCGGTATGGTTTGCTCAAGGAACTCAAAGAGCTAGAAGAGAGGGAGTCCCAAATTGCCAGCGATGCGACAAAGGCTCGTACAGGCGGAGATATGGATGTGGACGACGATGAGTCGGATGATGAGGATGCGGACACAAAAGCCGTCTCTATCATGCTGGAGCAATTTGTGAACGATGCGGTCAAGAGGGCGAGGAGAAATGCCACACTATCTACAGACAAGTCGGAAGCAACAAACACGGCGCGACAGTCGTTGATCAGAAATTTCATGGCCAATATGAATCAGGGCAAGAAGTGCGGCAACTGTGGGGGTATCAACCACGGGTATCGTAAGGATCGCTTTGTGAAGCTCTTCAAAAAGCCCTTGAGTGAGAAGGATCATGCTGCGATGGTGCAAAGAGGCTTGAAAGCGAAGGACCCGATGTTGGAAATGCGACGGAAGCTCCGAGCCGAGAGAAGTCGAAAGAGGAAACGAGACGAGGACGAAGCAGTTGCAGATCTCGATCGAACGTCAGACGAGGAAGGGGACGAAGGGTCTGAAGGAGAGCCTACGATTATCGGTGGCGATGTGGAAGACGCGATGATTCTGGACGGAGCTGCGCAGACGAAGGCACAAACCAAGAAGAAATCAGCTGCACAGGACGAGTATCTGAACCCTAGCAGAGTTCATGCTCAGCTGCAGCAGCTTTTTGAAAATGATGCCGAGGTGCTAGGACTCGTGTACGGTCAGAACAGACGGAAAGGTCTCTCTGCAGATATGTTCTTTCTCCAAGCTTTGCTCGTGCCGCCAAATCGATTTCGACCAGAAGCGAAGACTGGCGACGGACAAATCAACGAGGCCATGGAGAACGGATCTTATAGGAACATTCTCCAGACCTGCGACACCATCGCAGACATCCAGCGCGAACTCAGTGGTGGAAAGCCTGCCGAAAATCGGTATCGAGAACGGACATATGCAGACCTCGAGACCGCCTGGCTTGCGCTGCAGGAGCAGGTGAATACGCTCATAGACAAAGACCGCTCGCCGCTTC
The DNA here is from genome assembly GCA_026120125.1 of Pseudocercospora vitis. Lineage (NCBI taxonomy): Eukaryota > Fungi > Ascomycota > Dothideomycetes > Mycosphaerellales > Mycosphaerellaceae > Pseudocercospora > Pseudocercospora vitis. The sequence continues at coordinate 217,545 of JALRML010000014.1, read as the reverse complement.
AAGGCGCGGCAAATGCCAGGACACCTGACGGCATCAAGCAGAAGCTGGAGAAGAAGGAAGGTATGTTCCGGAAGTACATGATGGGGAAGCGTGTCAATTTTGCCGCCCGTACTGTCATCTCCCCCGATCCAAACATCGAGACAAACGAAATCGGTGTTCCTCCAGTATTCGCTGTAAAGCTGACATACCCGGAACCCGTGACACAGTGGAATTATGAAGAGCTGCAAGCTGCAGTGCAGAACGGGCCTCACATTTGGCCGGGTGCTGTGGCAATAGAGAGCGAGAATGGATCTGTAATCAGTTTGGAGAGAAAGAATGCCGAAGAGCGGACAGCACTCGCGAACTCGCTGCTTGCGCCTTCAACCACAGGCAACACACGAGGAGCGCGGCCCAAGAAAGTGCATCGACATCTCAACAATGGCGACATTGTCATAATGAATCGACAGCCGACATTGCACAAACCGTCCATGATGTGCCACCGAGCCCGAGTATTGCCAGGCGAGAAGACACTGCGTATGCACTACGCGAATTGTAACACCTACAATGCCGACTTCGATGGTGACGAGATGAATATGCACTTCCCACAAAACGAGTTGGCGAGAGCAGAAGCGCTGTCAATAGCCGACACGGACCATCAATATCTCTCTGGTACGGCGGGTAACCCATTAAGAGGCCTCATCCAGGATCACATCTCCATGTCTGTCTGGCTGACAAGTCGCGACATGTTCTTCGAACGAGGAGACTACATGAATCTGCTGTATGCGGCTTTGCGGCCTGAGTCAGGACATTGCACAAAGGGCAGAGTCGAGACTGTGCCTCCCGCCATCATCAAGCCAAAGCCTTTGTGGACGGGAAAGCAGGTAGTGAGTACCATCTTGAAGAATCTGCAACCGTATGGCTCACAAGGTCTCACTATGGATGGTAAAAGCACAACGCCTGCCACAATGTGGGGCAAGGTGGGTAAGGACGAGGGTGAAGTTATCGTGAAAGATGGCGATCTTTTGCAAGGCATCCTTGACAAGAAGCAGATCGGGCCTGCATCTGGTGGATTTGTGAACTCAGTCTATGAAGCATACGGCCACACTATTGCGGGTAAACTGCTCAGTGTGCTGGGTCGACTTCTCACCAAACTTCTGCATATGCGCGCTTTCTCATGTGGTGTTGAAGATCTAATATTTACACGCAATGGCGAGGAGAGCAGACAGAAAGCTCTAGTGGCTGCGCAGACTGTTGGCCTGGAAGTGGCATCCAAATATGTCTCGCTGCAAGACCAGAACCCGAAGAGTGAGGACAAGGAGCTCAAGCGACGACTGGAAGACGTGTTACGAGATGACACCAAGCTGCACGGTCTGGACAGTCTGACCAACGCTGCTACGGCGAAAGTCAGCAGTGCAGTCTCCACTGATTGCATGCCTTCTGGGCTAGCCAAACCATTCCCCAAGAATCAGATGCAGACCATGACCAACTCTGGTGCTAAAGGATCCAAGGTCAACGTCAATCTCATTTCTTGCAATTTGGGTCAGCAGGTCTTAGAAGGTCGAAGAGTACCCGTCATGGTGAGCGGGAAGACACTGCCGTGCTTTGCGCCATTTGATTCCAGCGTGCGCGCAGGCGGATACATTGTCGATCGTTTCTTGACTGGGATCCGGCCTCAAGAATACTTCTTTCACGCTATGGCGGGCAGGGAAGGCCTCATTGATACGGCTGTGAAGACCTCGCGATCTGGATATCTTCAGCGCTGCCTAATCAAGGGAATGGAAGGCCTCCGCGTCGAATACGATACCACTGTGCGCAATACAGAAGATGGTAGTGTTGTACAATTTCTCTACGGAGAGGATGGTCTTGATGTTGGAAAAGCCAAGTACATGGGTGATTTCAAGTTCACGGCAGAAAATTACCTGTCACTCTTCAACAACATGCAGATGGGTGAAGCTTTCAATGCCTTGGTCAGTCAGGAGGCCAAAGATCACAACAAGGCCGCGGAGAAGAGGTATCGCAAGACTGGCGATCTCGGAAGTTCTGATCCAGCGCTGTCACTTTACAGCCCTGCAAGACATGTCGGTGCTACCAGCGAGAAGTCTTTCACTGCAGCTCGCGAGTGGATGGACAAGAACCCCAACAAGCTTGTCAAAGACAAGAAGAAAGGCATTGACGGGCCTGGAACACTGTCAAAGAGGAACTTGGAGCATATTCTGGCAGTGAGATATCTCAAATCGGTTGTCGAATCCGGAGAGGCTGTTGGTGTCGTAGCAGGGCAATCTGTTGGTGAGCCATCGACCCAAATGACGCTCAACACTTTCCACTTGGCTGGTCACGCCGCGAAGAACGTCACTCTGGGTATCCCACGTCTACGCGAGATTGTGATGACGGCTGCAGCGAACATTTCCACGCCACAAATGACGCTGCGTATGAATGACGGCTTAGCTGAGGAGGAAGCAAAGCGGTTTGCAAAAGGTCTTAGCAAGCTCAGTCTGGCTGAAATTGTTGACAAGGTTTCTGTATCGGAGACAGTCGGGAAGGGCATCGGTTACGACGAGGCGAAACACTACAATGTCCGCCTCGAGTTCTACCCCAGCGAAGAGTACAAGCGCGAACATGCCGTCACAATCCAGGATGTGGTACGAACGATTGAGCACAGCCTCTTGGTCAACCTTCAGAAGACTGTCCGAAAAGAGCTGAAGAAGCGAGGCAATGCCCAAACGCTCAAAGGCGTAGAGGCTGCTCTAGGCGAAGTTGGCAAAAGCCATGGCACGGTAGAACAAGAACGCACGCATCCACAGGCCGAGCGAGAAGGCGGTAATGATGATTCAGATGGCGAAGGCGACGATGATGCGACCCGTGACAAGACCAAGAGCAACAAGCAACAGGCCGGGTACGAGGCGTTCGAAGATGATGAAGAGCAAGGCATTCAGCGAGACCTCCAAAGAAGAGACGCAACTCCGGAACCTGAAGACGGGCCACCCGAAGACGAAGCTTATGGCGGATCCGAAAGCGGCTCCCCAGGACCAGAAGAAGGCCTCTTCCGAAGCAACCGCAAATCCATCGCCGCGAGCCGTCTCGACCGTATCAAAGGGTCCGATAAAACCAACGATGTCGCATCCTTTGATTTCGACGACAAACACGGAGCATACTGCACCTTCACCCTCGAGTACGATTCCTCCACCCCTAAAATCCTCATGCTCAACCTCCTGGAGAACGCACTCAGAACCTCGTTGATCCAAAGCGTCGATGGCATCGATGGCTGCATGTTCGACGAAGAAGCCTACAAGGCCGCCAAAGAGAAGGATCCCAACACCTCACCCGTCTCCACCCTCCTCACCGAAGGCGTCAACATCCACGCCATGTGGTCCTTCCAACATGCCATCAACCCCCACCACATCTACACCAACTCCATCCATGACATCCTGTACTACTATGGGGTCGAAGCCGCGCGCGCCGCCATCGTTAAAGAGTTACAAGGTGTCTTTGGCGGCCACGGTATCAGTGTGGATCCCCGTCATTTGATGTTGATCGCGGATTATATGACACGGAATGGCGGGTATCAGGCATTCTCAAGAATGGGGTATGGGGCGAATACAAGTCCATTTATGAAGATGAGTTTCGAGACGACAGTGGGTTTTCTGAAGGCTGCGGTGCTCGATGGCGATGGGGATGATTTGAAGGGGCCCAGTGCAAGGATTGTGGTTGGTCAGCCGGGACGCATGGGCACGGGAATGTGCGATGTCTTGCTGCCGGTTAGGGAGAGGGGAGGGGAGGAGGAGGAAGATGGTGAGATGGAGGATTAAAAGAGCACATATGAGCTGCTTTGACAGCTCAGTACAGGCCGGGCGCATGCATATATGATTTCTTGCTACGAATGACAACCACGGATCCTGGTTGTTCTGTTTTCCATCTCTGCTCCCACCCCAAGCACGGTGCTCAGTTGTAATGATATGGCTGTCTACACAACGGACACGTGCTCGAGTTGCTGCTCCTGAACCACTTGAACAGACACTGGTTGTGGAACATGTTCTTACACGTCGGGCACCTCTTCGTGGGCAATTCCTTCGCATCGTTGATGATTGAGTAGCAGATCGCGCACTCGGATTGGCCTTTCAGTGTGCCGGCAACGTTCTTGCGCCAGTTGCTCAGGGCGTCAGTTATACTACCATTCTGGGAAAATAAATTAACATGATGCCGAGATGGAGGACAGAGTCGATGGACTTACAGAGAAGGTAATCGTGCCTTGGCAATTGAGAAGCCAAGATCTCCACTTCTGCTCAGAGACAGCTACGCGATTGATGCCCTCGGCCTTCGCATTCTGAATGGGATACGCCTCCGGTAATACGATCTTCATTGCCATGGTCTGTTCATCTACCATGTAATTTGCATAGACTTCTCGTCCACGAGCGTTGACTTTGATGGTCATGGATTCGTAGTCTGGATCAGTTTTGACGTTCTTCTCATTCCATTCAGAAACGGCTTCCAGGCTGCTGTTGATGATGAGTGGGCTGATATACTTCGCTGTCCAGGCCTCAATGGTCTTGGGTGCTTGGCGGGAGCGGATCTCGTTGTTGAGGTAGTTCTTGACCAGGCTTGGGAGATGGGCGAGGGAGAGGTAGTAAAGATGGGTCAGAAGGAACTGAGCGTCCTTTTCTGGGGTGGTTTCCGTGTTCGCAGTGTAGAATCGCGGGTCAAATTTGGTTGCGTCAATTGGACGTCCATGAGTATGGCCTAGGAAGTCGAATATAAGCTGGAGAAGGCCGTTGAGGTAGCCGTCTTCCTTGAGCTGCTCGATGTAGTCGCTCTTTACCCTGTAGCTAGAGCCAGTGAAATGATCGAACACGAGACGCCAGCTGTATAGATAGCCTTGTAGTGTCAATGGCATCGTCGTGTCGAAAGAAGCATCAGCTAGTGAGTCAAGTGTTGGGGGATTGATCAGGAGCGATAGTAACTCATCGGGCAAGTTCGCCTTCTTATCATCCAGCGCTGCATCGAAAGAGATCTGCTCTTGAGCTTGAGGTATGTGTTTGTGAAGAAGCTCGAACGCAGCGCCAAGGACCGCTTGCGATGGAGTGTACAGAAGCGGAAACAGTTCCTCGGCGTCCTTGATTGGCTTCTGTGGTAGCTGTGAGATCTGTCGAGCCAGAAGTTCGTCGGTAACCATAAGCGGCTTATGAGCGCCGTCAGCAACGCCACTCACGGACTGCAGCAGAGACACAAGGCCCTCGCGCAATGCATCTGTGTTCTGCTTTAATGCATCAACGAGATCGTCATTCGATTCGTCACCATCTGCGAGCTTCTGGAGAGTGGCATGAAGCTTCAAGGTTGCGTGCAGCACCAATACATTGGTTTCCAAGATAGCCCCTCCTTGTGACATAGATACGGAGGCACTCCAGAAATCTACCAAGGACCCAATCACTTCAGCCCAGTGGTCGCCGTACATATCCGACATACCAGGTAGCAGATGTGACAACGATTTGCAGACTTCGGCTTTGATGACGAGCGGAGCATCGCTTTTAAGCCACGGAATGACATGCCTTGCCATGAACACTATGCGATTTTTCGCGATGGTGCTGATAATGTCAGGTTGTGTGTGCAAGATTTGGTTGACTAGGACGAGAAGCTCTAGACCTCGCGATTCATTGGTTTCAATGGAAAGATCTGTGAGGTCTGCAACAGCTTCATTGCACAGTCGAGATAGGAATTGGCTGCCAGTGAGTGGTTGTGCGTGGCCGACGATATAGGAGACAAGCTTCAAGGTATTCTTTTCCGACCGTAGAGCTCGTAGGCGTTCGTCACTTGCCTTTGCTTGCTCGGTGGAGTACCCATTCAGCTCGAAGAAGTTGTCGTTGGATTTTGTGGAGACCAATGCAGCGTAGTAAGCCAGAGACGTGTCGGCGTATTCCTGTTGGAAGCCGTCGAGTACTGCGAAGAAGTTCTTGCGCCTATCAGCTTGCAAATCGGGACCCCCAGCATCCCAATGACCTTGAATGACATGATTTGCATTGCTGATGAAGTCCATGATCTCGAGATCGAAATGGATATCTTCAGTAGGTTTCCATAGACCGTTTGCACCGACAATGCTTGTGTTATCTTCTGCTAGCAATATGCAAATGCTTAGCAGTGCAACAAGAGTAGCTATCTCCTTATCGTCGAACGTCGTACTGGTGATTGTTTTGAGTACACTGGCATAATACAGCGCAATTCTCAAGGCTTGAGACAGACCTTCGGCGTCGTATTGAGCTTCCGCAATCTCACTTCCGGGCTGAACGGTATGTACAGCACCTCCCAGAGGGCTAAGCAGCGCTAGTGAGGCCTTTGGAGGTCTCAAAACCCCAAGGACTGCTTCACGCCATAATTTTATATCCGGAAACAGCTCGCCCCCGTTCACAATGTCCCTAGTCTCGCCGATGACTTTGCTAGCGAGATCCAGAACTGCACTCATGGGCAGTGAAGATGTCGATATTCTTTCTAGATTCTGCAAGATCACACCATACCTTGCATTTGCAGGTGCGCTGACCATAGATGAGGTTAATCGTGCCGAGAGCGCTGTGGCCTTCTCCGAGACTTCATCCTCCGATGCCTGCTCCAGGCGAAGCACGTTGGACAGCAGTTGCTCACCAGAGGCATTGGAGTCAGACATGAATGCGCGGACTACGTTCTCGTTCGACGAGGTCAGCTGGTCGAGCGCAGAGAGACCAGCTAAAGCCTCACCACCAGAAAGCGATAACTTTTGCGTTATGCCAGTAAGGACACTGTCGGATGTTCCTCGCGCCACAGCGCCGAGCTTCAGAAGATCCGCAAATATAGCGTTCGTACTGTCCTGAACGCTGCTTGAGGTATGTGTGGCAAGGTATTCTTGGAGTTCAGGAGAGGACTGCGATATTTCGATTGCAGACTTCGGTGTGTTTGGAGGGAAGAGTGATCGCAGTGCTCTGTATTTCGCTGTATCCGTTTCGTTACTGCCAAGCACACCTCTAAGCACAGACTGGAAGGCATCCAAAAACCATGGTTCAGTATGAACGGCGTAGAGGCAACGCACAAGATGCGTCTGGGACGGACTGTACACAAGTGCTGGCACCTTTTCCGAGATGAACTGCTTTACAAGTTCATTGAATGTCGGCTCTGGTAGAACATAGCTTCCACAAGCTCGCAACTGCTCCTCGATGACCGCCGCTGCACCATATGGTTTGCCGTTGCGAGTGGCAAGCATCGATATGCACTGCTCCGTAATGGTCCGGTTCGATGCCGCGAATACGTGCTTCACAGAGTCGAGAAAGCCATAGTCACTAGAATATAGCTCTCTTTGCAAAGAAGCCCAACGCTCGCCCGTGGTTGCAACATGTTTCTGCGACTTGTCAAACTCTATAGACTGCTCAGGTTGTGACATCTTGGCGATTTCAACGAGCTTATCCGCCAGGTCCTTCCACTTGCGCTCCAAGAGCGGTGGTAAACGCTTGATGATGCTGGCCTTGGCAACCAGTGATGCGGCCTTCGCGCCCGTGATATTCCATCTCGCGCCCTCAGTCGAAGGATAGAGATACTGGTTTATCGGTGGCATGGCGAAAGCTTCAAGCAGTCTGTCGCAGTCTTCTGCTGCGAGTTGCTGCGTCACCATGTCTACAAGGCTGAAATATGCCGGCCATGCCGCCGACGCATTGAAGCGCTCCTCCTTCTTGCTGACACCATCCCTGGCTGCCAACAGGAGGTCGGCGATATCATCGTAGCTCGTAGGCAACACTTCGTTAGGGAGTTTCCGAATGACATCAGCCATTATATCCCAATATCCAGCAGGACCAGCGTGGGCGCCACTTTTAAGGCATTGACGCAGGCGGGAAAGAGCGGGCTTCTTGCCAGAATATGCAGTGGTCCAGACATTTGGGAATATGTTCGTCAAGGCATCCAATGTGATAGCATAATCCAAAGACGATCCGGTCTGGTTGGAAGCTAGGCCTTTATAAACATAAGCAGTAGAAGCGAGTCCTTGGTGGTTTTCAATCAGTGGCCGCTCGCGTTTCAGACATGTTTGAATCAGCCGATGCACTGCCTTTCGCACACTCGACTCTTCATGGATCGCAAGTTCCCAAAGCTTCTTGTCGCCTATTATTGTCTCATAGATTGCACTTTGCACTGAAACATCATCGGAAGAAAGACTTTCGATCAGGCTGCCCACGACCGAAATGGCTGATGACACAACGCGCGCATACGTGGCTGTTGCATCATCAGCACCGACAGATCGCTCATCGCTCAAGGTGCCCACTGTCTCAAACAGCACAGCATTTTTGCTATAGGTAAGTATCGATTCATGAAAGGTTTTTCGGAGCCCTTGAACCTTCTCAGAGGTCGGGAACACTGCAGCCAAGGCATCCTGAGCTGCCTTGGAGACGGAACGATCAACATCGAAAGTTCCTGCCAGCCAAGGTCCAACCATCTTTGGAAGATGTTTGGCTATTCGCTTGCCGCATTTTACACCAATTTGACCAGTCAGCTGGTGAGATAACTGACGCACACGGCGGGCATTATCGATTGATAGTCTTGGGTACTGCTTCACCCATGCTTCCACCACACCAAGCTCGATGTCATCCTCACCAGAAATTAGCGTCGCCTGTAGATCCTCTAAAGCCTTAGCTTTGGTGGTTCCGTCCTTCTTGGTAAGATTCTTGAACGCGACCACAACGTTCGAGTCGGATATGCTGCTATAGTCGAGAGGTTCTTGTACGTAGGAGAGCACAGATGATTGAGTCGAGCCAAAGCCCGTGCCACCAAATGTTCCCAACCCGCCGCCCAAACCACCAGCGCGACCACTGCTGGCATGGGATCTGAACTGGCCCTTTTTCATATCCACCAGAGCAATCCGTAGTATCCGGGTGGAGTCGTACCGAGGGGGGCGGTGTCTTTACAGGGCGGGATGGTGATGTTCGGGAGTATGTTCTGTCTTAAAGAAATATGTAAGTTCTGACGCAATAGAGAGATGTCGAGTTGCTAACCTTAGGCATTACGGGGCGAGCCGCGTGGCCCCTGCTTCACGCCTGCTGCCTTGCATATCACTTTGGATCTCGTGACATTCGTCCTCAGTATTGTTTCCGCTAGTCATCTACTTCTACAACATTTCCTCAAGCACTCGAGTCGCCGCAACACCATTGAACCAGTCCTCCTTGGAGCCTTGCACTTAGGAGGTCAACGGCTGCGAGACGGTCTTCGAAGCAGGGGGAGCGCCAGTGAGCGCAAGGCCGGCAGGCCAGGACCAAGATGAAGTTCTTCATCGAGGGTGCGTATAATGTTGAAGACATCTACCATGAGGCGATGGCTTGAAGATTGCTGACTGCTCAGACCTACCGGTCCTCTTTCCATACCCAAGGATCTACCCGGTAAGATGCTCCCGACAGTGGCCACACCCGTATGAGCCTCTGTTGATTTGAATATTGAGGTCAGGAGCAATATGCGTACATGTGTGACTTGAAACGGACGTTGGACGCTGGCGGTCATTGTGTGCTAGAAATGCCTTCGGGAACCGGCAAGACCGTGTCTCTGCTTTCGCTTATTGTCGCGTATCAGCAGCATTATCCCGAGCATCGAAAACTTATCTATTGCTCGCGGACAATGTCAGAGATCGAAAAGGCACTCGCAGAGCTGAAGGCGCTGATGAAGTATCGAGCAGACCAACTCGGCTTTGAAGAAGATTTCCGGGGACTTGGACTGACCAGTCGGAAAAACTTATGTCTGCATCCTTCAGTGAAACGCGAAAAGAGCGGATCGGTTGTCGATGCGCGTTGTCGAAGCCTCACGGCTGGATTTGTAAAGGAGAAGAAGGAACGTGGCGAAGATGTCGATTTATGCATATACCACGACAATCTCGATCTGCTGGAACCGCACAATCTCATTCCACCGGGAGTCTGGACGCTTGATGGTATGCTCCGATATGGAGAGCAGCAGAAGCAATGTCCATACTTTACCGCACGTCGCATGATGCCATTCTGCAATGTCATCATTTACTCCTATCACTACCTTCTGGATCCAAAGATTGCAGAACGAGTTTCACGAGAGCTTTCCAAGGACTGCATAGTCGTCTTTGATGAAGCCCACAATATCGACAACGTGTGCATAGAGTCTTTGAGCATAGACCTTACGGAAGACTCATTGCGCAAGGCTGCAAGAGGCGCGGCGAACCTGGAGAGGGAAATTACCCAGCTGAAGCAGACGGACGCTGCGAAGCTGCAGAACGAGTATGCGAAACTAGTCGAAGGTCTTCGAGAAGCAGACGAAGCGCGAGATGAGGGCGCGTTCATGTCCAACCCAGCACTTCCAGATGATCTGCTCAAGGAAGCAGTTCCTGGCAACATTCGGAGAGCGGAGCACTTCACCGCCTTCCTTAAGCGCTTCATCGAATATCTGAAGACGCGAATGAAAGTCCTACATGTCATTTCAGAGACACCGCCATCATTCTTACAGCATCTCAAGGAGCTTACGTTCATCGAGAGGAAACCGCTTCGGTTCTGTGCGGAACGTTTGACTTCACTTGTTCGCACCTTGGAACTCACAAATATTGAAGACTACCAACCTCTCCAGGAGGTGGCGACATTTGCGACTCTTGTGGCAACCTACGATACCGGGTTTTTGCTGATACTGGAGCCATATGAATCGGACACAGCTACTGTTCCCAATCCGATATTGCACTTCACGTGCCTTGACGCAGCAATTGCGATTAAACCAGTCTTTGATCGTTTCAGCTCAGTCATCATCACCTCAGGTACGATTTCGCCTCTGGAAATGTACCCAAAGATGCTTGGGTTCGAGTGTGTCGTCCAGGAATCTTACGCAATGACGCTCGCACGAAGATCATTCCTGCCAATGATTGTGACGAGAGGATCAGACCAGGGACAAATTTCATCGGGCTTTCAAACGCGCAGCGACCCAGCCAATATTCGGAACTATGGCAACCTCCTCATCGAGTTCTCCAAGCTGACGCCGGATGGTATAGTAGTCTTCTTTCCGTCTTACCTGTACATGGAGAGCGTCATCTCGATGTGGCAAACTATGGGCATACTTGACTCAGTTTGGAAGAGCAAGCTGATCTTGGTTGAAACCCCGGACAGTCAGGAGACATCCTTGGCGCTCGAGACATACCGCACTGCGTGCAGTAATGGAAGAGGTGCAGTGCTGCTGTGTGTCGCTCGAGGCAAAGTGTCTGAGGGCATCGATTTTGATCACCACTACGGCCGTACTGTGCTGTGTATTGGTGTCCCCTTCCAATACACAGAATCACGCATCTTGAAAGCGAGACTGGAATTCCTACGCGAGACGTACCGGATCCGAGAGAACGACTTTCTGTCTTTCGACGCTATGCGACATTGTGCGCAATGCCTCGGTCGTGTGTTGCGTGGTAAAGATGACTACGGAATCATGGTGATGGCGGACAAGCGCTTTGCTAAAAAGCGTAATCAGCTGCCGAAATGGATTTCTAGCGCACTCATGGAGAGCGATACCAACATGTCTGTAGATCAGGCTGTTGCCGCGGCGAAGAAGTTCCTGAAGCAGATGAGCCGGCCGTTCCCTATTCGCATGCAAGAAGGCATTAGCACGTGGAGTTATGAAGATTTAATGGCGCACCAGCAGAAGCTCGAAGCGGAACAGGGACGCACGCAACAAAATGGATACGCGAACGATAATTACCAGCTTCACGATGACGCGATGATGGCGGAAGCGCAAGCGGAGGATGATTATATCCAAGATGATGCCGACATGGATGCCGCCATGATGGAGTTGGATCAAGCGAAGACAGTTTCCCAAAGCCAGACAGCAGCTAATGTCTAGCGGCGGAAGGCTGGAGACCTCGAAGTGCGTCACGCAACTTTGCTGGTATTGCTCGTTGAGACTCAAGAGAAACTCTCTCGGCCCGCACGAAGCGAGTGACACAGGAATCCACTCCAGCGGCTGTGAGTATGTTCTCATTGCGCACACCCATTCGTGTGGCGCCACATACTCGCACAGGCGACTTTGTGGTGGATCGACACCAAAGCAAAGTGCTTGGGGAGATGCGCGCCACAAGGTTCTCGACAGTCCATGCCGCATGGCAGCGATCTCATCGATGGACCAAACCAATCGAGTTCAAGAACAGAATCAGGAAAAGCTTTTCACCTGTAGGATAGTGTATCATGAACGAACTCGTCGTCAAGAAGATTCCTGCTTGGCTGTGGTTCTGGGTATCATAGTACATACAGCTCGCCTGAAACCCAGTACTTTTCTGACGGACTTGCAATATGGGGAGCTCTCGAGCATAGTGCTGCGTTTCCCTTCGCGAACTGCTGCTGTGTTGGAGTGATCAATATAGTGACGTATACGATACGAGGTATCATGACACGCCATCACATCACTCCTACCAACGTCCGAGTGGTGCTTGCAGAGGTATATTCATGCTTGGAGTTTATGCTGTCCCAAAACATTATTCATTAACAGAACAAGCAGCAGTCATGCCTACCAAGACACCGTGGGTACTTCGCTGCAAGAACGTCCTGCAAACACTACTGACCCTGTTCCCAGCGGTGGCGTCGGAGCCAGTGACAAGTTCCGAAAGCAGCAAGCCGAAAGTATGATGGCGTCAATTCCTCACTCCCACAACGCTGTAATAATGACAACCCAATTCACAGAGGAGGGTCTCGGTGCGGAGAATGCGCCGGGCAGGACAGAAGGGCTCGACAAAAACCCGGGCTCCGCGAAGGTCGCCTCAGACTCTGGTTCGACAAACGTCGGCGTGGAGGTGAACGCGAACAAGCCCGGAGAGAAGGGGATCTCAGGAGTCCCAGTCGATTCGCAACCGGAGGGGAACACGCAGAACATGAAGTGATGAGAGAGGGTGAGGAGGGGGTTGGAAGGCAAAAGAAAATGTCTTTCCCTGAGGGGCAGGCACACCTCCCCCAGCGGTACTCGTAGGACTACGGCCATGAATGGAAATATGGAATGGTTTGGCTCCTCGCGATCAGCACATCTCTCACGATCTGCTGTTTCCTTGCAGGACGAGATCTCGCATATGGTATGCATGTGTGACTTTCTCAACCATATGCGCGCCTGTCGTTCCCCTTGAGCTGCATCTGCGTGGCAGTTGTTGAGTGCTCCCGTCGATCAATTCATAGGCCGGCCATGCCCGTAACATCCCACGCTTTGCTCCTGACTAAGCCCACCGGCGATGGGGTAGGGTGAGCAGCAGTGTACCAAGTATGTGGAAAGTGGTCGGGAGCCGTTGTTATCTCTCGACCTCGACGCCACAGTCGCATGCGGTGGGTTTGTGGGGACGGATCGCGGACTCCCAGATGGTTGCTTTATAATTTGAAACTTGTGGAGATGAGAGACATTGTGTGTTGCGATGCGCCATGCATCCTTGATGTCGATATGCACGTTCATGCAGGCAGCGATGCTTGGGGGAACGTTATTGATGGATGCATTGATGTGGAGAGCGAAGCGTGGGATTACGCGCAACTGTCTCCGGGTTCGTGACGACTACATGGTTGAGTGAGACAAGAACGCGCGAGAGAGAGTGTCGCAGTCCGAACTGTAGTACGTGTCTGTCTAGGTACCCTGTGATGTATCGTGTCCCCAGGAAACATCCTTGCATGCCCGACACCTTACTTTCCGCTCGCCAGTTGTCCTTCACTGTACAGCGCAGACCGCTCGCAATCTAGTCCATCGTGTAGCGCTGCTACTACATGTCCATTCCGGCTGCACCCAATGTGTAGCCATACCTGTGCTCAACCAGTCACACACAAGATGCCTTCCGTCCTGCGCCATATCCATAGCCATTAACCAAGTGAGATTGGTGAAATTGTTGTAGTCTCGTTCATAGTGTATAGGTGGTGTATCATAGAATGCTCGCTCGCCGTCGAAATGTGAGAAACGTCGTGATGAGGTTGGTCAAGTCCAGCTCGACAAAAGCTCATCGTCTCCGGTCACCGTAGGCTGACGACGGTCTTGACGAGTGTGGAGACGGTGGTGGGACAGCTGGCTCGTCTCCTGATGGTGCAATCCGTAGAGACAGGTCATTTCGTGGCTTGGTTGCAGATGCCTTGAAGGCTTTGGTCAGGTCCTCCGCCGAGAAGGAGTCGTTGCGTGGGATCTGACACCCGGACGAAGGCATAGGCATCGTGTCCGTCATTGTGGGAGAGTCGTGTGGTGGAAGATCAATCTTGCGATGTGTAGGACTGGCGGAGATATAGTGCAGTGGGTGTTGCGAGCGAATGTGCAACGTTGTCTTTCCACGAGGTGATGGTAGTTTTACGGAAGGAAGGCTGGAGGGATGGTGCAGCGAGGAGCCTGCCTATATACTGGTCCGACGATGGCTGTTTTAGGAACACCCTGGCATAGTCTAAGCATGTCTGCGAAGGAGACGTTGCGCGGGATTCCTAACCCTGCAATTTTTCACCGCCTGGGGGCGTCGGATATGGCCCCTGCCGATGGAGACAACTCCCGTGCCGTTGTGCCAATGTTCCCACGCCCTTGGTTATCGGGATCCGCAGCAAATCGCGGACCCCCCTTGGTGGGAGCAGCCAAATGGAATCCCCACCGAGATGAAGTGCGCCACGCGATGCCGCTGGCAAGGCTGGGACATTGATGACCTCTGTCCGTTGTGAGAGGTCGATGCGGGAGTCACTGTGCGGCCAAAGTGTAATACGGGAGCGATCAAGGTATTGCTCAAACTCACTCCCCACTCCCCACATCATGGGCCAGGGAGATGCTTCCGCCAACCTTGAGCTAATCTAGACTTCCTCACGAACGGAGACGGCCCCTGGGGCAGGGCGGAAAGCGTTGATCGACGAAACGACTACAGCTTCCGGTCGCTGGACGGGACTCCTGTCTGCGGCTTCTGTGGCATGATTGCTGCGATCGCGGAAACACTTCTTGTCCGATGGACATAGTCGTGCGTAAGGGTCAGCAAGCACCGCCGGTGATACGCGACACACATCAAACCTTTCTCCACGCTCCCACTGTGTAGGCCGACGGAATCGTCTGTCGCAGAGAGGGCAATTTGGAACTCTCCTTGACTCCCAAGTGGTACAACTGCCTCGGTGACACTGTACTGTTAGACCAGAACCAGAGGTAGGCGACATAAGCGAAATTATCTGCGTGTGTTTGACGTCCCGAGTCCTGACATTCCTTCGCACATCGCTCACCGCACGACACGAGTGGACTGCATCAGACTGCTCACATCCTTCCGCCGCTGGCCGACTTACGGCGTACGGCATACTACTGCAGGCTTATGATGGCCCAATCTTACATTCTTATGCTGGACGAAAACTTGGATGAACCAGGTTCTTTGGCAGAAATTTCACGCAGGAACAAGAAGAAAAAAGAAAAACACCAGTCGGGTCATGACTCCGCGGACACCGGCTAAAACACATCTTCCCCAGATCCGTCACAGGATGTTCCTAGTTGTTGTGATATCGCGCTCTCGCAAAGGTTTTCAGCCACGCGTGATTGTGTTTCCACGACAGCCTGGTGCATCGCAAGTGCCGCTGTCGTTGTCGCCCGGTCCAGATGCTTCTGTGCTGCGTACAGGGCGACACTTGACTAACAGAATTGCTAGCACCTGCCGCGGCGACCGATGAACCTGGGACATCAAGGTCGCGGCCATCCATTGGAGGAGGCGGCACGCAGGATTTCCATCACTGCGTGCGATCATCGCACACCCCGCGAGTCTGATCTGGAGGCTGTTCAGAGGGGTTTGCAACAGAATGCGAGAGACGATCGGGATCGCAGTGGCGGTGTCGACAGGAAGGGTGCGACCAGATCGCGATGGTACGTGTCACCTAAGTCCACCGTGTTGACACGTCACGCCGCGCCGCGAACTCTGGAGATGCTCGCGAGTCGACGATGTGGAAATTGGAGCAGAGTCGCAGCCATGGTTATGATATGTAGCACTCGCACGTAGACGCAATACGGCTCATGAAGAGCTACTGTATATCGCGGGCAGCGACGACGAATAGGAGACACAATAAGCAACAGAGTCGACACGGGAAAGGCTAACTCCTTACTACCTCCAGTCAGAAAATTTATATCAGTCTTTCATCCGCACACAACCTAGATCATCCCTATTGCAGGAGACACGTGTGCGTGCGCAGTACTCGAATATTCTAGTGAAGTGTGGTGCAGCGCAGACACGAGTCTGTGATCCCTCCCTAGTAGGATTGAGCCCTTATCAGCGCTCGCCCTATAGCAATGACGTTTGTGGCTGATGGAAGTTCCAGGCCGTGGACTCGTCTACAACGCCGTCGACCACGCCGCCAACATCTCGCAGGTTTCCGGAAAAGCTTCACGGCTGTTCTGCCACTAGATGACATGCCGAATCAGCCGCGACATCTCGGGTCTGATGGGTGTCAGGGCATGTCATGTCCTGTCGCAAGTCATAGCTGTCAGTAATAGGCTTGCTATCCAATTACACACATGACTCGCCCAGGCCTTCCCCCGAGGTCACTGTGCTCTGCTGGTGCACGATCTAGTAGAACACGAATTTGCAGTCAGTACCGTGATCATCAAACCTGCGACCGGTGAGCGAATTCCCCGTGGAGGAATGCCATGACATGACTCCAGTGATCTGCTGTATAACATGAGGAGCTATTGGCACATTCGCTCGGCATAATTTGAGCTCTCGGAAGCACTCGGCACAGATGGTCCTTTTGCTCTGTCTCCTCTCACGCTTGAGGACGATATTGGCAAGCGCCAGTGCGTTTCCATTTTCTCTGGGAGTCCATCTATAACCAAGACGATGCAGACGACGGTGTGCACTCTCCTCTCGACCGTTGGTCGCAAGCCTGCCAAAACGAAGAGTATTATCAGTATGTGTCTAGGACATCTAGGCGCTATACTCACCACTGCGGACGTTCGAGCATGAATCGTACGCATTGGCTGCAGTCTGACCGTGAATGGGCTGACCGCATCAGAGAGCGCAGTCAAGCAAGCCATCAGACCGCGCAATGCCAAAGGAACAATCTCGTCGATAGATGTGCGAGCGCAAGCTGTAAAGAATACAAGGCAGGGAAAACCCGGCCCGGCTGCCGAACAGAATGACCTGGGCTCGCCAGAACACCCAGAATGAGGAGGCTGGGGAGGCTTCCACGCCATGATAGCTGCTGCCGCCGACATGATGGAGATTTCTCTGACCATGTCGTTGGTACGGAAGGTGATTCCCCGTTATGAGCGAAGCCACGATGTGGAGATGGCTAGAGACGTCTAGAAATGGCGTCGCTACACGAACACGAGGGACTTTGAGCAAAGAGGACAGCACCACTAATCATGCTTCAGTAGTCATTGGCAATGGTGATCAGAGTGTTGACGCTCTGGGAATATAGGCGAGGTTGGCGCAGGAGTCGATGCGCCGCAGACTTACAGATCCCACAGAGATGTGTTCACATATAGCTGGTCCCACTATACGGACGTCTCGCAGTCAGTGGATGTGGAAGTGCACGAGGTCATCTCAGGAGAAATTCCATGCTCTGCACTTGATATAGGAGAGGAGACTGTCTGGATTACGCCATCTATGGCTGCACTACTGTCGAAATCGATTGTTCAGAAAACCGTCAAGGGCTTCCATCCCGCGAGTCTGATTCTCGCCAAAGCAATGAAGCAAGACCCGGCAAAGGTCATGACGCCGGCAAAGATTTGCAGTCCGGTATACGCCCCGTTCCACCTGGAGATGAGCGCTCCTCCTATCGGACTGGACACGAGCGCGGCGATGGAGATGATGGCGAAGTAGGTGCCGGTGCGCACGCCGATCTTGCGGACATCTGAGATTCTGGTCACAGTGTTAGCGGGGGGGATCGTGGAGCTCGAATGGTGGGTTGTGCGTACTGTGCGATCACCGAAGGACCCATCGACACGAATGCGCCGGAGCCGACTCCGTAAAGCGCTGCGAACGTGATGAGGGCCGCATTGCCTTTCGACGGGATCCACATCGCCAAGATGAGGATGGAGGTGAAGAAGCACATCTGGAGGTCACGTCAGTTCTGCTTGATTTCGATGACAAATTCTGCAGAATGAAGAACCCACGATAATGAGTACATTGTATCGCCCTTTCTTGTCGGCAATCCAACCTGGGATGATTCGACCGAACAGTGACGCGGCGTTGAGGATGCTGACCAAGTACTGCGCGAGACTCTGGCTCATGCCCAATTGTACGGCTTCGGTGATGATGAAGTTGATGGGAATGAACTGCGCAGGGAATCAGCATCGATCGTCGCAGACTGTTACTCCAAAACTCACCAGTCCCATGAAGAACAAAAAGCTCCCAAAAACGGTCAAGTCAAACCCAACCTCCTTCAGCGGCCGAACGAACTCCAGGGCATCGAATGGCTTCGGCTGTGGCTTCAATCTCGACGTGATGGTGAGGTTGGCGATGATCATCAGCCCCAGAATCAGGAACGCCGTGATCCTCATACTCCATCCAAACCCAACCTCATCGTTCAATCTCTGCACCATGATTGGCAAGATGACACCACCCAGACTACTCCCGGACGCGATGATCCCGAAGGCCAGGGCCCGTCTTTTGAAGAACCATGTCGTGATCGACCCCAGCGCCGGGAAGAAAATCATGCAGACCCCCAGCGGACTGCAGATGCCTTGCGCGAGGATGAACTGGTAGTACTCGGTGCAGAGACTCGTCATCATCAGTCCGAAGACGTGGAAGAAGGTGCCGACGAGGAGCAGGTAGCGCGGGCCGTAGCGGTCGAGGACGATGCCGACAAAGGGTCCGAAGAAGAAGTTCATGAACGCTTCGAGACTGGGGATCCAGGCCACTTCCGAGGGCGAGTAGGAGGCGAGTTGGTGAGTTTGGTAATAGTCTTGGAAGACTCCTATGCCTGCGGGAAGATGACATGTTAGGGGGATAATTCGGAATGCTCGACACAGCGGTATGTCGACTTACAGTTGACCCATCCGAAGGAGCAGAAAAGGGTACAGAAGCCGCCGACGACGCAGAGCCAGGCTTGAAGGCCTCCATCCGGATCTGTGTTCGAACGAATGAAGTCAGTATACACCAATCAAGCGTCGTCAATTGTTAGGATGCTGCTCACTCTGCCTAGGGTCGAACGCTCCTGGTGGTGGCCCGCTCGGTGGTGCTTGCGACTTGGCATTTTCAACATCATTCGAAGCCGTCTTGTCATGCTCTGCGTTCAGTGCTGCATCGCCTTCCGACCCGTTCTCCGTGGCCGGATTGTGCTCCATATCTTTCTCCTCCAACGATTCATTCGAAGCGTGGTGACCTATGTGCGCCATGGCGACTCTGGTTGCCGTTTTCAATATGCTGTTCCTTGCCCGTGGCCCTGTCGATGGCTAGGTGAGGTATGCACGACAGGGTATAGAATTAGTCCAATGTCCTGTACTGTACTATCAAGCATTGCTGGCCAAGCCATATATGGGGACGTGAGCGAATGACTCCCCATCGAACATCAGTTCGTACAGCTCTTGACAAAACATTGTGGCGCGGCCAATCATGGGATGGCATTGTTCGCGCTTCGGGGCATGGGCGTCGATGAAAGTCCGACGACGCGAGCTCGACCTGCATTCCTGCAGCCATAGAAGCCCCTCGTGCGACCCCGTCTGAGATGATCCCTTGCGCACGAGCACTAGAGGATTATAAATTGTATGCAAAGACCACGGATCTACGACAAAGTGCGGATTTTCGCTGTACGATGTACATGGCTTCTTCGTACATCACACTATGCACTATTACTTTAGATCCAACTTTCTATACTTTGTTAAGTCCACTCTCGCACCGAGACTGAGATCTACATTCTAGCCATGAAGCTCTCCAAGAAGTTGTTTCTGAATTCCATGCGTAACTGTCCAAAAGTAGTTGACCCGCGCTTGCGGATGCACTGTCGTCCGAATGCCGAGCTTCAGCTTCACTCGTTGTACGAGGGCGTCGATGGTAGGAACAAGCGTGGTTCGCTTCGCATCCTCCGTCTGGTAAGGCTAGAACTAAAGATTAAGGTTTCACATTATGTTCAAGTTTATGCGCGGCTCTCTCGCGCACTTTTTAAGCCCGGCTCTGAGGACTGCGCGCGACACACGCTTTGTACATGTTCGCATCAATACCGCCCGCCATTCATATACCCTTGCATAGTCGCCTCAGAAAATAATGCCAGAGGGGGAAAGTCCATTCCAAGCCGCGAATTGATTAGGCGAAACCATCATGCTGGGATCGAATTGTGAGAAGCCATCAGCCGAGTTGGAATCCAAGTCGAAGTTGTCGACCATACTGCCAGCAACAGAGTTGTTGTTCTCCACTGCGAAGTCACCCACGGCGCCCAGATCCAGCCAACTGAATTGATTGATCGACGGTGGCGCTGCCTCCATTGGTTGCTGCGGGTCTGAAGTCCTCGACGGCACGCCATGACCACCGTTTTGAGCAGCAGTGGCAGGACGAGTGCCGTCGTTAGGCTCCGCAATGCTTCCACGACCTGGCGGCTTCCTCCATAATAGTCTTATAAGCCGTGAGTATCGATCGCCGACATCATTCGGACAGGCGCTTGACTTTTGTAGGTTGTCCATTGCATCGCTGATCAGCCGTTTGACAGATCCCCTGGTGTCTGCGGCCATGACACCCGTCGACCGGGCTTTGTATAAGAAGACCGCAGAGTAGATCACGTATAGATAGTATCGCAATGGCATATAGCGGAAGGTCTCTTGTGGATCTACGAAGCTGCAGAACGTGCTCAACAGAGCTTTCGCTGCATCTATCGCATCATAGACGAAGCGCGCATCGGGTGTGGCTGCGACATCGGCGAACGGGTAGGCAATGGGACGAGAATGCTGACCATTGTCCATGGCATCTTTCATCTTCTGAATCAGTCGGTTGAGCGTAGCCTGATATGCGAACGCATTCACATAGAGTCGAAGGTATTCGTAAGACAGGATCAGACTGGCCTTGAGGGGAGGAGAGCAGGTGAAGACACCCCAAGATTCATTCCAATGTCGCAGAGCCACGCGGAAGTCGTCAATATACTTGACATACTCGCCTCCGTAGTTTAGCTGGTTGGATCTGCTCTTGGTCGCGTAGAGAACGTCGTGCGCGTTGCTGAAGAGCTGGGTCAACTCCAGGTTCGCTTGGAATATGGCAGCAAAATCGTCCTGCCTGTGAAGTCGTGGATAGAGACTTGGGAAGTCTTGCGCTCGGAGGGCAGTCATCGGGCCAGGACCACGAGACCAGAATGCCTTGCCGATGCGCACCGAGATTTGGCGGTCGCTCATGTAGCAGCTGGCCCATGCTAGACGCTTGCGGTTGAGGTCGGCTGTTTGTGGTTCGCTCTCCGTTCTGAACCCAGTTCTGTCGATGCCAAGGAGATAGCCCAATCGTATCGCAGTACCGACGTACATCCACGCCGCTTGATCCTCCTCGCCACGACCGATGGTTGGGGTGGAATGTGGTCTTCGTGGTACCCATTCGGCCAGAATGAGCATTGCTTCCACTGCTTCCACCGATGCAGCACCAGTGTAAGCTAAGCTACCCACGAGGTTCTGCATATGCTGTGAGCAGTCGTCATGGACTTGCCACCAGTCCTTTTCGTCCTTGGATGCGACCGTCAAAATCGCCGCCAACAGATGAGGTTCCTTCGCGGCAATCGTGGAGAGATTGGTGGGCTCCATTGCGGCGGGATTGGCCAAGGGAAAGAACGGATGATACTTCTCCTCATATCTAAGGGGATTCAGCACGCTGCCCGCTGCGACAGAGGGAATGACAAGCTTACCGATATAGCAGCGCATGAATCATTTCAAGACTCATCTTGCCCTGAGTAAGAGGCGGGTAGTCGACAACATTGCCGGGTGTTGAGGTGTTTGCAGTCCGTGGGTCATGCACTGCACCGCTCCCACCAGGCGGTTGATGTGAAGCTCTTCCGTAGACCGAGCTGTGCATGGGGGGCAGTTGATTACTTCCAGAATCTCGCTCCGCCACATGTGCCAGGAACTCCAGAGCATCGGCAGGGTTTTGCAGGTCGGTGGAAGCGACGGTGTCATCGACGGTCATCTTCGCCGTGGGCGTGATGGCTCCATCATTGGAAAGAGGCGGAAGCGTCCGCGATTCCGGATTGAGGGAGCTCCAACTGGGCAGGCGTTGTTGACGAGGTCCCAGATCATGTTGATCGCTTCGGGGAGGTTGCAAGGCAACGGGTGGCCGGATGACACTATCGATACTTGGGACGACCTGTTGACCAGCGATCGGATTGGTGGCATTCGCCGTATTCGAATCGCTCCGTTTGACTCTCCTCCCGCCACGGCGAGAACCACCCAGGATACATTCTGTACAGACCTCTCAGCATGCGTTCATGGGAGGTGAGGGGCGAAGGACATCTGACCGTGTTGCTCTCTGATGCAACGCTCACACGGAGGACTAGACCGGCCTGTTAGAGCACTCCGAGGCCCACCTGCTTCCACATACTCACCGTCCCGGCTCGCCTGAAGAATACCTGTGGGTGGAGTCAGCTTCTGAACGCGAATCGCACACATGTTCGCATATGCCGCCAGTTTCCACCAGGCAATAATTGCCTAGACGGGGCATTTGCGCCGGCTGTTGACGGGCTTCGAAGCATGACCGCTGGGGCTGACAAGAAAAAAGGCTGTTGCGAGACTCACAGATCGCAGCGTGATTTTCGCTGTCTGCAATGCAAGCAGGCGCGGTATGTGCGCTTTTCCTGCGACGACCGTCAGATTGCAAGGCGGATTTGCGGCGTGCGCGCGTGGAGGCAGTGATACCCTTTCCGACTTGTGCACCTTCGCTGTAGCCTTGCCCCCGGCACCGCCACCGGCCCCGGCACCGCCTGGGCTCTCCGGCGAGCTGGACATGTCAGCGCGATAGCTCCCGGTTGTGTTCTCCATCATCGTGGTGCGCGCGTCGCGGATATGGACGGCCAACGGTCAACAGGTGCGATGGAAGCTGCTCGCCGCCGGGTGCAGAGTGATTTGATCTGCCCCGCGCAGATCGAGCGCCCGAGGGCCATTTTTGTTGGAAGACGGCCTGCAAAGCTTCGAACTCAAAATCTCCGTCGACGCATCGTGTCTCAGATCATCCGCCCCGCCGATATTGAAGCGAAGCTCGACGGTGGACACCACGCGGCAACACCCTTAGTGGGAGGGAGGGAGGATGGGAGGGGGGCAGTGAGTGTGACTATGAGACGACTTTCTCCTGCGAACGCGGTGTTGTTGTTCTGGCACGGATGAATCGCGAGGCCTCGGGAAAAGCCGCCCGGGCGGAACAGGATGCGGCAGGCGCGAAACACAATCGGGAAGTCACGGCGATTACAGCGATGGAACAGTCGAATGTCCCCTGCACCTCGAGATTGAATCAATCTGCCTCCGAAGGAACGACACCGAGCGTAATTACACTATCTATGTGATCTTCATATTCTTGAGCAGTGCCCCTTCCACGTGAGGCGCGAGCTTGGCCACCCAGAACTTCTCCTCGTTCAGCAGCGCAATCTCACCGTGCGTCAAGAAACAGAAATTGGCACATCCGCCGGGAATCTTCACTTTGCCCATGAGCTTGCCTCCTGGGATCAACAGAGTCAGCATGGTTGTGGAAGGTGTGGGCAGGCGGCTTCACTCCAGATGCTCACCTGGTGTCCAGACATGGAGTCCGTCGCCGCACCCGCTGTACACGTTGCCTTCGAGATCGCACTTGATCCCATCGGGAATGCCTGGCCAGCTGTCAGTCTATGACGATATGGCCCCCTCGGCATCTGAGATATCGCACCTTCATCAGCCATGGCGAACAGCCTCCGGTTCGCCAGGAAGGGTGACCCATGTCGCTCAATCACATCGAAGGCATATCTGCAGCGTGATAAACTTTAGCGGAGGTGCGGAGGGCACACGTGGGAGATGCACGATGATGATACTCACATATGCGAGACCCTGGTCAAATCCCGCGTGCCGTCCCCATGAATCCAATCCGTGTCGGTGACATACATCGTCTTCTCGTCGGGCGAGAAGCAAAGGCCGTTGGGTCGGCCGAAGCCGTCGGCAACGGCACGGATGTCTCCACACTCTGGATCGAAGCGGTATACCTGGCACGGCAATTGGGGTTCAGGTCGGAAGCCTTGTTCGTAGCCATAGATGGGGTCCGTGAACCAGATCGATCCATCGCTGTGTAAGACGACGTCGTTGACGCTGGTGAACTGGCGCCAGTGGTACGAGGAGATGAGGGTGCGGGTGGCGTATGGAGGCGTGGTTTGCATCAGGACCAAGCCACCGGGGCTGTTGGTGTTGCCTTGATCGCAGAACAGGACTCCTCCTTGATAGTTAATGCCGCCATTGCCCATCGCCACGTTGGTCTGGAGCTCCTCGTATCGCCATTTCCCCTCCCGTCGTGTGAGCTTTCCGACCTTGATCGTCTTTCCAGAAGCCGTCGGTACAGCATTACTGGTGATGTAGATGGCATCCTGTTCAGGATAGTACACGCCAGCTTCGTGGGCGAACGGCCAGTCCTTCTCTACCCCAAGCTCGATGCTCGGCGTAGCGCCAAGAATCTTCACAAAGCCATCATCGTAGACGGCGAAATGAGGCTCTTGGAATTCCTTGAGAGCTCTGGCCGCCGTGACATGACATTTCTCCTTCGCGGAGACGCGCTACTTTCTTGTCAGCCAGCTTCCGGACCGTACGACAACAACAGCCTCATTCACCTTGCAGTTCGCCGGCAACGCCATAGCTAATCACGATTCCTCAGCTTCAGCCAGCTCCAGCTGGTCACCGCAACTCAATGATATGCCTATTGAGCTCAGTCGGCGACTCGACCATGGCGTGGTCGTCACAATCGCCGTCACTCCCCGAGCAGGACGTGCACCCCAGCGCCAAAGCTTGATAGCGTTTGCAACCCACCAGGGAACATGCGGAGCAAATGGAGCTATGGGGAAATCCTTGCTGTGTTATGACGGGACGGATACACATAAACGTGGCGCCCCAGCTTTTGGCGGCGAGGGAAAAAAATCTGGAGTCTCGTTTCCTTCTGCGCGAAGCAGTGGTTGTTTTGTGCTGAGTCGATCTCGCCCTGTGAGGAGCGAAGCGTCGGTGCCAAGATCAGCTGCATAAAGCTTAGCCTTTCGGTCTCGACCGGGCTCCAATTGAGAAGTCAGGTACATTGGATCTCGACGCCGTCAACCACAAAAGGTCCATCACCACGCCTTTTTCTTAGAGGACTTCTGCTTGAGCACTGCTGCATCCTTTGTCAGCAACGCCCTGAACGCATACGCCAAGATGGCCCAGCTGGAGGGCAACACCTTGCTCTACACAGTCTCGCTGCTGGCGTGCATGGGATTCCTGCTCATTGGTTACGACAATGGACTTATGGGAGGGCTGGTGAACGCAGCATCTTTTGACGGGACCTTCAACATCGACACTGACACCAATTATGGCACCAACATCGTCGCGTTGATTGTCGCAATCTATGAGGTATGGCCGAAGTGTTCAAGGCATACTCGACACCGAAAACATCTGCTGACCTTCGTAATTTTCGATAGATCGGCTGTTTTCTCGGTGCGATTGTTACCAGTTTCATCGGTGAGCAACTTGGTCGCCGACGCAGCATATTCATCGGAGTCGTGATCATGATTGTGGGCGCGCTCCTGCAGGCCACGGCCTACTCTGTTGCCCACATGATCGTCGCTCGTATCGTATCGGGTGTTGGGATGGGTTTCATCAACTCTACCGTCCCTGTGCTCATGGCCGAATTCGCACCTAAGGCCACCAGAGGTATCTATGTCTGTGCCCAGCTCTCGACGCTGAATTTCGGAATCATGCTGGTGTATTGGATCGACTATGCCTTCGGAAAGGTCGCAGGAAGTCCGAGCTATGCCTGGCGCGTGCCGGTCATTCTGCAGTGCATCTTCCTGATTCCCATGCTATTCATCATCACCATCATTCCCGAGACTCCTCGTTGGCTGATCTCTCATCACCGCACCGAGGAGGCGCTAGATGTCCTGCGGCGCCTGAACAAGAAGAAGATGAGTGATACTGCCATCGAGAGAATGCACGCCGACATCTGCAACACCGTGGCTTACGAAGCCTCGATCGGTGCGGGTACATGGAGTGATCTCCTCAAAAATGATGACATACAGTCTCGTCGTCGCTTCCTGATCGCTTGCAGTGTTCAGATCTTCCAGCAGCTCGGTGGCATCAATGCACTCATCTACTACTCCAACACCCTCTTCTCCAAGAGTCTTGGGTTTGATGACGAGCTGTCCGCGTTGATGTCAGGTTTCCTGAACACCTGGTTCTTTGCAGCATCCTTCATCCCGTGGTTCCTGATTGACCGTGTGGGAAGAAGACCACTGTTCCTCTCCATGATCAGCTTGATGGCAGCTGTGATGGTGGTCCAAACCGGCCTCATCTGGAATGTCGAGAACAAGACCGCAATTGCGACGTCGTGTGGAGCTGGTGCAGCAGCCATGCTGTTCATCTTCCAGGGTGCTTTCACCATTGGCTTCCAGGCCACTGTTTGGGTATACCCGTCGGAGATCCTGCCTCTGAAGCTCAGGCAGAGAGGGTCTTCCATTTCGACCGCGAGCAACTGGATCTGCGTAAGTTGCACTCCCCTCGAGCAGAGACTTCTGAGCTGACCGAGCGTAGAATTTCCTAATTGTCTATATCACCCCTCCAGCCATCCGAAACATTGGCTATCGAACGTACATCATCTTTGCTGTAAGTGGAATGCCACACGACTCACAATTCTCCATGCTGACGATGGCCGCAGGTCCTCAATGCTCTCTGGGTGCCAATCATTTATTTCTGCTTCCCCGAAACCAAGGGTCTTGCTCTCGAAGACGTGGACCGCTTGTTCGCCAAGTCCGAGGAGGCCCATAGGCAAATGAGTGCCGTGATCCACGACGGAAAACCTGTGGATGATGTTGAGATGATCGCCGACGTAGCTGACAAAAAGGCCTAGCTCTGTACAGAAGGTGCGATACTGTCACAGCGGGCATGGAGACAAAGATATAAAGCTGTGTCACAGTGCCAGCTGTCCATAGCGTCGATTCCATCGCTAGCTCGCGTACCGAAACGGTTGGCAGCTTCTGTAATCAATAAGATCGTGGTGTTTTCTGATGTTGGGATGTTGTTGTCCAGATCAGACCAGAACGATTCCGCTAGGCAGGCGCGTCAATCGGGGTTCCTGTGGCACCTTCATAGCACACCCACTCATGTCTCTCATCCTCTCATTGACCTATTATCAATGCCTTGCTGCTGCTACACTGGACCTCCGCTACCCGTGCAAAGAACAGGACTGGGAGTCATGCGACTTGGCAACCATGTTAAGTTCAAGTCTACCCCTAACCTGTTGGGTCATTGCCTTCGGATTCGAATTTTCGTCCAGAAAATCGACTCCATCAGAACCGAAGAAAAGGTGGTTAGCGACGCCTCGCCAGGAAAATGCCCTACCTCAGGGCCAGTCTCAACACGTCGCCTCTCGTAAGTGGCTGTACCCCTACGAGGATCCTGACGACGGCGATATGGCCAACGGCTATTGCCCTTCAATGGGCATTGGAATCGACTAGCCCACCTTGGTACTCCTGCACCATCCCGTCGTCTTCTCTCTCAGCGAGAATCTTTCCGTTGTGAATGCTGGATTCTCGCTTCAGGAAGCTTCGATTATAAGTTTAAGGAAGAATTGCGGATCCCGTACCATAGTCGGGAGGGCGTACTTCGACTACGGACGCTCTAAATGTTTAGGTCACAATGTCGCTTTGAAAGAACCCAACCAGATCTATAGAAAGGTTGCAGAGGGTCGCTGGGTCAATTTGCTTCTCGAAAGGTCCGGTCGAGTCTGGTTATCAAGCTGGGTTCGGGGTACAGAGTAGTATTTGGGTAAAGGAAGTCAGCCGTGAGACGCAATGAATGTGGCCATCAAGATGAGGCTTGCCAATCCCAGTTTTCCGGTTGCGAAGGGTTTGTCTGCAGAAGATGTAGGAGAAGGAGCAATCTCTGTCGTGCTCGAAGTAGGAACGGCTGTAGTAAAGGTCGAAGTACTCGTGATCGGATACCCAAATTGGTCAGTGGTGGGCGTCGGCGTACTAATCCGCGCAGCTGCAACAGTCACCTCGGTCATGGCCACTCCATGCGCAGTGTCCGCCCACAGGCAGTAGGGGGTCTGTGTCGGCACAAAGTCACCAATACTCGTCCCGAACCCAGCAGCACTAGTGTACGTCACAAGATATCCCGCCGCATTGTCAACATTTGTCGCCGCCAGGCTAGCGAGTGGTGTGGGCTCTCCAGTTGTGCACGTCAAGCCATTGCCTTGGTTGAGTGGTTGAATACCTCCAGCTTGATTCCCAGAAGGAGGTACGCGGCAACAGATCAGGTTTGAAAGATCCAGTTCTGGCGTCGTCCGGTTTGGATGCCAGGTCCACAGGTCTTGGGTCCTGTCGATGATCCAGCCGTCGCAACAAATGGTCTCGAAGTCGGATTCGATTGTGCCTCGTGTACTGTTGGCGCAGGTATTAGTTTCTGTACCGTCGAAATCTGACCAGAGTGCTTGGACGCAGAACTCCTTGATTGGGCCCGAAGGAATCGATGTCGCGGTAGAGAATGGCATCTCTCGAGACAACGTATCTATGCAATTGAAAATGATTAACTGGCGCTGATCGAATCCTCATTCATGGTGCGACTGGCTCTGAGTTCGAAAGAAGGTAGAGTCACGAGAAGGGGAACGAAGTGGTCACACAAGCACGGGAGACCTGTGCTCAAGGGATTCAGTGGCAGCCAATCAAGCCGCTCAGGTGCCTGATCGGTGCTGCGATATGTAGATTAGTTCGGGCCCGTCGTTGCCATCTTGGCAATACGCTGCTTGTTTCTCTCCCTGCTGCTATACTCAGCTACTACCTCGCCCAGTCGTCGTGTGTCAATCGTTACAACTGCCATAGCGGAAAATGCCAGCCGAGGGTAGCGTGCCAGTAAGGCAAGCCTCAATTGGAGAACGTGACACCCTCACCATGGAATCAATGTCTTGATGAAACTATATAGAGGAATAAACATCTCCTGGGGCACCATAAGAATCCTGGAGTTAATGCAAATGACTTTGGATTGCCACGTTCTGGTGCTCTGCCAGTACTCAGGATTTCCTGCCCCTGCTTTTGAGGCTATTGGAACGAGCGAGCGGCTTTTTCTGATAGCTTGCCAAGCTACTGCTGTTCGGCGATCGTTGGGCTACAGACTTTCGCTGCTTTGGCTCTTTTGGGCATATCAGCAAACCAGAAGTCCAGCGAAGAGGGAAGAAGAACGGGTCAAACTCACCTCTCACAAACGTTCTCGAAGGCAGAAAGTAGTGTCTAGATACAGATTAGCTTGAGTCTTGTTAGAGCAATCGCGACTTACCGTGAACTCGTGATCTTCCATGGAGCCGAACACCGGGTGATTTCCCAGCTTGCTAGCAGTGACACGTGGGCTCTTGATCCCAAATGCAATTCGTGCAAGATGTCGTGGATCATCACGATCTTGACAGGCTTCAAGCACTCTCATAAAGGCGGTCTGGTTCCAGTCACGACGGATAGGTTCAACTTTTGGTACTGCAACACGGTTTTGGCACCACGTACAATGCCCACACTCGGACTTGCCGTACGGAAGCGTGTCGCCAAAGTGCCCTGCAAGAGTGTGAGCAAAGCAAGCTTCGCTAGTCACGAGGTCCATGACCTGTTGCATTCGATCAAGAGCTTGTCGTTCTCGCATCTCCAGATCCTCGTACAACTCGTCGACGATCCGCTGCCTCTCTGCCGCAGGCGGTGGCCACTGACGATTCACAACGCGAAAGACGTTGACAACACCACTAACGCACAGCTCGACGAGTTGGCTTTCGTTCCAGTTGTTTAGCTTGCGAATAATATCGTTCCGCGGAACACGACTGTCGCGAATTGCTTTATCCATGTCCAAGGTGGTCCAAAGCTGCGCCGTTCTCGAAGCACTGCGGATGGCAATAGCCGCGGGTGATTGGTCGGTCTCAACCGGTCCCAGCTTCTTATATTTGTAATTGGCGTACTTTGGAGTCGTTGCTCGTAGGAGCTCGAATCGCAGCTCAAGCTGAGCGTAGATATTGCCGAGCACAGTCGGTCTGATGTCAAACTCCTTGGATTGGCTGAGAACAGTCGCTTCAATCACAGGCTGTGGGTCGGCGCTCGGCTCGAGTGCGAATATCTGCTTAAAAAGAGCGTTGACTGACTGCTTCGAGGGTAGATCACCTCTTGCAAAACTTTCACGAAGATGGAGGTCTTCAGCACACAGATACATGATACAATGGCTTTCGAGACTGTCGCGTCCAGCCCTCCCTATTTCTTGGCTGTAGCCCTCTAAGCTTTGAGGTAGATCGAAATGAACGACATTGCGAATGTCTGCCTTGTCTATTCCCATGCCGAATGCAATAGTTGCGCAGATGATCATGTCCCTCGAAGCCAAGAAAGCATCTTGAATCCGAAGTTTTTCTTCGGTCTTCATGCCCGCGTGGAAATGTTTGGCATTGAACTTAGCCCTGCAAAGGCGTTCAGCCAGATCTTCCGACTGCTTGTGAGTGGTGACATAGACGACGGTCGGCCCGGGGTGCCCTTTCAAAAACATGAAGAGCTTGTCATACGCGTCCTTCTTGTGTTGGCACGATTGTGCCCGTAGTTTGAGATTAGGCCGGTACGTGGACGTCCTGAACAAGCCTTGTTCGGGAACGTTGAAAGCTGTGCAAATGTCCTTAGGTAGTTGTCAGTGAGTGACGCTGTCAACTGGATTCTGTGGGAACGTGCCTTTGCAACCTGCGGCGTCGCTGTCGCGGTCAGGCAGACAACTCTCTCAGCGTCAATTTCTTTGGCGAATCTCGCGACCTTCAGGTAGTCCGGTCGAAAAGCATGACCCCACTCTGAGATGCAGTGAGCCTCGTCCACTGCAAGAAGACGCACGCCCCCTTTGACATTGGCCATGGACGCAACAAAGCCTTCATTGTTCAAGCGCTCTGGAGCACAGTACAGGATGTCGAGGGTACCATTTCGCATGTCTTCTACCGTTTGAAGGTATTCTTCCCTAGACTTGGAAGAGTCTAGTGAGGCAGCATTAACACCTCTGCGTTTCAAAGCGTCGGTCTGATCCTTCATCAAAGCCAGTAAAGGTGATACGATGAGCGTGATTCCACTCTCGGCATGGCCTTGTCGAGTTCCAGATTGGCGGTCCAGTTCTTTGAAGCATAAAGCCGGCACTTGATAGCAGAGTGATTTCCCGCCACCAGTCGGGAAGACAACTACGCTACTGCCGCCATTCAGGAGGCGAGTGATGGCGTCTTCCTGCTTGAGCCGGAAGCTTGGGATGTGAAATCTCTCCTTCAGCACTTTGTTGGCTACGTCCCTGGCGGCCGCTGACACCGGCTGTCCGCGAGCTTTCTTGATCGATGGACTGTCGATGGTCGATGCAGCTTTGCGCTTCAAAGGGTTGGTGTTCTCGTCGAGTTGGAGCAGGTCTGCTTCATCTGAAGACGATAGACCAAAGTCATCATCACCACCACCGAGTGACGGCATGGAGTGTGATACAATGCTCAGGCTGAAGTCAGAAAGCCGGATCAAGCCGCTCTCGGAACACTTCACAAGCGAAAGGTCATGTCGCGGGCATCAAGTGTTGTTAAGAATCGTGTCGGAAGTCGCGTCCCTGCGGAACTCTCTCTTTAGGGTTCGGCCAGGGTAACACGTCAGCACGTGACATGGAACGGCACTGATGGCCATCACAAAGCTGACATTTGACACATGATACGGTCATGCTGGTTGCCATGGAGTAAAGGGAGGCAGGCTGTCATGTCGGCCAATCTCATCTCTCAGTACCTTCCATCTGCTTCACCAGACTACAGGTGGTGAAAGTCGACATTGGTCAGTAGTGCGTGATCCAGGAGTGATGTGTGAACGAATACATATTTGTACAGGGACACTCTCGCCACGAAGCGAAACAGGGCTATCTCAATGCGGAGTTTGACCACAGACCCTGCTTTTCGAGATCCTCGCCCGTTCTCTTTCGCTTCCGACGTGCTCTCTTCCGCCTTTTCTTCAATGTTCATGGCCTGGCCATCGTTGTACTACACTCGCGCATGGATCTTGCGGATTTCCTGCTTACCACACGGCAGTATGCCTTCGGAACTTTTCTGGCCCGTCTTGCTCAGGGTGGCTTCACTGCGCGGTGTTCTTGACCTGCCAACATTCTGCTGCACATCGTCCTTCGTACCAACTCCAGGCTATGCGCCCGCGCCTGGATCGTGGCCCAATTCCTTCAGCTTCTGTATCGCTTCCTCATCACCTTCAGCAGCTTTTATGCGTAGTTCTCGTCTTTGTAATTTGATGAAGCGCTTCTGCTTGTAATTTGCTAGGCGCTCTTCTGGCGTGGGAACTGGAGGTCGTTGCTCAGCGGGTAAGCCGAATGGCGAGATGATTCGTGCCACGACGTGTTCCACTGACTTGCTGACTTTGAGTCGATGCAGCTCGACCACATCGCCAGTGGTCAGGGAGGAATTAGGGTCGTGAACGAGGTGATTTATGTCGTGGCGGTAATACTAGCAATTTCGTCAGGCCTGTGCCACGAGTGCTCATGCTCTTCATTCCATACCTTTTTTATTCGCTTGTTCCATCTCTGAGCTGCCACCCGCACTCTCACAGTTTTGTTCATCTTGCCATGACTGACCACCACACCAACAATCTTTCTATGCGGTTCAACCTTCTCCCATTGCTCCTGCTCATTGATCGGCAGACTCTCAGCGCTAACATGTTGAAGTAGCTGCATGGGCATATGCCGTTGTGGTAGCTGCTGTGATAACAGTTCTGCTGGTTTCACACTCGAGTAGTCTTGGCTGAGAGATGGTTTTGGCTGTTGGTCCTGCTGTGTTGCGAGGCATCTTCGGCAGAGCCACTGCGGCTTGACAGGCTTGGTCGCGAGTATTCGTAGCGGCAAGGAGAAGGAACGCTGGCTCATTGTGCGATGCTGCGAACTTGTACTGAGAACGTGCAGCTTGCGAAGTTCCGATCCGTTGACCAGCCCGGAAGCGATGTCAAAGCCAAACACGTGACCAATGCCAAGCATCGGAACCGGAGGTGCTGGCCTACTACTCCGTGCTCCAAGGTCAAACTGGACACCAGATCCAACAATTACTTCCACGTCCACCTTTCATCGCTCATCCGGACACCGACGACAGATCTGAACAGGAATGTCTCGAGGCGGCGGAACTACTCTTTACGTCACTGGCTTCGGCCACGGCACCCGCGCGCGCGACCTTGCCTACGAGTTCGAGCGGTACGTCCAGGAACAGCGATGATCCTTCTCCGAGCAGCACTCAGACGACACTCTTTCATGCCCCACTCCGTATCCCCCTTGGCATCGCTACAGAGACACACCTCCTCTATCTTGATTGCATCAGTAGAGCGGTCCTAAACGCGTTAAAGTCCAGCCTTAGGCACTCGACGCGCGCTGCGAAACGCCGAAACTCAACAATAAAGAGGATGTAAATACTGACATGCCTCAAGATATGGACGTCTCGTGCGTTGCGACATTCCCGCACCACGAACCGCGAGCTCCAGACTGTAGGTTGCGTCTACAACACAGCATTAGACCGATTGCTGATGGCATATAGCTTCGCTTTCGTGGAATACGAGAACCGCCGGGATGCCGACGACGCCTACTACGAGATGCATAACAAGAGAATTGGGCGCGATGACCTGTTGAAGATAGAGGTAAGCGATGAACTATCTGGCAACGAAGCAAACCCAGTACACCGAGTCTGACCCTTTCTAAGTGGGCACGCACACCACCTTCGGCAAGCTGGCGGTTTGACCAGGGCTCCGGCCGGGATGGACGTGATGGAGGTCGTGACAGCCGTGGAGGAGGTAGTCGTCGTGAGCGTTCTCCACGCCGGGGGCGCTCTGGCTCTCCCGCACGTAGCCGTCGCTATGATGATGACCGCGACCGGGACTACGACCGTGGCTCACGCCGTGACGACCGCGATCGACGTGATCGAGACCGCTCCCGTACCCCAGACGATCGCGACCGTGGCGCTGATAGGGACCGCGGCGATCGAGACCGTGACATGAAGGACCGTGATCGCGAAGAAGACCGCGAAGAGCGCACTCGCGAGACTGAGCGTGAACGCGAGTACGAGGCAAATGGCACCAACGGCGAAGAACGCAAAGGTTCGTATAGCCTTCCATTGCGGGGAGTTCACGACATTGGTGCTGATAGTTCCGACCGGGCAGAGCGCGAAGAGCCTCCGCCAGCTCA
Organism: Pseudocercospora vitis; assembly: GCA_026120125.1. Taxonomy (NCBI): domain Eukaryota; kingdom Fungi; phylum Ascomycota; class Dothideomycetes; order Mycosphaerellales; family Mycosphaerellaceae; genus Pseudocercospora; species Pseudocercospora vitis. The sequence continues at coordinate 183,330 of JALRML010000014.1, read as the reverse complement.
CGACGATCTGGACACCGCGGAGTAAGCTGACGCGTCTGTAGCTCTCGACGTTCGCATGAAAGACTCGGTCTAGTAAGCCGGTATTCGACAGCGACATCGACGAGAGGCGCACACTATCCTGCAGCTCAGCAACAGCTGTGAGGAATTCCGCACACGGGGCGATTCCTTCCTATTCCCTTTCTTTGGAAAGGCACAAGACAAAAAGCAAGGCGCCATGGGATTTGATTGTGGTAAAGTGTATCATTGACCATTAGGAACAGGGTGGAACAGCTTCACAAGACAGGAAATAGCATTCGGACCGAAACAATCCTGCCCACGAAGCGGATCGACCGTCTCTGACTGACCTCGACGCCCCAGCATTCGTTCGTTCGGTCGCTCGTTCCCCTCCCAGTCCCGTCCCCGTCCCCGTCCTCGATCGAATCATGAAGTCGCAAACGACAGACACATCCACGTCAGCATGGTCGTGCTCTCCCGTCCCTCGCCGCCCTCCCTAACGTCAGTCCCCTCATCCGCGAACGAGCCGAGTCGTCCATCTCGTGTTCGGCGTCGATATCACCGGTTCTCGAGAATTGCATTCGAACAGCAGGATATCATTGACGGCACTGACCCTTACACAGCGTTCGAAGGTAAGAATTGCTGCAGCTTCCTTGCGGTTGCGAACCCTCTCGCAAGATGAGTAGTCTCACGTATGGCTGGCGCATAAGACACAGAAGTAGTAGAAGGTAGGATCAAGATTAGACCTTCCATAGGAAGTTCAGCAGATAGCTTCATTCGTACATTGCCATTTATTCAAGAGTTATTCCAGATCCTCGGGTCTCTTCATAGGACCCTTCGAGGGACTATGCACCATGGCGCCACTCTGCAACCTACTGCTAGATGCACCATCATCACGTCCACTGGGTTCCAGATTTGTAGCCAAGTTTAAGGAGTCTCGCATGATCCCTCCCGTCGTGCTGGTACTGTCTCTCCCAATGACGAACGCATCACCTTCACTCTGCCTCGCCTTCGAGAGCGTCCCCTCCGCACCAGCTCCCAGCCCATCCACAGCAAACCGCTCTGCCTCGACAATTTCGTGCGCTTCCCTCTTCGCCTCCTTTTGCATTTTATTGTATTTCAACCAGTTATATGCTGCGATACTGGCGATCGTGACGACCAATCCAGAAACATTGATGGGAGATAATTCGTCGCCGAATGTGATGGACGCGGCGGAGATGGTCAAGACTTCCTTGAAAATCCCGCACACGGAGAGCGTGACGACCGAAGTGCGTTTGAGGAGCGCAAATTCTGCTGCGACCATGAGGAAGGCGAGACAGCCCGGAAATAAGAGGATGAGGGAGGCGAGGAGTGGGTTGTGGTCGGCGGACAAGGATTTGACTCCGGCTATGACGGCCGAGGGACCTTCGATTGGTAAGGCGAGGAGGAACAGGATGAGGAACATTGAGGGGGTGAGGAAGAATATGCTCGAGAATGGATTCGATGTGGCTGGATTCCGGAGGAGCAGGATTTGTGTCAGACTCCATCGGAATCCGGAGCAGAACGATGCTGTCATGACGAGAATGAAGCCCAATGCGTTGAAGGCTGCTTCCCCGGAAACCATCAGGATCACTCCAACCGTCATCAAGAGGATGATGAGGCAGAGTTTTAGAGTGGGCGTTTCGAGCTTGAAGATGAAGGCGAAGAGAAGCACGAAGGCTAGCACGCTGGATTTGCACATGGTAAAGAATGTGAGGGATATGAAGCGTAGACTGAAATTTCCTAGGCCGATGTCCAGTGCTGTGGCGGCTCCACAAGGGGTAATGCGGGTGAGGTAGAACGAGCGGGTCATCAAGGGTTGCTTTGTGGTGTCGTCTGTTCTCTGCTGGTTCTGATTGTCGCCTAATCGTTGGTATTGATGCGAGTCGGGTTGACTTTTTGTGCCGTCTCGTCCGGGGCGGAATTGTGGGAGGACGAAGATTACAGCTGATGCTAGAGAGAACTGTACTAGCATGTGGATGCTTGTCGTGAAGAGTGGAAAGTGGAAGTCGAGCATTTCTTTACTGAACATCCATTTGTTGTAGACGCTGATGGATATCGAGAAGCTGTACCACAGCCCAATCAGGACTCCATTGATGACAAGTCTTCGGACCATTGTAGCCTTTGCGATGCCCTTCTCTTCCGCCCGTAGTTCGTCGCCTGCTATGCGATTGTCCAGTTCTGCATTCCGCTTTCTCTTTCGCCGTCTTTTCTTGCGCTCTGTTCCTGTAAGACCAGTCTCTTCGTCATCTGTCAAGTCCTCTGCGTCTGATGAAAGTATAGAGGACATCTCCATGTCTGTGGATTGGTCTGATTCCGAAGTGGCCTTCCCGTCGTCTTGCGTCCGTGTGGGTGCAGTTGCGGCCGAATCTGCAAATGCAATACTCCTACTTGTCCTCTGCGAATGCGACTTGTGGCTATCCATAAGTTACAAGCCAACTTCTGCGCGGTCGTCGTGTAGTATGTGAGGCACGTCCACGGATGCGCGGCGTATAGTTGAGGCTGCTGGATGAAGCCTACGTTGCCGAAGGGAAGAATGATGGAGTACACGATGGATCAAGTGGGCTTCACACCAACACCATCCGACTGGATATCAACCGCATGCCTTCTGGTAGGGGGTGTCCTGATGTTCACAAGGCTCATGAGCCAATCCCGGTCACCGGTGTGAGGTCTACTTTCAGGGTCTCGGATCACGGATACACCCCTGGAAGTATCTTCATCTGGTCACCGACCTGATCACTTGGCTTCTCACACGGCTTCTTTTCTGCCTCATTTGTGGCACCGTCATTGGCCATTTGAGCCGGGCTTGGCTCAGAGTATGAGCAATTGTATGTATACCAACAGTCATCGCCTGTTGAAATCCGTATATGACCGGAGCTCGGGACAGCTACCAGCCGCATACGGCGCTCGATGATGTACTCCGTTCCCTTCGCTTCTGCTGCTCCTTGTTGCCCGGGCACTATCTGCAGAGTGCTGCACTGCTGGATCTTGATGAGTAGATGCTTATTTCCGTTGTGCTAATAAAAATAGTCCCTGATCCCTGAGCTCGCGCCCATACACTTTCTCAGCTGATCGTCATGGGAGTCCTCAAAGATATCGAGATGCTCTTCGTGAGCGCCGATGAGCTGAATGATGTCGGCATTCCATCTGTTTCGATGGCGCTGCTACAAAGCCCTACCGGAGACATTGAGCAATCAGTCATTACCAACGGAGATGAAAACACAGAAACAGTCTACCAAGCGTGCAGCATTTCCAAAGCTATTACGGCTTTGGCAGTCGCCAAGCTCATCGATCTGGGAAAGATCACATATGCAACTAAATTCATTGATCACGTTCCGGACACGTACTGGAGAGCAATATTGGATCCGCGGACCGAGTATCTCATAGAGTACGTTACAGTCGGCATGCTAGTATCACACAGGTCGGGCTTATCGCAGCATGGTTTCCCAGGATATGCAGGACAGCCGCCAGACGTAAAACGGGTTATTGATGGCCAGCCCCCTGCGAACACTCCCAGAATGCGCTTTTTGAGTTTCCCTGGCTCCCAGGTCTCGTATTCGGGTGGCGCGTTTACCCTTCTTCAAGTACTTTTGGAGCATGTGCTGCAAGTGCCATTCCCAAAGCTCATGCAGGAACTTGTACTTGATCCGCTTGACATGACCAGGAGTTGGTTCGGAGATACTCCTCCAGAAGAAGACAATTATGCAAGAGCGCACATGACTGCATATACGCCTGGCACCACGTACACAAAAGGCTATCATCGCTTCGCTGAGCTCGCTGCGGCAGGCCTGTGGACAACGCCAGCAAACCTCCTGAAGGTTGTCTCGGCTGTACAGACCTCCGTACACTCCCATGATGGCTTTCTTTCCCCTCACACAGCTCGCGAAATGCTCACGAAACCCTCGCCAGACGACTCCAGCCTATCAATGGCAATGGGCTGGGGTGTGGACTCAGCATTCTTTGCGCATAGTGGAGATAACGATCCAGGATTTAATTGCTATTGTATTGGCGCTCATGAGTCGACCCTGTCCAAGATAGGCTTGCATGGACATGGCCTGGTGAGTCTCGCAATCATGACAAACTCTGCACTTGGTTGGCCTTATATCAAAAAGATCATTGCGGCCATATTCACACTGAAGAATTGGCCACGATACGAGACTTTACCGTGCAACTTCGGCAAAATGACTGATTTTGTCCCCTTTCCCGGACCCGAAGGCGTATATCCTGGTTCCGATTGGAAGAACTATATCGGACACTGGGCTGCGATACACCACGACGGCAGCGAATCGAGCACGCCTGCAGGATCCATTGCGAACACGCCTTCGTCAAATCAGGCAGTTGCAACATTTGGCCGGACGAGCGCATCGAGAGAACCTGAGTATGAAATTTATGATGACGAGGACACCCCCATGGTCGCATTTGACGGAGTTGGACAAGCGATGCGATTGAGAATCGGGACAGTGCCTTGGATCTCTCTGGATGGTATGGCGATAACAACATTTGTGGTTGATGGTCTCGAAATGGCTTTCAAGCTGAGTCGAGACGGGAATGGAGAGCCAAAAGTACATTTGATCCAGACGGCAGTTACAGAACTGAGGAGGGTATGATTGCCGGAATGCTGCACTAGCTAACTCCACTCCACAAAAGGAACAAGAATTTCCTCGCCTTGTTACTCGTGACCCTACCGATCGATCTTCATTACACCGGCCGTTGCGGGGAGTTGCCGCGTATATCAAAGCTAGGTATTCACATGGTCTGCTTCTCGAAGATCTTGGTCAGCTCAACAATCGGAGTGCGCACTAATCCAGTTTGAAAAGGTGTGCAGTGGTCGACTTTGGTTGTATCCACGCCTTTCGTTGAGACAGTCTAATGCACAGTGCGAAGTGCAGTTCGTGTAGCACTATAGTTGCTCAAACTACGCATTTCGTGTCAGAGCTACGAGGAATGCAGGACAGATTCCTGTTCCAGAGCCTATACTGAACACAATCTATGGCAGCTCCTCTCTCTATCGCACATATGTGTCCAGACTTCCGGTCCCAAGTATCAAATCCAACCCTCAGGGCGAATTCCCTATTGCTTTACACAATCCACCTGAAACATCTCATTCTAAAATCGGCACGCCAAACTCCTTCAGTGCCCGCATCGGCTCATGCCGAAGCCACGCATCGACTTCCTCTTGTGAATGGCACATCACGATGCCCACCATGGCGGCAGCATTGCAGGAAATCGTAACACCGCCTTCAACCTCGAACCAGCCCTTACTTCGTGGAATGACCATGATCGCCTCTTGAGTTACGACGACGTTGTGAGGTTGCTGGTCATCCATGCGTAAGACTTTCCGGCAATGATCGTAGCGCGCAAAGAGATCTTCGCCGTCGACGATGCTCGTTGACACCTGTTGGAAAGGACATGCGGTCGTGGGTATACCGTTCCACGACGCGGGACAAGGCAATACCTGCATGTGCTTATGTCCCTTACTGCTCCCCGCCTGTACGCCGCAATTGAAGATGCCGTAGTATCGGTTCCGGTCCAGCCGTGTGAGAACACTCCAAAGGGCAGCCAGATCTTTGGCGTTGAGATGATCACTTTGACGCTGGAAATCCAGCGTAGGCAGGACAAATTGGGGTCGAAAAACGCAGAACTTGTTTAGAATCAATTTGTGGGTGTCGTTGATTATCCCAAGACTCCATTCGCCTTCGCTTTCAGGAAATGCATTGTCTTGTGGCTCTTTCTGTTCTGTGTCGATTGGTTTGGACTTCAGGCTGTCGGTCACGTAGAATGTGAACTGTTCCCTTGTAAGTTTAAGCCGATCATAGGTGGTTTTATCTTACGCTGAAAGGGGCGGCTTCAACAAGGCGAGGTTGTACTTCTTTGTACAAGAGGTCGCCGCTGGCCCAGAGGCGATCAAATCGCTTGCAAGCTTGCTGAAGTAGGCCAGATTCTCCGTTCGAGCCCTGTATGTCTATTTCTTGTTGAGTCATGCCGCTCTGTCTAGGCACGCATTTGTGCTCTGAAAGGCGCTTTGGTTGTATGGCCAGAACCAACGAAGGGAGGGAGGTTGCAACTTGGCAGTAAGACATTGCGCCAAGAGTCTTGAAATAAGGCGTGAAAATTTGACTAGCATAGTGGAGTGCTTAGTCCAGGCCTGAGTAGCAACCAGCATGACCTATCCTCGCCAAGGTTCCAAGCACGTGAAGACAAAGGCATGGACTTAGCTTCTGGAGCCGTTGAAGTCATAGGACGAGATGTCATCGCCTTCACGCGTTCGCATTGGAAACTAAAAGACGGAGCGAGCTGGATGGCTTTTGTTTCATAATCTCCTATTTGGTCTGCCTGATTGAGAGATCCCACAGCCATGAAGAACATTATTCCCTTCTGATACGACACTCCTCTCAAGCCGGCCCGAATGTATCCTTCGACAAGTCAAGCGTGATGTTGCTCACATCCCCCAGGGTGGCGACGCTAATATGCGGCCAACTCAAGGTATTGAAGTTGAGAGTCACATTCTGGGAGTATTGGATCTGAGTCCACTTGACCTTCATCTTCTTCTCTTGAGCGAGCTTATCAGTCGGCGGAGCAACGAATGTCGGGCCAGGGATTCCTGATTTGCTCAACATGCGGAACTCTTGCTGCTGATTCTGTTTCGGTTTGATGGTGATAGTGTCTGTGACGGTCTCGATCCAGTATCTGCATTTCATAGTGACTGCATGGCCGTTCTCGTCTCCCATCGGAGTGGCTCTGCCGTTCACAGGGTCTGGTTTGCCATTCGTTTGAAGCGGACCAGAAATGATATTGCCACCGAGGAAGCCAATGTTGGCCGTTCCGCCGCCGAAGTATTCCTTCTTCTGAGATGGATCTGTGGTGACCTCAAAAGTGGTAAAGGACTCGATCTGTTGGTCGGCAATGGCTCTGCGCAAGACTTCATTGGGGTCTGTCAAGACAGCCTGGTCGATCGTCTTTTTCTCTGCGTTGTAGTCAGTATCAGTCCGCACGTGGAAATGTATAAGGTCACTACTTGCTTTCAAATTCCGTGAGTTTGCTTGGTAGTCGGTCTGACACTCCATTTTCATCGCCTATGGTTTGTCGAGCTTGAAAGAACTTGGCTAGGCTCTTAGGCTTTCCGATATCGAAAGGAGTGATATCGACAGGACCTATGTCGTTCTTCGTTGGCTTTCCAGACTGCATGGGCTTCGGCGCAAGACCTTGGGCATTGATGGTGGTTCCATGGGGAATGGACGCCATGCGGTTCATCGTCGCGCCCTGTTTTGGGGAATCAGAGCCCTCGACGAGCATAAGGCATCCAGGTTCAAAGTGAATGGCGACTGGCTTCTTTGCATCATCTAAGCCTGACGATTCGTCCTCGAAAGCTCCGACTCGTTGGACGTATGCCAGGCCCTTAAGTGTAATGTCCTTTTGCGCACCCGTTCCTCGGTTGGGGACATCGCCCAGGGATGCAGTGAATGTGGTGGACTCCGCAGTCAGATTCAGCTCAAGTACATCATCTCGCCCTCGCCAGATGGTATTGTAGCCCTTGCCCGCAAAGGTCTTGTTCTGAAGAAGGTTCAATGGGAATGCACCATCTACCAAGCGTGGTGCTGCGCCGAAGGCTTGATCCAAGAGTACCTGTTGTCCGTTCGTCTGTGCCGGCGCAGTGGCTGCAATACTCACACCGTTGGTATCCGGTCCGGCCGGTACTCGTGACGATACTCGCTTATCAACAGGCTGCCAGTTGAAATTACCCAGACTGATGGCCGGCAGATCACCCCTCTGGACTTCTGTGAGCAATCTTTCGGTCGCCATGGTGGGTATTGAGGCTGCCTTCGAAGGTGATGTTGCTCGTGGTATGGAGAAATGAATCAGCGTTGATTGTGAATTGGCCGAGGGTTGCCAAAGTCACTGTCAGAGTACCTTAGATTTCCATCCCAAATCTCGGGACAGCTTGCTATCTTTTGTAGCTCGTCCTGAGCTACAATGCGCTGTGCAGCATTGAGTAAGCGTCAGTTTGGGCTTTGTCCTGTTGCATGGCCACGCTCGGAGACCTGATTTAGTTCGGTGCTTCCGACTGTGCTTCAGGTGCAGTTTCAAGCCACTTGAGCTTCGCTCACGTCTAGGTACCTATTTCCTGAAGGACGAATTGCTCAGGCCCATCGGTACAGCGCATGTGAAAAACAATCATGGCCTTTAGCGACATTCAGCTACGCCCCGCCCCGTCTTCTGTGGCGTCGAGTGAGTTGCGCAGAAGAATATGTAGGCTTCTGCCAGCGTTGCTAAACTTGCCGTCTCTGCTCAGCGCATGCGAGATTGGTTTCACACAGGCAGGGTCTAGATACGACAGATGTCAGCAGATATGTTGCAACAATGATATGTCAATGGCCACGCAACGCTTTAAGTTGTCTGTGGCTGCAGCTGCGAGCAGCTGAGCTCTGGGAGAGGAGCTTAGCAACATTGGAGCTCACTCCGCGAAGGAACATTGAAGGCAAGCTGCATATCTGCACGTGGCCAGACTCTGGACTCCAGTCTGTAGGAGGAACGCCTCCCTACACTATGTTTAGTAGATTGGAGTGCCATGCGTAGGTATCCGTAGGTATCAGCCACAGGCGCTGGACCGTGTCTGGCCCGGGAGATGATCTGCAAAACGTATGCATGGGAGCGAAGAACGGGCAGACCGAGACCAGAAGCCAATAGATGAGCTCGAGATGGTCAGACCACCATATGGCGTGGTGCGAGGTGAGCAGCACGGGCAGAAGAGGTACATGTGCTGTACGATGTCTTTGTTTCTCTTCAAGACATGCTTAGTAAACGCCAAGGTCCGGTCGATAAAATTGATTGGACTCAATCAAAACCTTGTCTTCTCCTGGAGCAGACCCGTATTACATCTACCTCAGCTGCGAAGGAGAATGCTATACACCACCTCTCTCAATTGGACCCGCAAACGACCAAACAACAACAAATTATATTATACTAAGCCTCAATGATTTCATAAATGCCTGGGAGAGCATTCCTCATTGCCGGAACCGCGCCGTCATTTCTCGCCACTTGTCGATCCGTCTCCTTTCTGCTCCATCAGCGACCATACTCCAGCTGTCGCAAATCTCGACCTCTCCGGCGTTCCAGATGTCCAGATCTATTGCTTCATCGGTTGAGCAGGATAATACAGGCTGTGCTACATCTGGTATATCTTCCAACCAGCTCTTGATGCGCATCGGATCGATAGAAACTACCCAATCCTTCTCTAGGCTGATGCGATAGCCATCGTCAACATCGTCCATGAATCCGGACGCGATGTCAGATCCGGGTGGTTGAATATTGGCTTCGAGCAAGGCTGCTTTGGCAGTCTGATATTCTTTCTCTGCTTCAACAAGCCAACGAGTCAAGCGTTGAGTCTCCCGCAGCTCTTCCACCTCAATGTCTGCCAGAGTTTTCACATTCTCACCGGCTTCCATCTGGTCGTCGCGTTCCCGCCGTTCCTGGTCGAAATGGTTCTCGCGATCGTAAAGCAGGTGTTGAGCGTCCTCAAACTGCTGTTTGCACATGTCGAAATTGTAGAGAAGAGTTCTCGGGTCAACCTCTGCCTTTGGGACGCTTTGTGCCATTTTCGAAGCCGGCGAATGGCTGGCCATACTCGACGCGTGTTGGCTACCCGTAATGGATATTGTCTGGTGAGGGAAGGCCTCGGAGCTCTCAACCACGATGCCTACCAACCCTGGCAGTCCTGCCGCGGGCAATTCCGTGGACACTGGACGTGTGGTTATGAGCTCCATGACGTGCTTTTGACTCGCGCGATTATTTCGAGATTTGCTTCTACGACTGAAGCGCTGCTTGATAGCCTTGACCTTCTTTGATTGTTTGAGGCTGTACAAAGGTAGTGTAAGCAGAAAAAGGCTCACAGCTGCCAAATCGGTCATCTTGCTTCCGAGCCTTCGAGGCTTGCCAAGTTTGGTCATGGTGAACAGAGTGAGTGTCTGGTTTCCTTGAAAAGGTTGCTGACAAGTTGAATAGGCCCGTATTGTAAGGGAGATGCTTCTACCCTCACACGTTTGCTAGCACCAATAAAGGGATACAATGCTTTATCTTGGAACGTTCACTTACCACCCATTCACTCGTCAACAAAGGCATTCAGTTCAGGGTCTATCTACCAGAAGTTCAAGGATCTACGGTGAATGTGCAACCATTAGTCCTTCCGATGTCCCTTATCCAGACTGATTCACCGGAACATGTGCCATGGAGCATCAACAGGGCTCATGTCCTCACTGTCATTGCCTGTCTATGACATTGCATTGCTTTGTCTGTGACAAAACATTCACTACACAGAGAACTGTTCAGGGCTACAAATTTCTTGTCATAATTTCAGAAGGACAGCAAAAGTGAAAGAGATTATGTGAAGGTTCCCGCTGCCACCTCCAGTCATACAGCAAATGTGCATTTCCTGTCAATCGTTTCCTCTCATCGTCGGGTGTCTATCTTACTCCTCTTCACCCCTCCGTCAACCTAGAAAAGCAGCAGTATACCACCTCCTGCAGTCCATCGAACACCGCAATCCACGAGACAAGCGAGGGTTCGTATTTTTCTTCGTACCAAAGCAAGTCGACGCCATGCCGTCAACACTCCGCCAAAAAACCCGCACCCGCGTGTTCGCCCAAGTGTTCCGCGGGCGTAACCGCAATACCACCAACATTCCCATCGAGGTCGTGGATGAGGCACTCGAGGAAGATGTTCATGGAACAGATCAACAGCAGATTGTCCCATCCGGTCCGGAGCGTGAACAGGAGAACCACGACCCGGAAGGTGAGCCCTTTGAGGTGCCTTCATATCATAGGCGTAAGAATAAGAGCGAGGCGGCCAAAAAGTCTCTACAGGAGGCAATTATCATCATTAACGAGGCCGACAGCATGAAGTCCGACCAGAAGATTGACGAAAGCTGGAATGACCGGAGAGCTCGTAAGCAAAAAGCCTTGGAGACATTCACCGAGCATCAAAAGCAGATGGCTCTCAAGGAAGAGAACAGGCGGCATGCAGCCGTGATGCAGCGGTTTTCACAGAGTTATGCTGTCATCGGCCGACGTGGTGCACGGTCTGTCAAGGACTACCAAGAGCGCACCCTAGTCTACCAGGTTCCCTATAAGGATATCAAGCCTGCTCTCATTGCACGAGTCAACTATACCTATCCTCTCTGCGAGAATTCAAAGATCAAGAAGGGCTCCAAGGGAACCCATTTGGATGCTAGCGGCAGATGGTATCTTACCAAATCTCGAGCCGTCGTCATTGAGACTCGTCACGCCAAGCGTACGGTCCAGTACGAGATCTTGACCTTCGGCGACACTGGCGCAGCTCACATTCCGGAAGATGAGTTGTGCGAATACATCAACCTGAAGCCTAAGGGTGTGGTCAGCTACGTCCCGCAAATTCCAGGCGCGCCGGTTTTGGAAGTCGGCATCAAGTTGGGGTATCGACCACTCAATCGTACAACCATGGTGGTTCGCATTTCCTCCCCACAGACGCGTGAGATCCGCGACCAGCAGGAATTGGAAAAGGTTGGCTACATCACTGACGAGAGCTTGAAAACGCTCCGCAAGGCCGTCCACGCTCTCCAGGGCCGCGATGCCATGAGGGAATAAGAGATATAGAGCTAGATGAGATGAAGAACGTGGAGGTGAGTGAGGATATTGGTCGGATTTATAACGATCTGGCGCATGATTTCGGCGTCCGTCGTCCTTTATGTATTCCATGGGTCAGGTTTCAAGGGATATGGCGTCAGGAAGGATCTCGTTTTCCACTAGGAGGCAGCATGGAGATTACATCATGAGGCCGGCGAGCCTCCACAATATCAATGACAGTAGGGTCGAGTGAGGTGAGACACTGCTGGTCTCCACCATTCAGGATATATCTAGCATTACATACTGCATCTGACTGAGCTGCATGCTCACTGCTTCATGGCAACATGAGCCGAAGGGTCCAATGGAATCTTCGATTTATAAAAACATTGCTAAAGTAGGAGCCAATGTTCGAACATGCATAGTAGGTGAGTGTTCAGTCTGTTCACTACTTCGATCATCGCAGGCCTTACAGCGCGGGCAAATGGTCGTGCTCATATCGTCCGCTCTAGTGCCAGCCAACTCCACACTCACTCGGGAGACAATCTTCAGCAGAATGAGTGAGGGTACGCTTTAATTGGGTCATCCATGCTGGTGTCACTCTAGTATATCGACCGCCTCCTGGCGAACTGTTCAGCTAAGCAGAGCTCTTCTTCTTCTAAAGCCCCATCTATGCCCCCATCCACACGACTAGTAAGTACTAGCATGATTCGCAATAACCCCACCATCAATGACCATGATAGTGCCATTACAATACGCCCCAGCCTTACTGGTCAGATACAGAATCGTGCCGCTTATCTCCTCCTCCCTCCCCATCCTCCTCTGCGGCACCAAGCTCCTCGGCATAACTCCACCCGTGTGTTCCCAAGCCTTGGACACTGCCGTGGTCATGTCACTGGGAAACCAGCCGGGAGCGATGACATTCGTCCGAATATCCTTCTCCACCAAGAAATTGCCCAAATTCTTCATCAGATGATGGACACCGGCCTTGCTCGCATTGTAGATGAATGAATCGGTGAACTTGACCAAGCCGGCTGTGCTCCCGAGGGCGATGACTTGACTCGTGGGAGCCGCGGGATCCCTTCGCTGATTTCCGGCGTCCAGCAACTCGAGGAAAGCCATGGTCGTGGTGAAGACCGCTGCGACATTCGTACTCAACGTCTGTTCCCAGACGGCTTTGGGTCGGTAATTGAAGTAATAGTCACGGATCTCGTGGACGGAGGATTCCGGGGTAGGTTTGGGCCGGGCATTGGGAGAGCTGTCGAAAGTGGTCTGGCCGGCGTTGCAGATCAGGACGTCAATGTAGCCAGTCTCCTTGGTGATTTGGTCAACAGCTCTCTGGAGGTCGTCGTGTTCAGAGGTACTGCCTTGGATGGGGATGATGTTACCGTGTGCCTGGGGCCAAGTCAGTAAGGATGACTGTCACATGCGTATGGAACAGAAAGTTCCCCGCTCGGGATGCGATAGGAGAAGCCACAGGGACTCACGGCTTGCTTGGCAGCCTCGTCTAATTTCTCCTTTCTTCGTCCCGTGATATAGACTTTGGCTCCGTTGTATTCGAGCGTTTTGGCAAGAATTAATCCCAGACCTGGGCGAGTCTTGTTAGGTACAAGCTGCTGGGAGTTTGAGCCGTGACGAAGCCCTACCTGTTCCACCTCCGGTAACGACGGCGACAAGTCCGGAGACGTTGTTCAGCGTTTTTGGATCGTATGCTGGGGTTGCCATTATTGTGGTAGGGAAGAAGTGTCGAGACAGTTATGCAAAGTCGAGACTGTGATAAACTAAGTGTGCTGTGACCCAGAGCGTGCAAAACTTGAGTAGGACGAGTCGTGAGCGATATTACGTTGGTGCTTGAGCTTCACGGGTTTTACATCGCCGTGGCGGTGGCCTGGTCGTACAATAAGACAAATCCGTGGCAAGGCCGGTCGATCACGCGGTCCAAATGTATACTAAAGTGTGACTACAGTTTGGCTTTTGCAAACTTGTCGTCGTGCTCAATGACATTCTGTTTATGCCAATCCGGATGTATCCCTCCCCCGTATGAGTTCCGATAATGCTCAAGATCATGTGCCGTGGCCGAGGCTTCTGGCACGTATCGTACCACAACGGTCCATATCTGATCACCCCTATTACGAGGGCATCGGAGAGCAGAAATCTGATGCCACAGGAATGGTTGGGTGGCACGGCTGAATGGAGCCAAGTGCACGAGTGAGCAGACAAAGTGATCATGAATGTGATCACTGATTCGAGCACCACAAAATGCAAGAAAATAATGTATCTGGAACTCCTGGGTACACAGTCAAGGATAACCCGGCCTTGTGACCATATCAGGCCATTGACAGCAGACTTTGGCACGACACAAGGCACGACTGCCGCATTGTAGAACATCAAAGTCTTTTCCAAGATCTACAAGACTGTAGCATGAATGTGATGGACCTGGCCATGCGAAGGCGGATCTGAACCGCGACATCTACCATTTCGCAGTGCAGGAATAGGATATTTGAGGCTAGGGCGGCTAAGGCTAGACAACCTAAAACATCCCTGAGCATCAACATCAGCGTCATTGACCCTCGTGTCTATACCGCTTCTCTTTCATCGTCTTTTACTTCCTCTGCCACCCCTACCCGACTTCGCACCACGTCCTTTCGCATCCGCACCAGCAGCAGCTCCGCTCAGCATGACCCGCACGCTTTTGACAGGAACAACACCAATGACTTCAGGCTCACGCCACGCCTTGATGAGTTCGGCCTCTCTGGGCCAAATCCTTTCCGTGTCCTGGCTCTGCATGTCCAGCTTTCTGTTGTCACTCGCATCCCGTGCCCACTTCCCAAGGATCTCTCTGACCGCCTTACCTTTCTTCTGCTGCCCAGGTTGCATTTTCGCCTTGTACTTGCACCTTGCCAGCGCGGCCCACGGGGCACAGATGGGTATGGCTTCTAGGATCTCATCGCCAGCTAGAGGCTGCCCGACGAGTGTGTCGAGTTGTACGAGTGCCGAGTCATGCTCCGCATCTTCTACACCTTCTTCGAGGTTCAACCGCCGGATCTCCTCGGCTTCGAGGCCTTCGCGCTGAGCTTTCTCATGTTGTGCTCTCCGACGGGCGCGAGCTTCCTCTACAGTCTCAGTCTTGGCAGCTTGGGCGGCAGCATCTGCTTCCCGTTTCTCCTCAGCTTTGCGCGATCCTAGTAGTCGCATGGCAATCTCTCGATCTTCCTCGTCTTGATCAGCGTACTTCTCTGCCAGCTTCTTTGCCTTTCCTCTCTTGCCGCGGACTAAAGCCTTGATTTGCTTCGCCTTGGCCTTCTGTGACGGTTGGGGTTTCTTGTCCTTCTCAAAACGTGCAAGGGCCTTTCGCTCCTTGTTCGAGAGCGAATGGGAACCAGCTGTTTGATCTTCTTGGTCGATTTCGGTCGGGTCCGTTGTTTCCGGAGTTACTGTACTTTCCGTGTCCGTTCGTCCGAATTCAGCGCTGTTCGTGCCGTTCTTAGCATCGTCGCCATCAGCATCCGCATTCTCGTCCTTTTCGTCATCGCCATCATCCTCTTCCTGATCGTCATCGTCGTAGCTATCGTGAGCATTCGACTGTAGGGGGTTCCGTTGCACTCGTGGCTGGTCATCGTCATCATCGTTGTAGTCGTGCGCGCCATAAGTTCTCTCCCGTTGCTCTTCTGGCGATTCATCACTCGAAATATCCTCCTGCATCTTTTGCACATCAGGGAATTCGTCGTCTTCGTCCTCTACTCTGGGCACAGGTGCTACGTCAGGAAAGTCATCGTCATCGTCCTCGTCATCTGAAAGACCGCCTGCGGCCGACGATTCCGCGATGGTCTCCGCATCTGTCAAGTCCGGCGTTGCATGATAGCTCTCCTGACGAATCAGGCGATGCTTGAAATGCCGTGCTTTGCTCTCTTCACTGATTTGGAACATGATACCAAACCCTAACAGCAATCGCGCGGGTGGAAGGAAATTCTTCTTGCCTCGAACCATAAAGCCACCAACGGCCAGATATTCTCCAGTCTGTGCAGTTTTCGAGACCTGATCTGCATTCACCCACCAGGCCGACATGACTGCTTTGCTGTCCCATGCGCTGCTTGTGCAAACCACAAGATCGCCGGCTTGAGCAAGAGTCGCAGGTGGAATTGGTGCACCTGGGGTATTTGGGTTGTTCTTGATGACCACGCTCGCTGCACCATTGAGATCTGCATGGACGTAGAGATCGCCTTTCTTGAGATGTCTTCTGTAGAGCATCTCATTCTGTTGAGCATCTTTACCAGCCAAGACCAGGTAGCCGTCTGAAGATATGAAGTAAATGAACTTTTCGAACCAAAATTGCTTTCGAACAGGTCGCAGGACATCCTTCTCCTGCTTCAAGTCTTTCTTCAGCTTCGACATGACATTCTGTTCCGTCGATTTCAGAGCTTTCTTGGATGCAGCCTCAGTTCTCTCCTGCTTGACAGCCGCCGTACGCTTCTGGTCATAGTACTGCCGAGCATTACTCCACGCCGATGCTGCCAAGTCGATATCGATAGCAAGGCGCTTGTCTTCCGAGCGAGGAGGTATGGTTTGGGTATCTTCGTCATCGCTATTCGAGGGCTCACTGTCTGTTGCGTCCAGATCTTCCTCAGCGTCTTGTCCCATCTCAGAAAGAAGAAGAGTAATGGTGTTTTCATGCAGCTTCAGAGGCAACTTGATCAGCTCAGCGACCGGGTTGTGCCGTGCCTGTTCATTCTCGATCAGGCTGCCAATATCGACCCAGTCCATGCCCTGAGCTATAAGTCCGTTGACTGCTGCAGTCGCCTCTTCGACTCGCTCCACGTTTGCTTCTATAGCCTGAGCTTTCCGGACATGGACCTCCTGCACCTGCTGCAAGCCTTGAATGCGCTGTTCTTGCTCCTTCCGTGCATGATCGATTCTCTTCTTGGCGTTCTCTTCTCGTTCGTGTAGCCTCGACTCCAGCCTTTGCCCTTCGATGGATGAGAAAAACTCATCGACGGCACGATTGAAGCCATCGTGCTCGAAGAAGACGTATGATTTCTCATCAGCCAGCTGCGCAGGCTTGAAAGGATGGAAGTCCTCGTACATGACACTCGTTTCGTCCGCCGGAACGCCAGCTTCTCCATCCTGCTCGGCGTTCTGTCTCCGCTTCGCGATTATGTAGCCCTTCGCCACTGGCTGACTTGTGATGTGCGCAACCACGGTCTCGGCCTGCTGGAGGGCTTGCAGGACGCTGCCCAGAAGCTGATCGCTGTCCAGCACCTCCTCAGGCTGTAGCTCACGATCCACGCCAGATACATGCAACGCGTGGTCCAGCAGGACGGGCGGGAATTGTGTGGTGGTCACAGCCAGCGCCTTCCGGAGAGCATCTCCCGCCTTCTTCTTGATCTTCTTCGCAGGCCTCTGCGCGTCCGCCTGCTGCTTCTCAAGCGTCTTTTGCAGACTTTCTCTCAGCCAATCTTTCGTGAGCGGCGGCACTCCATGGTAGTTCTGGCGCAGCGACAGGTGGTACTTGGAGCCTTGTCTGTATTGCTCGTGCTCCGCGCCTTCGTTGACGCTCCGCAGAAGAGCGAGGATGGTGAAGTCATTGTCGGTGAGGACTATGTTGCCACCGGCGTAGAACTCGAGAAAAAGGCGATATGCGCCATCTGAGAACTGTAGCTCGATGACTCGATCAGTTCCGATCTGTTGTACCGCCGTGCATCTTCGGGTTTTGAGGAATTTGCGTAATCTGGCGACAAAAGGTGACGGCGCAGCGGCAGTCGCTCGTGCAAACTTGGTAAGGTGACAGCGGAAGCCCGAGTCGACGATGAGCTGCTCACGATGTTCCGGCTTTTGGAACTTGAGGAGGAATATGCGGGTGGAAAGGTCGTAGACGTTGGCGAGGCGCAGGGAGGTCAGGCTGTTGGAAAGCTCGTGCGCGATGACTTTGACGTCCAGCGAGGAAAATCTCTGCTTCATGTTCGACGACAGCCTTGGGTTGATGTGAAGGTGAGGGCGAGGCGAATTTACGAACAGCCGGTGCACGAAAGGTTGTCCCGCATTGAGGTTCTACGTCACATCATCACAGCGCAGTGCTTCGATTGCTTCACCACTCGTCCTCTACTACGCCCATGGGATGACCAAATTCATGGAAATGGAAGCTCGCCAGCGTCAGGAGTTCCTAGGAAGAGAGGGTTTGTGCGAATAGAGACGAATGACACGGCGGAAATACCTCAGAACTATGCTAGGGAGCGCGTAAATTCGCCGCCAATTCGACTTCGACCATGGAGTGCTCCGGACGGGAGATCAATGGGCAGCAGTGAAGCGCTCTCTCAGATGCGCCGCATGCAAGAGGGTTCCGTTGTTCAACCTGCGAGTATTGCTGATATCTTGTCCGACGGCTTTGGCAACATGACTCGAACACAATTTAGCTGGCGCCACCGGAAACGGTGCTTCTCTGGAAAGCTGTGTATACATTACATACTGTCCAGAGACTCCGCCCGGCAATTCACATCGACTCCGTGAGCTCGGCGGAAGGAAGACGCGCTGTGTGCTTGTTGTGCCTTGTGCATAGGAGGAGCCTCCCCAAGAACACGCTCTATGGTCCGGATGTTGTTTGATTGACTGCTGTTCTGGGCTCCAGCAACGGGTCGACGTTTCTTGCACCGAGGGACCACTATGACGCCTCAATGCAAACACGTCAAGAACGAGGCAATCCCAGCTGAGACGTCGACTTCGTCGCCCTCTGACGTGGTCCCACTCGTCACTTCTCACATGCCCTGACCGGCCTGAATCGCTTTCAGCAACAATGCGCGAGCCTGAGGATACAAGCAAGGCTTCACATCCCGACAAGGAGAGGAGAAATATGACCCTGTGCAGGAGAAACGTAGCTCCGTAGGGGGAAAAAGTATAGTGCCGAACACCCACGCCCACGGGGTGACGCGTCCCGGCCCCCGTGCTGGATCAGTGGAATCTGCCCAGCCGGAGCGACAACGATGACGATCCTCTCGCTAGGGTCAGCATGCCTGTGGTTTGTGTCGACTTTTGTCTACAGTACACCCGCGAGTCCTGTGCTGCTTCGCAGCAAAGTTCGCGCTGCGCAAGATGAGTGTTTGTCACAAGCATACCTGTGTCCCACGGTGACTGTCTGAACCAATCTCCCGACAACACAGAATGTGACAGACTTTTGCGGCTTGCATCGGCATCCATACGCACCGCTGTTCATAGTAGAACACCGGTGGGTGACATTGAAAGTTCAGGGTGTAGGTCACGCAAGCATGGATCTCGGATATGCGTAGCAGTGGTAGGTCAAGGGGAGTTTCCGCAAACTTTGCTGACTGTCGGATTCGGAAAAGAGGGTGACAGTCTGCCCCCCATCATCATCAACACAGAGTGGGGAAGAAGTGGCATGGTATTATTCCTGCGAGCCAGATCACGATACGAGGCATGATGGTGCAAAAATGCGTTACTGTGCTAACTGGGATGACGAATGGCTCGCAATACCACCTCCGAAAAAGGCAAGCGTAGCAGGCAAGCATGTATCAACAGGAACATGCTGTGGTTGGCAGGGATCGTTCAATCACTCACCAACCTCGTCATCAAGAAGTGCAAAAAGGCCGTAGCATGTGCATGCCTAGGCCCATTCAAGTCGGGGGGAACGTCTTGTGATGACCACTCTGCGCTATCGGGGAATGGATAGGCGTAGTCAATCGTTCAGTGTTCATTCATCGCGATGGGGAAAGCCGCCGAGGACACCACTCTCGTAACGGTTCAGATCGAGGCGTCAGCATCACAGGTGTGTTCACCCTGGAGCATCATGGATCGGTCCTTCGCCGACTTTCTTTCGGCTTGCCCAAAGCGTTATTCCAAGATGCACGTAGAGCACCGACTAGACACGGGTCTGCATCAATGCCTTTTAAACGAGGTGAACGACGAAAGTCAAGAGCGACAACCACGAGCACGTGATTCCTTGGGGTTGGTAACGGTGCAAGTCCGATCAGAAGGGAATTGTTGCGCGATCGTCCCTGTCTCAACCTCGTTGGAACCATGTAGTACTCCAAACGGGCCTTTCCTATTACTCTTCAACAGCAAATTGGTCGAAGTACTTCACAAGGGTTGAGCATACTGCCCTGGGTTCGTAAATTACAGCCAAGACTCCTCATGTGCGCCCATCTCCACCTTCGCACGACTAGACACATTCAAAATACGAGTTACGCCTCGTACCACGAAGGCAGACGTCACTGTCATCTCGATTGGAGGGCAGGGCAAGAACTGCTTACGATCGACCATGCATACCGAAGGCATGGATTGATGCACCGCCCCGGGTCCCTCATATCTTGTCCATTATACCATTCCGGTTTAGATTCTCGTCTGAGAGGATCATTAGCAGGCTTTGCATAGGCGCTCCAAGACAGACAGCAGCGGCGCGTCGCCGACCGGAACATCCCGTATCTTTCATACTCTGGTGTGTAACAGTGGGACAAGCGCGAACATGTTTAGCCTTCCAGATCCTTGTGCATCTAAACGAGGTATGTTTGAAAGGAGTGCAATGTGTACCCTGATTCCAAGAATGATCATGGCCCGTCAATTGCCTACCTTTGGCTTCTGTCGAGGAGAACTGCTTGCAGGGGCCCACTGGTGCGTGCGCATCACGCTACTCAATCCATGGCGTAGTGCAAAGACTGGGCTCACCCACCAACCAACTGACTGTGCACAGCAGTCGGTCTCCGTCTCGTGGGAGTATTTGGACTAGCAGCTCGGGAAGTGCGCAATACGCTCTCCGTAGGGCCAATACGGAGAAGGCAATTGTCATCGTATTGCTTGTTGCAGTGCAGACGGTGTACCAGGCAGACTTGGTGCTTGCCAGCTGAATAACAGCCTTTTTACAGAACCTACGGGACGACTTTCCTCGGGACGAGATCGTGAAGATTGGGACCGCTCAAGGCGCGTCCATATATATGTGATCCTGGTTCGGCAGCGTCTAAACGACACTAACAGGTAGCCAGACTCTTGGTCACGGAACGACTCACGTGTTCCTATGCAACACCCGGCCGTGTGCACATTGAATCCTCCTGATCGAACAAAAAGGTCCATCACAGATGAAGAGCATCTTCTGCGTTAAGCGATCAACGGTCATTGTGACATGATCACAACGACGATCTCGCAAACAACCACAAAGGTGGAGGTATGGTTCATCGCCAGACCTTCTCTCCACGGGCTACAGCGCCTAAACATCGGTATATGCAACCTCGTTTCTGGACTCTGGATGTGGTCTCTTTACAATGACACGTGCCGCAGCACGCTGTGCAGATCGATCGCAGGGAAGCCAGCAGGTTGTGAAACAGGAAACAGGAGACTTGGGCGGGTTGATACGGCGGCCGCGAGGAATATCTCAGCCTCGAAACGACGGCCTTTCACCACCATCCTGCTGATTAGTCATGCAATTTGCACGCCCAAACGCCCGTCGACGCTATTTCTCCCATGCTGGCCCGCAAGGCTTCGGCCTGTTCAGCTCGCAGCGCTACCAGCTAACCATCGGTCCCGGCGTCGTCTCTTGCCGAAATGTCTGGGCAGCCCGAGTTCCTCAAAGCAAATTTCGTAGTCCGATAACTCCTGCTTGTTTTCAATAGCGCCTTCTTCAAGCACGAACCCCTGCTCGGCAAATGCACCATCAATGTCATGCTCGAGTTCCCCTTCGTGCTTGTACAGTAGCACGATATGCTGGAGCCACTTTGTTCGCCCTGGCCCAAGTGATACGAGCCAATCGATGAAAGTGCTCTGTCTCCAGTCTTTAAGCCAGAATAATGGTCGCCAGCATTCAAAGATGTTGCATTGGTAGTACAGAGGTAAGACTTCGCTTCGCAACTGGCGTGACACTGTGGTGATGGCTGGTGGAGGTGGGCGGTTGAAGCGGTCGATCCTAACGGGCTTTCTCACACAGTCTCTGCATGTCAATAGCACTCGCGCATTTGGGTCTGCAGTCGTCGTTTCAGCTTCATCCTTCGAGACAAGAGTCCACTCCGTGACGGTATACATCCAAATTTGCTCCCTGAGCTCTGCCGGGAGCTCTAGCAACCGAGAGCGCGAGTTGATAGCTACCGGCTGTGCGCCATTTCCGATACCGGTTTTGCCGAGCATCGCATCGTGATAGTATAGCACTTGTTGCAAATATCGTTCTTTTTCAGTCAACCATTGGATGGATTCAAGATCTTGGGAAGCTACTCTCTGCTTTCTGGCGCGCCCGGTTCTGGCGATGAATCTACGGCAGCGACACTCGAGTCCCACCGGTAAGCGAACCTTCGGGTGTGGAGCAATCTGGGCGCACTCGGTATGCAACCCTTGCTGGCCCCTTGTATCGGCAGTGGTTTGTTGGTACGCTTGAAGAGAGCCGACGAACGCCTGGAGTTGCACACCAAGAGATTCAGAATCGGTATTGCGCGTCATCACGTACATTCGTGAAGCGACCTGCCGCCACGACTGTACGACACGCAAAGTTTGTAGGAGATAGCGGAGCTGAGGTGGCGATCTCCGTGGCTTGGAAGGGAACAAAACTTTCTACGGTAACGGAGGAGAACACCTTGTTTACACCTCACCTCATCCCCTCCTCAGAAATTGACAAATCTACAAACAGCGCAATTGCTGAGAATTTCGACTGAGAATCCGTCTGAGAAGTGCGGAACAGGAAGTAGGCTTGTTGGCGAAGATCGAAGTTCGCCTTTCGCACGGCAAGATGGACCAACATCGCGGCTTACACTCGCATCACCTTCTACAACGTCGCTAACAAGTCACTCGCTTGCCAATGGGTTCACGCAGGTCTGGTTATCATGTGCCGCTGAGTAGCTGCCGACCCCCCGACTGTCTTCTCACCGCCTCTCGGTGTTCATAAGCCGACGCAGAGCGTGTTGCATCTCGCGCAGATCATTGAAAGCGTGGCATATTTTGTTCACATGCGGTCTCTTTCGCGGCTCTTATCTGTCAACCAACTACCAACAACCACGTTTGTCTACATGCCCAGTTCGTCTACATGCCCAAGTTGTGGCGTCCAGAACAACAACGCGGCATGCTGACATGATGCATCCCTCGCTTTCTTGCACGAGCATATGCAGTGAAATTTTGCACCACGATGTCCTTGGACTGACAGAACGTCTGTCACCAAAGAAAGTCTGCATGACTTCCGGCACAGCTCCCCCGAAACCTAGATACTCTATGCGCCCATTGCGCTTGAGGTCGTGCTTCGTCAACTGGACGAATGAGATGGCCCTAGCTTCACCGTTGCTCCAAAATGAAGCCTCACTTCGTACGCCATGCGTCTACATTGGTTCGGGTGGACAGTGCACCTAGACCAAAGGCCTTCAGATTCCGAATTCGTCGACTCTGCAACAATGCCGCTCGTCTCGACGAGTCATTTCTGACAAGTAGCAAAGGATCACACCTCATTCTCTACCCTTTACGCGTCATTGAGGCGCATTTTTTTGCACATCTTGAAGTAGTATGTACCAGATGAACGGAAGGCAGGACCTGCAGAACTTTTAGCCGCGCTCTTCTAATCTGCCCTTTCGGTTCGCTTGCGTTAGCGTGGTGGTATTCACGACTCGGCAGCTTCGAAGATTGCGAATTCCTCGGAACAAGACGATCGCTCAGTACTTATTCAAGATACATCCTGAAGGAACAACTGCGTCAGTATGCAGTCAGTGAGTAGTAACAGTAGCTCACCGCCTACGTGAATTTGACAGCATCAACCTTGGTAGTAGAGAGCTCTATAATCATTGTTAGTTCTGATTGGCTGATGCTCATCCGAGTCTCCTGTCTTCCTGTCTCCTGTTTTGAAAAAAAAACTTTCTTTCAAATCTAGGTTGACGTGGGCCCGATCAGCCCTCAGCTGTCGGCACCTGGCGACGAGCGCTTCGTCCCGTCCTCTTTCATCTCGCGCCTCTTCCTGTTCCTCAGTTGAGCTTCCGAGAGATGTCCGACTCTTGGTCGGCGACTTGAAATTTGGTTGAAGCAGATTAGGTGTGGCGCTGACTTGCGCAACAACGCGATTTTCTGGCGGCGCTGAGCCTCATGCTTCACACGACGTGTCTGGGATGAAGTCTAATTGTGGGGATGAGAACGGCTCGAGGATGGACGAGGTCCCGGCGAGTGTCGTCCGGCTAATGTGTCCTGCCGGCTGCAGACACGGCATCCCGAAGCGGTCGAGGACCGGCCAGGTTGGTTCTGAGTTTGCGCCCTTCCCCGTCACGGGTTCGCGAGTTCCTCGTGGTCAACAGGGACTCAACTTTGGCGGAACCGCAGAGGTCAGCCAGCGCTGTCACGACGTCTCGGGTAGCAGGGCGTTGCACTGGGTCCACGCTGTTGTATCGGAAAGCAGACAAAATCTTCTCGATCCAAAGCGGGCAGCGGCTCATGACGAGATTGGACATATGTATGATAGAGTTTGGATAAACGGTCGCGCGTCATGCAGATGCTTGTCCAACTTCGTCTCGTGCAGGTGGGCTGCGGGCAACGCAGAACATCACGGATGAGATTCGGAAGTTCCTTCCATGAGCGTCCAAGCTAGCCAAGCATCAACGAACAGGAGGTTCCCTGTCCCTGTCGGTAGGCCTGCTAGCCCGGGCGACAGTGGTCGTGGCATGCTTCTTTCGATGAGATGCTCGCACACCCCCGCGGTCTGATGTCAGTTCCCAGTCGTCTTGCCTAACTGGTGTCATCGGGGCCGACTCATCATGATGTACTGTAGCAGTAGTGGACGGGTCGCCGGACGAGGTTGCCAGGCCCTGTCCAGCGTGTGAACGGACAGGGCCGCCAAATCCTGCGGTACAGGACGTGTGAGTCGCTCGCCTACGCGCAGCCGGAAGGGCTCTACTGGCTGGGCAGAGGTGCAGAACGGGAAATTTGTTCACGACGGGAAGGGGGCAGCGGTGGAGCAGCGGGTGCGCAGATGACGACGTGAGGTTGTCGTGGTGGTTTGGAGGGCAACGGTTTCCCGGCAGGCGTGCACAGCACTGTAGCCTTAGGTGAATGATGTCCGCACGCCAGGAACAAGTAAGGCCTTCGCGCGAGCCGGGACCGGCTGGCGCGCGACCACGGGGCTTGTCGAGGGTGCTTCTAGCGTGCTTCGAGGGTCGACGGGAGGCAGCAGGCTGTGTCAGGGGACCTGGGCGCCGGCTCGCACGCCCCCGGGGGCAGCGAGTGTGTGAGTGTGTGAATGTGATGAAATAATGCCCGCCGCAGTGCTGGTGGATCGGTGGGCCGGGGATGGGTATGCACGCGTTGGGACGGGGGGGCCGTTCGTCGCCGCTGGGCCCCCGGCAAGGCAACGCGTGGTGCGCTGCTGCGAATCGCTTGCATTCCAATCGCCGTTCCCGTTTGATTGCGCTCGACCCGGCCATGGCCCAGGGTGGGCGCAGGGTGTGCGCAGGGAGGGCATCCGTTCGCCGTACAGTACCCGCTCCATGTCCCCTCCCATGTCCTGCCCATGTCCCTCCCATGTCCCCTAGCCCTGCCACGCCCGGCCCACGGGCCCGCCACTTGTTTCGCGATAGAGTTTGAGCCTAAGGCGAGCTCACAGTCACCGAGCAAGCAGAAAACACACCGGGACCTAGCAACCTGGGAGCACATGTGGTGCCGCGACCTGTGCTCGACTACAGCTCTTCCTGACCAGTGACTGACCAGTGACCGACCAGTGACCACACTACACTCCTCGCTATCCCCCATTCGCGCACCCTGGATGCACGTCCCCTTCGTGCCCGCTGCCGTCTGGTGCTGTCGCTGGCTGCTTCGCTGCAAGCTCCTGCAGTCGTCAGTCTGTACCTTCGAGCCACCGCTCCAAAGCCTGCGTGACCTGATCTCCCAAGTTGGTCTGAGCATTCCCTCGTGCGACGCCAGTGAGGGATCCCAGTCGCTGGCCGCCACTTGCCGCAGCTCAAGTTATCAGTTGCGCCTGGCACCTAACGATCGAGGTTGTTATCGTAAGTACCGCTTTCGTGTATCATCGTCCTATTTACCGGTGACACCGCGCCCACTTTCGCGCGCCCTCCGCGCTGCGCTATACAAGACTCTGGGGCTCTACCCAAACCCTCGCGCCCACCATTGTCCCGAATGTCTGCCGCCGTGATGTCGAACTATTACTCATCGCAGCTCCAGGTGCACAACTGGATGCTCGCGCAGATGTCCAACAACAACTACCCGCCGCCGCACGACCAGCAGCAGTACAACGCCTTGTATCCCTCCCAAGCCGGCGCTCAGCAGCTCTTGGACCCCGCGCAGCAGGAGCAGCTTCAGTTCAGCAACTTGAACCAACCCATCTACCCCAAGGTCGAGACCCTCCCCGGCTCCGGACATCACAGCCCAGCCAGCCAGCATGTCCAGTCTCTCGCCCAAGGACTCCACGATCACTCGGGTCTGGATGATCACCAGCACAGACACATCCATCACACCGTCCACGGACTACAGCAGCCGACACCGGTGACGAGCCATCCCACGAGCGCTACAGGACATTCAAATCCAGCCACCAAGACTTCGACCCCCGAACAGCCGCAGAAGACCAACCGACTGCGGAAGGCGTGCGATTCTTGCAGTATTCGCAAAGTCAAGGTAGCTGAATCCTACGTTAAGCCCAGAGTCGAGCATTGAGCAGACGATCTGATCTTTCCCAGTGTGACGAGACCGGACCACCGTGTCGAGCATGTGCGGCATTAGACATCCCCTGCACATTCGACCGACCGAGCAGGAGGAGAGGACCGCCAAACCGACATGCGGAAGCTATCAAGCGCAGACGGCTCGAGGAGCAGGCCGCAGCGAGCACACCTGGCTCTGTGTTGTCTTCTCCATCATCACCTACGAACGCAGCACACGCCCTAGCGGCACTTTCGGGACACTCTTCGGCACCACTGTCGGCAGAATCCGTCTGTCCTCTGGAAACCCTCGATCTACTCATTGACGACTTCTTCACCTACATTCACCCCCTTTGCCCGTTCCCGCACGAGCCCAGTTTCCGCGAAGCCTGGAAGCGCAGGGAAGACTTGACGAATAAATCGTTTTTGGCACTGCTGGCATCCATGATCGGAGCTCTCGTCGCCTCCTTCCCACGAAAGCCTCGCCTGCATCTCAAAGCTCAGAAGAGGGAGAACATGTTTCCCAACCACATGAGTCTGGTGCAGCGGTGCCAAAGAGTTTGCGCAGTGGCACGTGGCCCAGGATACCTCGAGAGCGATCACCTGAACGTGTATGACGCGGCAACAAGCTACTTTCTCGCATTGACAGGCGTCTACACCTTCAGATGGCGTCTGGGTCGGCTATACTTCGGAGAATGCTTGACCATTCTCCGAACTTTGGGCTTGCATAAAGCCAAAAGTCAGCCCTACGCCCAATTGGGCACTCTGCCGACCGCGATAGGCAGGCACAGCAATGGCTTGGAGAATGGGAACGAACTTGATAACATCACCCTCGAGATGGGCCGTCGCATCTTCTGGACAATGTTCGTTAGCGTCAAGTCCATGGAGCAATTGGGTGCTAGTTTTGGAGAGCTAGTCATTCCTCCCCCCACGCACAATGAGCCGTATCCGCCATTACCGGCCGAAGTGGACGACTTTTGCATCTACCCGACTCACACGGAGCAGCAACCCTCTGGGCTGGTGCCCACGATTGCCGGCTTCAACGCCAATGTTCGCGTCTACTGCTCGTACAACGCCCTGGCCACCATGGAGATGGCCTGGGGTATCAATGCCGTCGTCGATTGGGATCGACAGAAACGTGTGCTCCACGAGTCTATTCGACGATGCAAGGAAGCCATGAGTAACTTGCCAGCGGAGATCACTGTCCAAACGAACACTGGTACTCCGAACCAAAGTAACGGTTTCTATCCCACTTTCGCGCAGCCACATCTTGGTAGAGATCCAGCACAGAGCCTCATGAGTCCGTCGTCACGAGGCACTGCGGAACACTCTCCGGAAGATCGCCGACGCTCTCAACACGAAATTCAGAAGGCCAATATTTACGCCTCAAGCTTAGCTACACGCTCCTATCTGGTCGAGAAGTACTGGAACCTTTGTGAAGCTCATCACCGATCAAGACAGTCACAGCCTGGCTCTCTGCCGAGTTCACCAGGAGCGGGCATCACAGCTGCCGGCATCGACAACATGGTGCCGCAACTGCCGACCAGTCACTACGACATGATTGAGAACGAGATGCGTGAGGAACGCGAGAACATCGTCAAAGACCTTCTCATTGTATTGGGCAGCATCGACCAAGTCAACATGGAGCCCAATGCCGACTCCTTTGTAAGTCGCCCTCTTCCCTACGCGCGTCTGAGCTTTGTGCTGACTCCACCATGGCAGACCATGAAGATCCGCTCCATCGCGAGCACTCTTCTGGAAACACCGGACCAACGCAAGGGTCAACTCGCCATAGAAGCTCAAGAGTACTTGAGTGCTTTCTTGAAGATTTTGATGAAGCTGGAACGCGTTAGCCCAGCCAACAGTGATAACGACCAACCAGAAGATGAGGATGCTGAACTCAGGACGTGGGCGGACCTGAGGGAATACCAGATGAAGTTTGCGCAGCAGGGAGGCTTGCTTGGTTTGTCTTAGGAAGTGAATTTTGATGGTGCGGCGGACTGTTCGATGCTTCGCGTTTGTGCTTCAATCGCTTGATACCCCATGGGCCAAATGATCATGTCGGCGCTATGGGTCAGGAAGGGAACATGGACCGCGGCGACGGTTTCAAATTGCTTCCCTTCGGGTGGTATTTTCTGAATTGTATGTATGGGTGGGGTCATGGTGCGCACATGCACCTGCATAGACTTGATTCGACTGTAAGAACAACTGATGCCGTTACGAGGATCTTGTGTTGAATCTTTTGGTCAATCTATCACAGTACTCGTAGAATTTCATGGTGAGCTCGTGTCCTCCTCGTACGGCAGTCTCATGAAAGCTTCGATGCCGAAGGGAGTCAGGCCAGGACCTTTTCAGCGGCAGACTCTGGACCTGTGTCAGTAGATGTGCAGTACAAAGTTGCATATCACATCGCATACCGTTAACGCCAACATTGTCAGGTTCAATGTGCACAGACTTGACCTTGCCGTCCTCCGTCACGATCGCGCACCTCTTCGTACGGTTCTGCCTCGTGTCAATACGTGCTCATTGCTGGGCGATGGTGGTACAGTCTGATCGGACTGAGAGACATGTGTGCATTATGTCTCATTCTTCCCCAGGCACTCCCACGAGACTCCACTTACCTGTCCAAAAATCGCAGCACTGTCAAACTCCAGATCCAGAGCCTTGGTGAGCTCACCATGGGGGTCCCCAAGGAAGCGGACCTGTGGCGTCAAGATCAGTACATATATCTGGCGTTTCGACGCCGGTACCCGATCTTACGCCGCTCTTCGCGCCGGAATCCAGAGATTCCGCCCAAGCCTTCATGCTGCGACACATGTTATTTAGCGGGAGGCCAGCCGAGGAAGTCCGGCGTAACACGCCTGCTTCGCCAATGGAACCTACACGAATGGGTCGTTGACCGCCACGACAAACACCTTGCCGGCGCTCTTCAGCTTGGGAGAGGCGATGTAGCCCGGCACGTGGGTCGCCGTGCACGTTGGGCCTAAACTCACGCGTCGAGGTCAGTGAGATGTCATGTCCCTCGCCCGGCCACGTTGGCGAGCCACTCACTGAAGGCTGCAGGGACGCCGATGATCAGGCCCTTTCCACTGGCAAGTTCGGATGCGATGTTGACTTTCTTGTCGGGGGCGCCCTCGACGAGTTCCACGCTCGGGATAGAGTCTCCTGCTTTGACCATGATTGCTGGTGTCGAGTGGAAGTTGCGGATGGGAGATTGTTTGGTGAGAGTGCGTGACAAGATAGGGATTGTTAGATGTGGAGACGACCGGCGAGCTACGAACATCATCGCTCTCGTTGCACCTGCCTCGAACGATGAGGCGCCAACACTTCCCGAGGCCCGATGTGCTTCTTTTTTCGAAGGTCGCACCGGTTGATCGGTTGATGGGAACTTCACATAGAGTTGGAGTTTAGTGAGAGGGCAGTACGGCTAGGAAACGAAGTGGCTGAGTAAGAAGAGTCCGCATCGCGGGTATCGGCCTCGCGGCATGACACGGCTATGGCTTTGCACAGCATTGTCGTTGCCCACTCTACATCCACAACTTGCAGGTGTGAAGGAGCAGTCCCTCCTACTCCAATTCAGGTCTCACAATTGGCCGGTCGAGGCATGGACTTCCGTTCTCCGCAGATCTCAAGTATTATTACCATGTTCTTCCACGACTGGACTCCTAGAGAGCCGACGTGTTGATTAGGGCAAGACCATATTGCTTTTGTGGCTGCAGCGAATTCGGCGACTACGGGGGCGGTGGCGGTGGTGGTGGCCACGATGCAGAGAATTGCAATACAACAAGACACGGCTACGATGGCCGGCCATGTCCACGTCAGGGTCATTTCCAGGCCCAGAGAACAGTGAATTGATACGAGGTACTGCTGTAGCAGAGCAGCACGTCTGCAGGGTGTGCACTCCCCATATCGGAAGCTGGAACGTCAATTTGCAGGGTTCCAAGCTTCCCACATCTGCGTGGCCAGCGGGATGGAATGGCTGCAGATCATCAGAGGAAGCGGCAGTATTCGATTGGTCTCAAAAGCAACGAAGTGCAGATGCTCAACAAAGGCGCGGATTCTTTGGTACCAAGAACAGCCACATCCTGCTCGTTCAAGCTGAACCACCGCCGTGCAGCGCGAATTGAGCTTGACAATTGCCTCGAGAGGGGTTTTGCCGCCGACACGGCTCCGAATCGTTGCTGCTGCCCTGCGCCCGTACTTGACCCTCATATCCTCCCCTGCCGTCCGCCCTCCGATCTTGGTGTAGTTAGGACGACCATCTCGCAGTCTTGATCTGTGCTGTGACGTCTGCGGTTAAGCGTTCACTTGGGGCGTCGGATCGACAGCATTTTTGCCTCGAAATTCTGCTCTCGGCAAGCCGTAGCCCGCCATCGCATCGCATCTCCGTATCGCTGCCAGGACGGTGTGCGAACTCTCCCCAACAGCCCGAGTCTGGCGTCTGAACATCGCACACCAATCGGAGGTCCGCTGGCCGCATACCACGACCGTCGACGGGGTGCTGCTGGGAATTGCGCGCTCGCTTGGACGATAGCGCGAGCCGCAGCGACAGGGCAGGCCGCACGACAGATGACATAGCGGTGCCGTCGTCGCGCATCGACTGCAGCTGTCTGGATCAGGACGACACGGTGCGCAGCGCCCACGAGGCCCCTCGAGACTCGACCATTATTCCACCCACGCGCGAGCGCATGAGCATACCTTTGCGATATCGCCATTGCATCGGGGTCCGCGACCATGGACAACCAGTCCGGCCAGTTGGCCAACAACAGTAGCGACTTTGTATGTAGAACCGCCGGAGTACGCCAGAGAGAATCGCGACGTGTGCTAATCTTCTGGGGCAGGTTCGCAAGCTATATAAGTAGAGTTGATCCATCGCAGCTGCCGCTCTGCGCACGTGCTGACGCCAAGTGGGTAGAATGTTGGAGAGTCCACAAGACGAAAGCGTAGTAAGATGGGGTAATGAAGGCGACAGCTTTGTCGTATTGGAGGTGCGACAACATAAACATGCGATAGCTGTCGGGCGCGCTCGCTGATCCGGCCGCAGAACGAGAAGTTCACGAAGCACATCCTCCCGAAACACTTCAAACACAGCAACTTCGCCAGTTTCGTACGCCAGCTGAACAAATACGACTTTCACAAAGTACGGCATAACAACGAAGAGGGAGGGACATCGCCCTATGGGCCAGGAGTATGCTGCCCAACATCATGCAGACACATAAGCCGCCATACTCACGCACTTATAGGCCTGGGAGTTTAAGCACCCCGACTTCAAGATGAACAACAAAGACGCTCTGGACAACATTCGAAGAAAAGCTCCAGCACCACGAAAGGCAAACAATATGAGCGACGACATGCTCCCAACACAGCAGGTAGATCTCATCAATACACAACTGATCGCGACCCAGCAACAATTGCAGCAATTACAGGAAAGATACAACGAGCTCAGTATGCACCATTCGATGTTGCTGCAAGAGCTCATCGGCGTGCAAAAGACAGTGGTCAATCATGAGCACGTGATGCAATATGTAATGAATTTCTTGAACTCTGTGGATACACAGAGGCGGAGAGAAAGTCGGATCATGAATCCAAATCCGTTCGCCAATGCCAACAGCAACCAAGCCAACGGGACGAACAGCCAATCTACGCCAATTCCACCAATCGAGGAAGATGCCCCGGCCTCGCCCTTGCAACATGCCGCGAAGCTCCTTAACGAAGTCAATGCTGACCACATGCTCAACACCCGAAATCTCGAGCAAATGAATGAAGCTCAAATGCGCATGAATGCTGCTCTGACAACTCCTCCACCCGATCTTGCGGCCAGAAATGGAACACGATCTTCGAGTCGTGGTGCGCAGCCTCATTCTGCAACGTCGTCAAGCTCTGTGGGCTACGACCTCGACAATATGGTCTATCCCATCGGCCAGACCCAAGGCATCGACCCAGCGTACAGCGAGCATGTCCACAACATTCCTTACCCAATGCCACCAAGGGCTCCAGATGGAGCGATCCAAGCACCAGTGCAGCCGGAAATACGAAAGAAGAGCGCGCAAATCGATCCGGGCTGGGTTCGACAGCCACAGATTCTCCTTGTTGAAGATGACCAGACGTGCCGAAGAATTGGCGGCAAGTTTCTCTTTGCGTTCCATTGCTCAGTCGACAGTGCTGTAAGTTTGAAAATCGATTTCTGCGTCCTCCCCCATACTGACTTGTACAACAGCTTGATGGTCTCGAAGCAGTCAACAAACTCAACTCTGGTTCCAAGTACGATCTTGTCTTGATGGATATCATCATGCCTAATCTTGACGGTGTCTCCGCCACACACCTCGTCCGACAGTTTGATAGTACTACACCCATCATCGCCATGACTTCGAACATCCGCAGCGACGACATCTCGATGTACTTCCAACATGGTGAGCTGTCCCGATGATTACTAGCAGTGCGAAGAAGCTAATGGCAGTCAGGAATGAACGATGTCTTGCCGAAACCTTTCACGAAAGAAGGGCTACTTGCCATGCTTGAAAAGCATTTATCACATCTGAAAAAGGGTGGTACTGGCATTGCGGAACCCATGCCGCCACCTTTGAACTCTGCCAAGCGAAGTTTGAAGAGCGAAGACTCTCCGGCGACCTCGCCAGCCACAGCCAGCAATTGGAACTCGCCCAATCAGTTCACTGCGGGTTCTCCTTCCGGTAGCGCGCTCGCAGAAGAGCCCTTCATTCCAACAGCACCATATGCGCAGGCGCCCATGGGAGCACAAATGTATGCGTCGGCAGCACCAGGCCAGTTAGCTATGCCTCCTCAAGGCGCCCGAAGAACCATAGCCGACATCTCAGGCGGTGCTGACATGCAGGACGCCAAGCGCCAGCAAATGTATAACCCAGGTCCGATGGGTCAGATGGCTCAACCTATGCAGCATATCCAGCGTCCTCCTCCGCGGTAAGCCCATCATGCTGGGTAGAGGATTCATCGCAGTTGTATATATGTACATTTAGCCAGGCCTATGGGGGGATGTCGTGACTGTTTTGCTTGATTTCGTAAAGCAGTTGGAGCATTCGGACAAGTGCGCAGGCTGTCGCATCTTGTGTGGGATTTGAAACGACGCATGGTACCGGATCTAAGGACGATCTGGATAATGTGCTCAAGGTGAGCTGCGAGGAATTGATGTATGTGGCAGAACAGTGGCCCTGCATACGAAGTTGGTGGTATCATAGCATATTCGAGTAGATGCCAAGCAATCGCAACTGTTCCATGAAGGCTTTGCTACCGGTGTCAATACTGGTGAGCGCTCATATGAGTCTAGTGACATATCACGTACATGCGTGTGCCTCCCTTCACGATGGTCTGGGACTAACGATGTACGAACCTTGGCAGGCGTGAGCAGTGGCTCGGATGGCGATAGCCACATGTGGATGACATGTGGGTAGATGTGGCTCTGGTCGAAATCCGATGACTCGATGTCCTTGCAAGCCAACAACAGTTTGGAAGCCCGACACAAACTACGAAAACACCAATAATTATGCCTCCCAGGGGCAAGAAGGGTGGCAGTTCGAAGGACAAGGCGGAAGAGAAGCGCGAAGAGCCCCTCCAAGCCGTCGTGTTTGCGGATTCTTTCGAGACCAGATTCAACCCCTTCACCCTCGAACGGCCAAGATGTCTTCTTCCTCTAGCCGGAACACCGCTCATTGAGTACACACTGGAATTTCTTGCGAACGCCGGCGTCGAAGAAGTCATCCTCTACTGTGGTAACCACACGGAAGCGGTCGAGGAGTATCTGCAGTAAGAAACGCACGATTCACATTCATGCAGTTTTGGCTAATTCGAACAGGCGCTCGAAATGGAAACTCGACACTTCGCCTTTCTCGCTGGAAATCATCAGATCTAACTCCCGATCGGTGGGTGATTGTATGCGGGACCTCGACTCGAAGGGCATCATCGAAGGCGATTTCATTAGCGTGTACGGCGATGTCGTCGCAAATATCCCTTTGGAAGGCGCTCTGGCTGCTCATCGCGCTAGACGCGAGAAGGACAAGTACTCGATCCAGACAATGATCCTTCGCGAAGCAACAGAATCTCATAGGGCACAGTCAAAGCATCTGCGAAGAGTCTTTGTTCTGGATTCCGATACCCATCGGTGTGTGCATTACGAGCAGCTGCGCCCAGGCGAGAGCGCTGTGCTGGACATTCCCGGAGAGGTGCTCCAGGATCATACCGAGCTGGAGGTTCGCGAAGATCTGATCGATTGCGGGATTGACATTTGTACGCCTGAAGTTCTCGCACAGTACACCGACAATTTCGACTGGCAACTTCCGCGACGTGGGTTTCTGTATGGCGTTTTGAAGGACTTTGAGACCTTTCAGCATACGATACATACTCATATCGCGACCGAAGGGTATGCTGCGCGAGTCAAGAACCTTCAGACCTTTGACGCCATCAGCAAAGATGTCATCTCGAGATGGACCTACCCTCTGACACCAGACATCAATCTGGTGGCTGGCCAGTCTTTTCAGCTGTACAAGGGCAATGTCTACAAGGAGGATGGTGTTGTGCTGGCGAGATCGAGCATAGTAGACCGACGCACTGTGCTTGGCAAGGCAACATCTGTCGGCGAACACACCACTATCACCAACAGCGTGATCGGCCGCCGGTGTGTGATTGGTAGCCGAGTGAAGATCGACGGCGCACACATCTGGGATGATGCCCACATCAGCGACGAGTCTGTGATTGGAACTGCAATCATCGCGAACGAGGCTTCCATCGGCCGTCGATGCAAGGTTGAGGACGGCGCTCTAATCTCGTACGGCGTGCGCATTGCCGACGGAACCACTGTACCCGGGGACAAGCGCATCACCACGCTCAAGCGCAAGCGAGGCTACGAGAATGATGAAGTCATCCGCGCGCCTGACGATCCTAAAATCGTTGGCAGCAATGGCCAAGGCTACCATTTGGAACTCGACGAAGACGAAGAAGAAGTCGCGGATGGACTCATCTCCGGCATATCTAACCTGAACATCATCGTCGAGGACGAAGCCATCTCCGTACTAGAATCCGAATCCGAAGACGACGACTTCTCCGAGCATCACGCTCGCCGAGGATCCAGAAGCGACAGCTTCGCTTCCGCCGATTCCGAAGAGAGCAAGGAAACCCGCGCCAAAGCCAAAGACTTCCACAATGAAGCCGTGGGCAGTTTAGTCGACGACATGGCTAAAGGGAATGATCCTCACAACATCACGCTTGAGCTGAAAGCTCTCATCCTCGGCTCCAATGCACAAGATGATCAGATCCGACGAGCTACCGCCGTCGCCTTCTCAAAGCGGATATCAAACATCATCGAAAGCGGCGAGACGCCTAAGCGCGCGGTCGAAGAGGTTTTGCCTACCTATAAGGATCTCATTACGACCATCGTCAAAGCAGAAGATGAGCAAGCTGAGTTCTTGCTCTTTTTACAGCGAGATCTGGTTCATCGCGTCGATGGCGCGAAGATTTTGCTGCATTTGTCCACGGCGCTTGCCGAGCACGATATTGTTGAGGCCGAGGGCTTTGAAGCTTGGTGGGACGATGAGAAGAGTTCAGAGAGTGAGGAATTACAGAAGGTCAGGGCTGATACGAAGCAGTTGGTGGATTTCCTCTGTGCGGATGATGAGAGTGAGGAGGAAAGCGATGAAGCGTAGGGTTTGATGTTGTGTGAAGATACGATGGATGAAGGCAGAAGTGCCAAGCATGGAAAAACGGCTACGCGCAGGCCATTTGGCACTGGGAATTATGTCCTATCCAAATATTGGTAGCAGTCTACTCCAGCGATCACAGCTTTCTGAATGCACACCCAAGTTACAAGTGATAGAGTTGATATAGATCGCGTCAGTGTCTGCCCCGCCGCGCGTCTAAGTGGGCACACGAACCATTGGTATGGACCCACCTTTTGGCCTGGAATACACGTTTATCGTCGGAAAGCGATGCAAAGATGAACGGTTTGCCGGAAGTATGCTCCTGTTCTCTATCCTTAATGGGTGAAGCTCGTGGTGCCACTGCTGATACTTCCGTATCGCGGCAAGGCTGTGTACTTTGCGAACATACCGGTGGATCCCAGGCTATGTCGTCTTCTTTGCCAGGTTCGTGGAAACCTACCAACAATTACGGGTATGCATGCAAGAAATCATACGGTCACTTCTCCCTTGACCCTGTGCATTAGGGCTGCTGCGAAGCATAGTTGCAGAGATTTCAGATCGGCAAGACCTGGGAAGAAGGCAAGGGTATGCCTCTGTGGCAGATCAAGACCCATTGCCGAGGAGGAGGGTCCTCGTGTCCGGCTAACAGTGACGACCCTGCTGTGTATGGAGCGCAAACGAAAGGTCTTGCTCCGGATGGCTGAACCGAAGGGGGGGGGGGCAATCTGACCTGCGGAGTCGCCTGGATCCTGCATACTCATCCACCAGTGGTGGTCCAAGCATGGCATTTAGATGGAAGGCCGGTCGGTTGGAGCCGAGTTTGGGTCATGCTTCATTGTGGGACCAGCTTAGATACCCTTCCTCGAGCTCCATGCGCGCCTTAGTCAAGCGTCGGTCCCGCTGGAGTGGTTGGATGGCTCCTTTTTCGATGGAGAGGGTGTCGGGGCATGGCCGAGTGGTAGTCGCATGCAGGAGTATCTCCGTCCGAGGTTGGAGAACAGTGGTAAACATCCCGGAGATGGCCCCCCATCAACTCCAAGCCTAGTCATGCTGCGAATGTGTTCAGGAGAGTTCGCATTTGCGTAGTCACTGTTGGAAGCGACCGAAGGGAATTGGCTGGCGCTACGATACCGTGGAATAAGGACGACTGAAAGTCTTTGGCCATTGAAGATCTCATCAGAAATCTTTGTCGGAGGCCTTTGCAGGAGCCCTCATGACCCTGGCGCCGGATGCGGCCCGACTAGTGCTGAACCTAAACTCCGTCGTCATTGCTCGCTTCTGGCTGTGGTTCCTGTGCTATGCTTTCCACCTCCACTCATCCTACCGACCACTGCCTTCGCTTTGCCACCTCTTCGTGTTGTGACGCTTGCCGACCAGTAGTCTCCGGCTCGCTCAGCGACATCGCAGCGTCACCGGCTCGAACGGGCGGCAGCACGACACCGAAACAGACACCTCCCAGCGCAGTCGGGTGCCTTGTCTTAGGACGAGGCAGCCGCACCACTTGCCTTCAAGATTCCACCCAACACTCGAAAGCGAAGCTTCGATTCTATCACTACCACCGCCCGCCAGGAAGGCGCGCCGCTGCGGAAGGCAAGCAAGACCGCACACAAGAAAGAGGGCGTGCTGGTGGAGGCAGAGGCCGCTCCAACCCCACAGTCTCTGGCTTCCGACAGAGGCGAGGCCCTTCCCGCCATGGACTCGGACGACGATGTCATGAGCCTGAATGGCTCTTCGGGCGACGACTTTGGTGCCGACGAGGATAGTAGCGTCGACTTTGGCGCAGCAGGTGAGCATGCCGCCTGGTCACATGACGTGCGGTGAAACAGACAGGGTACTGACGAATGACATCAGAGTCGGATGTGGAAATTGAAGACGACTTCCAGGACGATGGGGCTTTCGAGGCACAGGAGAAAGACCTGAAGCGGGAGAAGAAGGCATATGAGGTCGATTTCGAGGTGTACAGCCCGCAGGACATTCAGGATCAGCAAGATCAGCAGGTCGCCGAGGTCGCGAATCTCCTCGAACAGCCGCACGAAGCCACGGCGATATTGTTACGATATGGTCGCTGGAACAAGGAGCGTGTCATCGAACAGTACATGGACAACCAAGAAGAGGTGCTCGCAAAGGCTGGACTTGGGCAGGACCTGCAACGCGATCCACCGCGAGTCGAAACAATAGACGCATTTGCTTGTGACATCTGCTGCGAAGATGAAGCTGGTTTGGAGAGCTTTGCCATGAAATGTGGTCATCGTTTCTGCGTGAATTGCTACCGACAGTACCTATCTCAGAAGATCCGAGAAGAGGGCGAGGCGGCGCGGATCAAGTGCCCGGGTGATGGCTGCAATAATATTGTAGATTCCAAGAGTCTTGATTTGCTGGTCACCCCCGACTTGACGGATCGATACCATGAACTGCTCAGGAGGACGTACGTGGACGACAAGGACAACCTGAAGTGGTGCCCCGCGCCCGAGTGCATCTACGCTGTGGACTGTGCGGTCAAGCCGCGCGACCTCAAGCGCATTGTGCCTACGGTGCATTGCCAGTGCAAACACAGCTTCTGCTTCGGGTGCACTTTACCGGATCATCAACCATGTCCATGCGCACTGGTCAAGAAGTGGTTGAAGAAGTGCGAGGATGATAGTGAGACCGCCAACTGGATTTCGGCGAACACAAAAGAATGTCCGAAGTGCTCATCAACTATTGAGAAGAATGGAGGTTGCAACCACATGACATGCAGAAAGTGTCGGAACGAATTTTGCTGGATATGCATGGGACTGTGGTCAGAGCATGGTACATCGTGGTACAACTGCAACAGATTTGAGGAGAAGAGTGGCGCAGATGCCAGAGATGCTCAGGCTAGGAGCCGGCAATCCCTCGAGCGATATCTGCACTACTATAATCGCTATGCCAATCACGAGCAGTCCGCTCGCCTTGACAAGGACATCTACCACAAGACGGAGAAGAAGATGCAACTTCTTCAGAATCAATCCAACCTCTCTTGGATTGAGGTGCAGTTTCTAGAGAGTGCATCCGCTGCGCTGCAGCAATGCAGACAGACGCTCAAGTGGACATACGCCTTTGCATACTACCTTCAACGGAACAACCAGACGGAGATTTTCGAGGATAACCAGAAGGATCTTGAGATGGCTGTTGAGAATCTGTCCGAGATGTTTGAGAAGCCGACCGAACAACTAGGCAGCTTGAAGGTGGAGATGATGGACAAGACCGCATATTGCAATCGTCGTCGCATAATCCTGCTCGATGACACCGCCGTCAACTTGAAAACAGGTCAGTGCTCCCCCTTCCCTCGTCATCCGAATAATTGGTACTGACTCTGGTTAGGTAACTGGAAATTCAATGTCGACCTCTAGTCGAGCGCGCATGCGCCAGTGCTTTCTCACGAGCAAGTCCTGTTCCCCAAGCCACCATGTGACTACCTCAGGGGACATAACATCATGACGGGCTGATGACCCGTGGACGACCGCATGACCTGATTTCTTATGTACAATTTCGCATTGGGGCGTTGGTGTTCGTGACCAGGAGCGACACGGGGATTTGAACATTGGCGTGGCGTGACGGTCATGATGGAACGTGGCTTTCCCACATTATACCGCATAGCCTGGCTCGGCGAAGCCTGGAGGAGCGCAGCGAGTGAATGAAATGTAGATCTCAACTACAAAGCAGACAGAAGTCAACTAGGATGCATATTATTCTTCATCGCTATCGGCCATCATACGATGCTATCGCACATCTTTGACGATGATCTGGCTCATGCTTTTTTCTTCATCGACGCACTGTGTCCGTGTCAATCATGGTTCTGCCAGCTGCTGTGGGTTCTTGGCCGAACGTGCCTGGGTCTGCCGCATAGAATGGCGTTGACTCCCCCAAGTTTCACTCCCATCTGCATCAGATGTGCTCTCATGTCAAGTCTCTCACGCACAGATATCTCCAGTGTCACCAAAGCGCGTGGACCGATCTATACTAATTCGGTAGTCGACCTCTAAATCATCCTGTAGCTGCTTGTATGTGCTTCCACATACTTCTCCATGACCATACTTGCCTCTCGCCAGCTCTAACACCAGCTCGACGGTACTTTCATGCTTCACCACAGCCTTGGGCTGATCACCAAGCTCGGCGCCATTGACGCAGATACGAGGGCAGGAATATCGTTGACCTCTTCCAAAGGG
Organism: Pseudocercospora vitis; assembly: GCA_026120125.1. NCBI lineage: Eukaryota > Fungi > Ascomycota > Dothideomycetes > Mycosphaerellales > Mycosphaerellaceae > Pseudocercospora > Pseudocercospora vitis. The sequence goes on along the minus strand of JALRML010000014.1, from coordinate 143,290 downwards.
GAAAAAGGAACATTTTGCACCATATTCGTTTCTTGCAAAGCAAGTCTCCTTCCCCTTCGAGCCATCTGTGCTTCGGACCTGGCCATTCGATCCCTCGTGTATGTATCCCTTCGATGTTGTCCTGAGGAGGCATGACCCGGTCCTGAAATTTTGTTGTGAAACGATACAGCACGAGGTGGACGACCGAACCCATGCCAAAGTCAGAATTCCCCATTTTTAGCAACGGAGCTTCGAAGATTTCGTGCAATTTCTGTTCATAGACCGGAGGGAAGTATGTCTGCTCCCTGATCCTCGCTGCGGGGGTAACAACACATATAATTAGACCGCCTGACTCCTTTCCGCTGAGACTGATTTTCTCGAACGTCTGTCTCTACACGATCGATTGCACAGCTCTTTGTGTACGACAAGTTGGGCTCGAAAGGAACCTCTCCTGCACCTTCTTACGTAAACCACATCTGCTCTCTCTCTCTCTCAGCTTGTACGACACGACGGTACCTACCATCATCATGATCTCTATTTTCGGACTGTTGCTGCTCCTCCAGACCTGGGCGTGGAATGTTCATGCCGGATGCACCGAAGCGGGAGTAAACGCCTGCAGCGACAACATAAAGTACCTGGTAAGGTTTCCCGATTCGCGATTTTGTACAGATTCACTCGTTTACACGCGGGTTCTGCCGATAGATTTCTTGCGACCAAAACCTCGTGGGTACCATTATCCCCGATATTGGGAATTGTACCGCCTCTGGCCAGGTTTGCAGCTACTGTGGGGAGGAAAATGTGGCCACATGTGTATCGCAAATTTGTTGATGGGCCCAAACGTGCGTAAGGCTACGGGTTGTATCGGGTATTGTACGGTCTGGCGCGGATCTGTCAGTCGATACAGAATCCCGTCCAAGTACGGCTTGGATTGCAGGTGCGGGAATGTGGCATGAGAGGGTGGCAGAACAGAATTGTGAAAAGACTATGTTCGTGCAAAGAAGAAAGGATCGGACGTGGGCAGGTTGACGACGCTCAAATTTTTGAAGGCGAGCGCGGAAGAGTGAACAGCCAAAGTCGTGCATCGTGGGCATGTGTCTCAGCCTTGCTGTCTCCTCCATTCAAGGCCATGTGGGCGCTCTCCACCATCATCGTCACTACAATAGGCGTACCCTCGAGAATCGTTGACCCACCCTATCGTCATCACGACATGTCCCATACGTCAGATATGCTGCTTCGTAACACTCTGCATTGCGCATGTTTGAGCTCACAAGTATGATGTAAGAAGTACGAGCACCGACAACGAGCCATGAAAGTGATCGTCGCTGTGCAGTACGAGCACAAGGGTCAGCATTGCCGAGCCGCTTGCGTGGACTCGTGTCCTCTTTCCTATGTCTTCTTCAGACGTCAGAGATCCACAGCCCGATGGGTGAAGAAACGACGATGCGATTTCGATATGCCATTGGAATGCCCGCTGCCGACGTCATGTTGAGTCGGCCCAAAGCATATACCCCAGGTGATCAACATAACATGCTGGTTGTCTCCTCGCCACAGTGACGCAGCTGCATCGTTGTATGTTTTATTGACAATGGTTGCATCTTGTCCTATACCAAGTCTCCTCGGTCGGTCAAGAAGGGAGATGCCGGAGAATGAGAATGAGAATGAGATGTGATTACGTTTCGCTCCAAACGTTGCGTCGTGACTGCTCGCCTCATTCACTCACCGCTGCGCAGGAGGGGAGGCGCATGTTCCACAACTCCATCGCAGCAAGTCATCGAATTTGGCACCGAAGCTCCGCATGTCATCACTTCACCGCTCACGGGCTCATGTGCCAAAGGGTAAGGTTCTTCCGCCATGCAGAGTACAGTTTAGCAGGATTCTTGTTCCCGCAAAGTATGTGTTGACTTAACTTCAATCAAACTTCTCGAGTGCGTCCCCGTAAAGTAAAGTGATCAACGAGGCGTCAAACACAGATACCTGTACAGGTCAGTCACAGGGCTGTACCAGATATGCCCTCCCTGAGATCCGACGAGAACCATCACCGTCCTCAAGGGCGAACTCCTGTAGCGTGGGGCCTGGATAGATACAGCGGGGAGTATTTCTCACCAGGGAGGACGTGTACCAGGACCAAGTAACTTGATAAGAGGTCCCTGGCCCAAGGGAGGCGAGCCCGACCAAATGCGCAGCAGATCCGCAATATGAGAAGGCTAGGGTAAGCGAGGGCGGAAAGTCTAGTCGAAGGTGTCGGCGAAAAGTCTCACCGCTGGAAGAACTTGATGCCGCTGTTGTCGTATGCCCAGCCTGAAAAGCTCGGACGAATCAGGACTGAGCCCTATGGTCAAAGTGGGGCCTTCCGCAGCCTTGAGGGTAGCCTTGTCGATGCAGATTTACAGCCTTGTCCGTGACAGCGGTCAGGGCCCCTGGTCAGGCAGGCACAGAGGTACCGACACGGGATTGACATCTACGTATACAACCAGGTCCAGGACAGGCTCCAGGAGGTATGCAACGAAGCCTCTTGGTATCTTGGGGGGCACCATGACAAGTGTAGGGGTCCTGGATTCCAGGTGATGGTCCCCATGTAAACCCAGTTGCCCCATGCAATCGGACCTCGCCGACATGGCTCAGCGTCCATCCCTTGTACACGAGAGATGTCATGTGGCAGTGACGGTAACCTGATAAGCAAGTTCAAGCGCGAACATGGTAGTGTGAGCGATACATGCGGTGATCGCATCGTTGTGAACGGCGACGACTCTGTGTTATACACCGGCGCACGTGCGACACTCGCGGTCGCTGCCGGTTTTTGGTCGCCGCTGCTAGTGCTAGATCTGCTGCATTCCGCGATAGGGAACTTGTGCGACTCGGTCTTAGACCCGCAGATACCATGTGCATTCTCGACCGTCTTTCCTATGTGCACCCCATCGACTATACCAATGAGGGGCCCAGGCATTACCCAAACTTGGTAGTTGTTGCGGATAAACGGTTGTGATACTTCTGAAATATGTATCTCAAAGCTCAGACCAGCCAGATTGCCTTTCGGTTTGCGGACCAGCCTTCCTTGAGAAATCGAGTCTTCTTGAAGGTCTTACCGACCCACGACAACTTAAGTTTCGACAAGTAGCGGTACATGGTACGGATGCATGACCATCATAGTTCGTCGCGCACCATGATGGAGCTCGGGGTTTACCTGACGGCGCTTGGTTGCACTGGTTGTTAGTGTTGGCGTCCCGCAGCGGTATCATCATGCATTGCATGCAAGTCCATCGCTTCGATTTGCTGTCATACCGAGCAACGTCCCCTGGCGTCCCCATGCCAGGTGATAAACTTCTTCTAGAACGATGGCACTTTTGACCCTACTCGCACTTCTTGCCAATAGAGGCAATGGCCTTGTATCTCATACATCACTTCTGCGCAAATTTGCGTCTCTGCGGTTGCTCTTCGTTTGTGAATCGCTCTCAACAGCCATAGGCCTCCTCCATCCTGTCCTGTTGGCCGAGGCCCATGTGCAGTTGGCCTGGTAAGAGTTCATCGCTGTTCGCAGATTAACATTCCGCGATGCGGCACCGCACTGATGATGCAGGGTCCACGCGACATCGCTACATGCCAGATTTTGTGTTCCGTACTGCCAGGCCCCATACATTACACAGAGCCTCACGGCAGTTCTGTACTGTAGTGTACCGATCGGCACACCGTGGGGCGCGTGTTGCTCTACCTTCCCGACGAGTACGGTGAGTACAATCGCTGTTTAGATACGGATATGCTGGCCGTCGCTGAGACAGAAGGTACCTGTGACTGATGCCGTTGTTGCTGCCTTGATGAAAGTACACTGTGTTACATTCGAACCATTGATTCATCGTGAGATTCCAATAAAGCAGTTGCGTGTTTTTACCAACGGATCTGTACGCGTTGTTGACCCCTTGTGTGTCCTCCCAGATTATTACAGGTTACAAACCTGCCTCGATGATATATCGACTTGTCGATTGTCATGTATCAAAATGATACCAACATTGGGAACCATTGAATTGTCTTGGCGCTGCAGTCATGAAGTCTGCGATGGTACAGAAGTCTGCAATAACACAGCGTCCTGAGTATTGCTCGAGTGTGCGGAGCGCGGGAGCCGCACACCGCGAGCCGCACAATGTAAGCCGGACATGGTGAAGCCCGACTTCTGATTGGAGGTGGTATTCCCCCTGTGTTACCTTGTCCGCCCCGGCGCCGGATGGACATGTGCCTATCTTCACAAGGTTACCTGCGGATAGGTCATCCTAGTCCGAGCATACACATCTGTTGTTCTCGATCCCTGTGCTTTGGATGCCTTTGGAAGACAGCTGCTCAAGGCGGTCTGTCGAGGCTTGCGGGTGTGATCCAGCGAATTACAAGCACGGGCGGCTGGTGACCGGGTAGTCGTTCAAGAAAACCACGTTCATTCGGATGATAGCGGCTGCCCTCGTGAAGTGGTGGTCCGCATGCATAGCTGTGGCACACCAGTTACCAATCTAGAGTGCAGTATCTGAGGCTCCGCACATCGTCTGATCATCAGACGTTATCGCAGCCTGGTCCTAGAGTCTCTGTCGAGCTGTGCAATATCAGATATAGAATAGATCCAACACACATAAGCACAGTGGAACAAATCTCTCCAACGTGACAGCAAAGGTTGATCCAAACCCGAGCTGGAAAAGGACTTACGACAAAAAGGACTGCAGACAGGGAAATCAGGGCATATTCCAAATTTGCAAGACCGGCTCGAACAACACTGTACAGCACAATGCGATCAATGGAAACGTTGAACCTGGCGGTGACCTGGGAGCCAAGATGTGGAGAACCTGTTCAAGTCTCTGGAATGGGGATTCTTCCAGCGGTATCGTGGGACTTCTCGAAAGACTCGATCGCCATCTCGGACTGTTGCGAGCTGGCTCAATGGGGCGAAGTATCGAAGCCATCAAAAGGCCGCAGGCTGTCAGTATCGGCGGCTGATGCAGGAGTGGCTGCTAGTCGCAGCAAGTATCGCAGGGAAAGCGTCAGACATGTGACGAAGACTTGAGGTTGTGTGCCGAGGAGGCCATGAAGGCTGGCCAGGACGTTCCATTGTCACGACAGCGCCGATCAAGTCATTCCCGCACCCGACAATGCCAGCTGGGCCCATTACTGGATTAGGCACTCAACACGCCGCGACGAGTACCATGGGCATTGTTATGTGCACTTCCCAGACTGTTGTAATTGGCGGGGGTGGAAGAAGCATGGCTCGATGCGATGGAGCGTTTCCCAGTCACCCAAGATGGCAGTCGGTGTCGTGGCGGGATGCACTCAGGGTGAGGGACCCTTCGCTGGAAGACACGCCAGCAGTAATCGTCGCGTCAATATCTGCAGACGTGCGAGCGGTCGAGCAGAGTCGACTGGCGCAAGGTTGCTGCGCCGTCGAAAAGGGCGTCCATCACGACGTCATGGTATAGTTCCATCTCATCGCGGAACTCGGCCGGGAGTGGAAGGGATGGGAGTGGGAGAAGCCGATGTGCTGCTGCTGCGGTCGTCGTCACGTTCCGAGGTGTGTGGGAGGCAGAGCTAGGATGACCGTGTGAGGAGGATGCGTGTGTACCTCATGTATGTATTCTTGTTATTATGATTGCAGAACGGAAACCGGTGATGTGTTGATTGCCTCCCAACCTCCTTTCCCGCAAAGATGGCTGGTCCACGTTTTCTCGCCCAACATCCACCCTCCGACTGCCCACTGCTGCCCACTACTGCTTCCGGTCGCTCATTACCTTCCGAACAACACCACCTTGTACATTGTATTTCTCCTACTGTAGTTTATCGACGAAAGCAAACAGGAGAGCAACATTGTCTGCCGGCACGGGCCAACGTTCACGGGCGGCATCAGATCCGAAACTCTCGCCAACTGCCACAGCAACAGCAACGCAGGCAAGAGGAGCAACATCACACAGGCCGTACATACATTGCCCAGTCACGCTCACGGTCACGGTACTCGCTCTGAGTTCGCGACACACACACACACACATTCGGCGCCATGCCGGTGCTACCATTCCGAGCCATTCACATGCTACCCGACGGCCCGCGCATCCTCGACTCGCGACAACTCCTGGACAACGCCGTATCTCACGCAACGCGCCTCGCACACCACGTCCGCCGCGCCCTGACCCGACGGCAGAACGGTGCCGTGGTCGCGATCCCGACACAGTATGAAGGTCTCAACGCCGGCCCCGCACCAGGCGCGGTGGCTGGCATCATCCTCGGCAGCGTGGCCGGGTTCCTCCTCCTGATCTGGCTGCTCTGGATCGCCAGCAGTGGCTCCGGCTTCATCCGGGCGACGAACCTGACCGAAGAAGACATCGTGGTCAGCAGACGGAGGAGTCGAAGCCGAGCCACGAGACGGAGCCGGGCGAGGACCGAGATGACCAGCAGATCTCCACGACGAGAACGGGTGATCCGGCAGGAACGGATCGTGAGGGACAGCGGGCCCCCCCCGCGCGAACCGAGTCGAATACGAGAAACGATCGTGGTGGAAGAGGAGGAGGAGCGCAGAGTGCCGGGCGATGATATCGTCGAGGTCATCGAGGAACACTCGAGCGTGAGCGTGCCGCCTCCGAGGAGAAAGAGCAGACGGAGCAGTGCGGGATACAGGTGAGCCTCAGCAACAAAAATCCTTCTCCCATCTCGAATGCAGCGATCACAGGAGCTGCGTCACCATCAATTGATTCCCAGTCGGAACTCAAGAGAAGCAGCAGCAACTGATGTCCACAGCAATCGAGCATGACCGAACCATTTTACTTACACAAGATCCCCCAACAGGCGCGCAGAGTTCAGCGACTACTAATCGCATTGGACGCTCCTTTCCTTTATTTTTCTCCACATACTGCTTTCAGAGACACCCGCATGAGATGGATGGATTGGGGGGGGGGGGGGGGGGGGGGGGGGGGGGGGGTGAGAGGGGGGGGGGGGGGGGGAGGGGGAGGAGCAACACACAAGAAAAACACCACCCCCCCCCCCCCCCCCCCCCCCCCCCCCCCCCCCCCCCCCCCCCCCCCCCCCCCCCCAAATGGGAAATTCTGGCGCCGGCGAGTTGTGCATAATGTTGCAAAAAGGGTGACGAGGTATTTTTGTTTTTTTTTCCGCCGCATGCATGGGAAATGGGTCAGCGAGGGCGTTTTTCAACTTGGGGGGGTGGGGAAATGGGCGGTGGCACAGGGACAGAGACATATGGGGGGACAATAGATGATGGGGAGGTTGATTGCGGAGAAAGCACGACCCCCTTTCGGATCGGATGGGACGAGACGATCTGGACACGGGAGAAAGGGGGGAGCGATGAAAAGGGAAAAAAAAGGCAAGGTTGGAGATATATTTACCCCCCCCTTCCTTTATTCAACTCTTGCTGTTTGTTCCCCCCGAGTCGGGCGCCAGGTGCGTATCGACTCTGCACAATTACGTGTTCACACCAGACACTATCCGATATGCTTAATGTTCATGGTTTTCAGCCGTGCTTGCAACTTTCCTCTTGGTGCCCGGAATGTGCCTCTCTCATATATGATTATTATTATTATTATTATTCACCTGACACAGGCGCTGCGAAAAGGAGTCCCATCTAGGCTTTCATCGCGATCAAGCAAAAAACACTTCACTCATTACTCATAAGGCTATACACCAGCAGCGCCATGGACATGATTTCACTTCGTCATCGTCTTCCAGCTAATGTCCCTCCAACCCCTTGACCCGCACACCCGCCTTCAAACTCCTCTGCCACGCCACCCAGGTCCCCACAATCGCAGCCGTCGCACACAGCAACGTCGCACCACAAAAGCTCTGTGCTCCCGGCCACGACTCGGGAAAGATGGCGCCTCCCACGGGACTTCCGATCAGAATGCCCAAAGCGCCCGCGAACATGTTGATCCCGAACCTCGTCCCGATCGTCCTCAGATCTTTGGTCATCGACGCCACCGCGGCGCCTTGCAAACTCACGAAGGCTCCGCTGAAGAAGCCGTAGAGGAGGCACCAGACGATGAGACCGGGCATGGAATGTCGGATCGCAATCCAGGAGAAGGCGAGGATGGTGGCGCAGGCGGTGGTGGTGGCGAGGACTTTGAGGGGGTGGAAGTATTTGTCTGCGATGAGAGACGGCACGATACGGCCGGGGATGGAGCCGACGTTGAGGAAGATGAGCATCCAGAAGGGCAGGCTAATGGAGTGTTGAGCGGCGAACTGCTCGATATAGAAGTATGGGATGTATTGGCCGACGAAACCAAAGAAAGTGGCGAGATTCATCATCTGGAATGGAATCTCCTTGAGGATTGCAGTATCGAAAATCTTTCTTCGGCCCGGGGGCTTCGCGCGAGGTTTGATGACGACACACGGGATTGCGAGGGTGAGGAGGGAGATGAAACCGATGATGCGGACCGCCCAGCCGAAGCCAATGCTGGGTTGGGCGTAAGTGAAGATGATGGGGTAGACTATGCCGCCGAGGGAAGAGCCGGACGCCGAGATTCCCATGGCCAGAGCGCGCTTTTTGGCGAAGTAGGCTGGGAGGACCGAGGTGGCGGTGATGAAGAGGCTGCCTCCGCCAATGCCACAGCAGATGCCCTGGGCGAGGATGAGTTGCCAGTAGGAGGTGCAGAGAGAGGTCATCATGGTGCCGAAGACCACGAAGAAGGAGCCAGAGAGGACGAGGAGACGAGGATTGCCGATGTCGAAGACTGGACCCCAGGTCACGGGAGAAGCACAGAGGAAGAAGGATGTCAGGGTGCCGATCCAGGCGATGGTGGAGTTGGGTGTTGTCGGCAGCAGTTCTTCCTTGTAGTATGTCTGGAAGACTCCGAAGGCATTGATCAGTCCCCACGTGTTGAAGAAGAGGAAGTATCCTCCCAGCACTTGGAGCCAGGCCGTCGTGCCGCCATCCGGGGGTGGTCCGCCGGGAGGTGCTGAAGGTGGTGGTGCTTCCTTGGCAGGCATCATGTCCCGCTCCGATGCACTGAAGTACTCTTTACCATGATGGACGTGCGAAGGGAGTGTTGTTGTGGAAGCTAACGGCGATCCGGGGAAGGTTGGCTGATCATATGGCGAGCTTGGAGTCTCTGGGCGCGGAAAGCGTGGGTGAAAGGGTGTAGCTTGCCGTGTCGATGAAGCGGCATGGTTGAATCCACTTTGCGTTGGTGATGCCTGTGGGATCTGCTCGTAATGTCTGGAAGCACCATTCGGCCGCTCGTCCACACCAGGAAGCACCAATTGGCGACTAGAGTCAGCAAAGTCGGATGATCGGTATGGGCTGTTTCCGTGTGAATGTGGTCGACCCTCGTAGCTGCCATCCCAATGCGATGTGGTGGAAGGATAGCGAGAGTGCAACGGCAAATCCCCCATCGGGTAGTGGCAAGGGTCGTCTCGTGCATGCGTCATTATCGTCGTCAATACTGAAGTGACACTGGAGCAGACGTTCTGATTCTTCGGCTGCTCTCAGCGAAACGTGGACATGGACGGAGTCCTCAATTCCCAACGCCAAGCAGGCGGGAGTCCGATGTAGTACCGGGCTCGCTGCCTGTGTTCAGCGTAGCATGGGCGGGACGGGGTGGTAACAATGGGCCAGCAGACTGATTGGAAGTGCAGCGTGGGAGGATGCTTCACATGGCAATGGGCGTGCGTGGCTACAGCAAGACTTCAACGTTGGTCACATCAGGAGAGGGCGTGTCGGCTACAGCGACGCGTGCAGATGGGCCCCAGGCTGGTATCTGGATTTAGAAAGCATCGTCGCACGGTAGCGTAGAGATGCAAGCAAGGTTGCGATGTTAGTGTGTGCGGCCAGAGTGGAGCGTATGCGAGTACATCTATTGGCGACCCACCGGCGGCGACGGCGGCTGCTGCTGCTGCTGCTTCTTCGCCAGAGTATTGGGATGCGGTGCGTAGGCGAAGGCAGTGTGTGTCGCACGGGGAGGCATTGGCCTGTGCTGTGGAAGTCATGTCGTACGGGGTGCAATGGAATCTGGAATGCTGCGGATGGCGAAGTCGGTGCTACATACAGTCAAGTCAGTACATGCATGTACAGGTCCACACCTCAGGATCGTACCTGCCAAGCCTCCAAAGGCTGCGAAACTTTCTTTTCCCGGCCGGCTGTTCCTGCCGAGCGCCGAGCGGGACGATGGCATTCATGACTGCACACGACGTGAACGTCGACAGTCGCCATCGGTGGCGCACAAGGCTGCCGGCACCCACTCCGGCGCAACACTGGGAGACAGAGAGAAGATTAAGGGGCTCGGCCGCTGCTTCGGGTGTGGGATCCACCACCCACGAACACGCATCGAGACTCGCGCGCGTCGTCGCCGTAGCAGGTAGAGCTGCTGGGGGCATTCCAGAAACGGGGTGCGACCGCGCGCGCGCATATGGAGATGATGCGCTGGGACCCCCCGGAATTCTGCCTACGCTATGGGAAGCGCTGCGCTTGGGAGCATTATTACTGGATTCTCTTCGACTGCTTATTGCACCAGGCGAGCCGTCTCGCCTATGTACCTTTATTATTAGTAGTAGTAGTTCCTCTTTCCTGATTAGTGATGTTGGACTAGCATGCATCATGGCTACCCTCCCTCCATGTCTCCGTGGCGAGCGAGCGAGCGGTGCCTGGACGGCGGCATGGAGCGTGAGCAGCAAGGTACATACATAGCTCACCTGCTCTCCCGTCTGCACACTCTCCCCTATCGTTTTGGGCGCCATACTTGCCAGGCGCGTGAGTGACCATGGCCGAACCAATGTGGTCGGTGGAGTACGGTCCCAGTATTGGGGATGCCAATGTGTCTCACCTCCAATTGTTCCAGGACACCGTCAACGCGAGGCCCAATGCCATCGCCCTCATCGCGAAGCATCAGTCGCCAACGCCATTCAAGTGGGTCGGCAGCCAGCACAATGACCGAGACTATGTGCAGTGGACGTACGCAGAGCTGGACCGTGGCGCTCGTCGGTTGGCGACTGCCCTCAACAGAGCCACCCATATCGAGAGGAGGCCCATTGCGGCGTTGATTCACAATCAAGCCGAATGGGCCCTCTTGTACTGGGCCTCGGCATACCTCCACTCGCCATTCGTGCCCATCAACCCGAAGACGGCAACCCGAGTGGAGGAGATCAATCACATGCTGGATTTGGTGGGACCTGTCGTGCTGGTGACCGCGAACCGGGACATCGCGAATCAGCTTGAACATGCTCTGTCGGAAAAGTTGATGTCGTCGATCGCCACTCGAATCACACTCTCCGCGTCCGGTGTCGAGACAGCGCGGCCATGGACCATGCTTGCGGACCTGATGTCCGGGGATCCCACGCCTCCAGACACTCCGGACGTGGTGGCGCCGGACGACACAATGGTCATCCTCTTCACGAGTGGCACCACCTCGCTCCCGAAACCATGCGCCTTGACCAGCTTCCAGTGTCTGAACGCCGCTCTGGGCTATATGGATGCCCAGAAAGTCACGAGCAGTCATCGCTTCGTGCAGCACCTACCAGGCTTCCACTCCTACGGCATCGGTTGGTCTCTGGGCTTCTGGCTCCGGGGAGGGGTCGTCATCTTTCCGTCAGATTCGTTCGAGGCTCAGGCGACCCTGGAGTGCTTCGACAGGTTCAAAGCGACTCATATGGGCTTGGTCCCCACAACGGCACAAGCGATTCTGGCACATCCATCCTTCTCCAACACGGACCTCAGCACGCTTGTGAGCATCGATATCAGTGGCGCTGGTGTCCTGCCCAGCCTCATTGATGCCTGTGCTTCCACTCTCAAAGTGCCGTCGAGCACCAGTTACGGCATGACCGAAAGCCCGGGCACCATGGCCTGGGGAATTGACGAGGGGTTGGTGCTTCGTGATGGCGAGGTCATGTCTGGACGACCGGTCCGTAATGCGCGCGTCAAGGTCTGCGAGCCAGGTACGCGTCATGTAGTCCCCAGAGGCCAATACGGTGAGCTACACAACGGTGGCCCTCAAGTCATTTCACAGTATATGGACCCAAACGTGTCCAAGGATAACTTCTACGTGGATGAGGACGGCACGCGATGGATTATCACGGGTGATCAAGCGATTATGGACCACGATGGCGCCGTGCGGATTTCGGGTCGGTATAAGGACATGATCATCCGCGGTGGCGAGAACATTTCTCCTGCCAGCATCGAAGATTACTTGAGCAAGAAGCCGGGCGTTCTCCAGGTACAGGTGGTGGGAGCTCCCGACGACATGGCCGGCGAGGTGCCGATCGCAGTCGTGGTGGAAGCAGAAGGCCAGCAAGCGAATCTCAGTCAGCTCAAGAGCGATACTCAGCGTGATCTTGGCCCGGCCTTTGCACCCAAGATGGTGATACGGCTGAGCGATCTTGGTCTTGCCGCATGGCCCACAACTGCCTCCGGCAAGATCCGAAAAGTGGAATTGGCCCAAGTGGTGAAGGATTTCATCAAGGCCGAAGCCGAGAAGGGAATCGACACGTGCGGATCCGTGGTCGATACTTTGCTGAGCATTTGGAAGGCAATCAGCGGCGCAGATAGTCTGGTCGCAGAAACGCCATTGGATGCTTTCGCCGACTCACTCATGATGATGCAACTTTCGGGCACGGTCAAAAAGGAACTTGGGCGCGATATCACCGTTGAAGACTTCAAAACCTGCGATACCATTCAGGATCAAGCGACCCTGATCGAGTCGAGGCCACTCAAGAGTGCGGTTGCGACGCTGCCCAAACGTGAGGGGCCACCTTCCATCCAGGACATGCCTCACTGCCGGGAGGAGGAGGATGCGTTCTGGGAAACAGTATATGCTGCCGAGGGCGTGCTTGCGCCTTATGGGCTCAGGTGGGACGATGTCGAGGACGTGATGCCACTGCCAGACTGGGACGCAATCTTCTGTCATCGCTCCCGTCCTTGTTCTTGGAATTTGCGCTTCAGCTATCACGCACCGGTGGATGTCGATCGCTTGGAGCGTGCGATAAAAGCATCACTGGAGTTCCACCCCACCATGAGATCGATGACAATCCAGGTCAACGATGAGCAACTGCTTGCGACTGTGCGACCGACCGAAGAGTGGCTCAAGGCATCGATGACTACCGGCTGGGAGGTAGAAACCAAGGAGGATTTGAAAACTCTACTCCTTCATGATCCTGTGCTTGACAATGCCAGCGCTCCGGGCCCACTCGTCCGGTTCCACGTCGCCAAGATCCGCAGTGATGGCACTTCGGGCTTGGTCCTGATCGCATCCCACTCGGTCAATGACATGAGCATGACCAAAGTCTGGCTCGAGGACATTGTCACACTGCTGAGGGGCGATGGTAGCATTGTCCCTCACGCACAATTCAAAGACTATGCAACGGCTTTTTTCGACCATCGTGGTGGCCTGGAAGCTGACAATGGCGTCAAGTATTGGACCGAGAAGCATCAAGGCATCTCTTTGCTCCCGGAATCAACGTACTGGCCACCACAGCGAGCAGCCGAGTGGTTCAAGGGCGGTGATATTGGATGGTCGAGATGGAACGGGACCAAAGCGCGTAGAGGCGAGCGATCATTGTCCAAATCCGCAAAGCTCCAAGCACAGAAAGGGATTCGCGGCAGAATCGGTGTCGAAGACATCTTCAAGCTGAAAGCGGAGCACAATGTCCCCGTCTTCATGCTCGTCAAGGCCGCCATCGCCGTGCTGAACATAACCAGAACCAGCGGCAAAGAAGCCATTTTCGGTACCATCAACGCCGCTCGAACCTGGCCCTTCGCCTCGGATTACAGCGCTCTCGAGCGTGAAGCTTACACCGGCAACCCTCTCGACATCTCCGGCTGCACCACCGAGTACGTCCTCGATCGCATCCCCGTGAGTCAGTCAAAATCTGTCCTCGCTTTCATGCAGCAAGTCGCAAAAGACGAAGAACAAAACTCCGCATTCGCCCACACGCCGTTCTTCCGCATCGTCGACGGTCTCCGAGACCCCCTCTCCAGCGACGACACTCGTACCTTTGCGGAGCGCGAGCGTGATGCCGAAGCCATCCTGCCTCTGATCCGAAGGCAAAGCTTCAACTGGCTACCCACGGCACCCACGGCGCAGAATCCCAACGGGCTCCAGTTTCAGGAAATGTTAACGCGCATGGACAATGGTTTGACCATTACGGGATTCCTTCTCGACGACAAAAGGAGTGTCGCTTTGAGTTTCAGCTGGGACGCGGAACATCTGAGCATGACCGAAGCTGAGCGAGCACTGCAGGACTTGGTTGGACTCGTGGGGAAGATGGGCCAGGAGGAGAACTGGAACAAGTCAATTGGGGAACTTATTCGATTGTAATGATTAATTGGGTGGATCTGAGTGGGAACATGGGCAATACAGTGCCATCTGGGAACAGGATTTCTCTCTTTTGAGGATTTGACGACAGAATTGCACCGCCTTGGGGATGGCACACGTACATAATCTTTTTTTAGTCGAATTCTTCGTCCAGGCCAGGAGAGGACAGACCATAATTCATGACCACATGCAATCTTCCAGCGACATCCCGACCTCATCTATCAATGTTCCACTGTCCAGACTCATGAAAAAAAACAACTGATGGTAGTGAAAAAGAGCACACTCGAAGGAAGGAGATGAAGTCAGCGCCAAGTTCTGGCTACCTTAATCATAATAATAAGCCTTTGCGCTTCCCCCTCGGGAGAGGAGGGGGGGGCTGAATTGGGTTTTGCCAAACGGCGTTTGCTGATGACGGGTGGCTGGCTGGCTGGCTGAACACGGCGTTTGGTCTAGCCTTAGAGCTACGACAGTACAGTGCCAAGGTGAAATCCGATGACAAAAGCTTTTCTTCACGATTCGTATTTCCTTGTCAGATAAAAATGACATTTGTACGTCTCTCTTCCCAAATATCGAGACTTGGTCGGAAGCAGTGAGTGACGGCCGGCACGTGTGTCTCCCCCCTATTTCGTATCACAAAGCCTCGGTCGGGCAATTCCCACGCATTCTCCTCCCCCAACGAGCCCGATCCCCTTATGCGGTTTTTTTGACCAGTGCATATTCGATGTATTCGCGAATTGCCGAATCACCTCACAACGATGAAAAATTCGACGAGTTAAAAAAAGCCAAAAAAAAAGGGATATGGCGAACCTTCCCTCGTCCTCTACCGGCAGAAAGCCAGGGAAAAAAACCTTAGCCTTACAGGCAGGAACAGCAGCCGCGTTCACGAACCGTAGAATCTGACCGCATGGACAGGAGTGACGTATCGTACGTACGTATCGTAGCGTATGTATAGGATCGTTTCATTTTCGGCGATGTGGTGGTGAGTATACTGCCCAAAAGAAAGAGAAAGGGAAAGAGAAAGGGAAAGAGAAAAGAAAAACAAAGGGCTATGAAAAGGGCTGTGAAAGTGCGAGCGACTACTACGGCTTTGTTTTGGTGTTTTTATCTGAATTTATACTCGCCCTTTTTTCCCCGCATATACATACGTCCGCGTGTGCGTATATTGAGACACACAATACTAAAAGGCCCATGTCGGTAGGGACGTAGGGGGAGAGGAAGGTGTTGTTGAGTGAGCAGGGGGAGGTGGTGGAGAGGTTTGATGGGAAAGGGGAGTTGGAGCTGATAGAGTAGGGGTGGGCGACAGAGACAGGTTGGGAATGTGCTGAATTATATAGTGTACTAGAATGTTTATACTGTCGTAAATTGTTCCGGCGTATTCTCGTATTTCGCGAAACAGATTATCTGCTCCGCTCATAGCCTGCCGTCGAGTTGCCACTACTTCCACCATTCACGCCCGTTTTGGTCCCGCCGTCCGGGAGCTGGACTCGCCACAGACTAAACGGCCTCTGTCTCCGATCCGTTCCCGGATACTGTCCGCTCCCCCAAACCAGCTGGTTGTTGGTGAAGTAAAGATACCCATCCTCACCCACACTGAACGTGTCGACCCAATTGATTCTCGGGTCTCGCACGAAGATCTGATCCGTGCCATTTGCGGGGTTGTAGAATCCGATCGCGTTCTGTTCCATATTGCCGTGGTAAATGTAGTTGTTCGTGTCGGTTTCCATACCATCGGTGATACCGCTTTGCCCATGGTTGACGATGGCGGCTTGGGCGAGGATCTCGCTCGTCAGGCTTCGATCGAGGAGGCGTGACGTGGGGATACTGTAGAGGTATCGACCACCGACGACTTTCCAGAAGAGCGTTCCTCCATCTGCCGACAAAGCGATTCCATCCGACCCGAAATTGACGAACGTGAAGGGTTTACCTGGTTGCCAGGCGTAGAGCGGCACTCCCCAGAGATACTCCACATTCTGAGCCTCGGGATGTACGGTGGGGTTGCCGTCTAAGTGACGCCACGACTCTCCTGATCCGAGATCGACGATGATGATCCCATTGCGGCCTTCAACGCTGGAGTCGGTAATGTACGCAACGCCTTTGCCACTGGACGTGAGGTGGGGTTGGAGGTCGAAGCGGATGTCGTTGAGGTAGGAGTCGGGATAGGCGACTGAGTCTGGGAATACGATGGTTTGGATGACTCGGTCGTTAGCCAGGTCGACGCCGATGAGTTTGGGCCCGCCGTAAGATGCTGGAACAAGGGTGCCGTTGGGGGTAAGAGAGCGGCCGGTGTCGAGGATCCAGGCGTGGTCTTGGGAGTCGATCACGATTGATTGAGAGCCGATGATGTATTCTTGGTAGTTAGCCCCCGAGGGTGGGAAGGTGGTGTAGTTGATGGCTCCACCTGAGGCACAAATCAGGACTGGACGGTTTACATGGACGTTTTTCTTACTGACCAGGTGGGTTGTTCATCTCTGCACTCGGCCAAGCCCTTTCCGTATTGTTGGGGAACAGCTCTGCGATGGTGTATTTGCCATTCGACCCATCATTTGTGTTGTTTCCATCCAGTCCGGGAGGATAATTGGAGAACTTCCGTCCATTCCTGCTTACAGCAATTCCTGTCCAAGCAGTTCTGTAAGCCTATAGAAGAAGCTTCGAGTCGCAGTGAAAGAACTTACCAGTTGGAAATTGGTCGTAGTACAAATGAACAAGCTCGATCTCTGGTCCGTACTTGACGGTATCGTAGAATATCTCGCCTCTCTTCTCCCAATTAGGGTTGACTTGCGCAAACGAGACCGTGCTGATGCCAGCGATGGCGAGCAGCGTCGTTGCGCGCATTCTCCTTTCTCTACGCTACGAAGAAGTCTGGCTGCAATGAAGAGGAAGAAGTGTCAAGAGAGTTGTAGGTTTCAGACTTGACCTCCATGCTGTGCTATGAACCGGCAAAGTCGATGCTACCTGACGTAGGGGATTCAGTGGCCCCTCGCAGGACACCTGCATAGATGCCCGCACATCTGGTTGGCTGCGGTTGATCTCATTGTCTGGTCGAGGTGTGAAGCGACTGAGTTCCGACTACGGGACAATAGTATATATTGGCATGGCTTTATCCATCGTCAGCCAAGCGCTTCACAGAAGAGACAAGCAGATCACGTGGTTGATGCTCCCGAAGTACCGTGGACCTCATGATGACATGATCAAGAGCAAGCACATTCTGCGGCTCCAGAGTAGGGACGATAATTGTGGGGACGGCTGTGGCCGGGCGTGGAGCTTTACCAAGAAGAGCAATAGCCGCGAGGTACCATTTCTTGGCAGGAACGAGACGGGCGGCCGGTACCGACGACCAGTCTGCACTGTATTATTCTAGGACTATAGTGTTGTCTGCAATGTATATTGTCTGTCGATTTTTTTTTCACTGCATATTAATCATCTTCCATGTCCAACTTCCATAGTATCCGTTTCTATACCAGCTGCCAGAACAATAAACTCACGAACGCGAAAAATGTCAGACCGTTGCTCGTGGCTGACAAGCTCGCTGCGCTTTCGGAGCCATTGGCGCTTCCGTTGACCGGCGCATCGTCTCCAATGCCACCGGGTAGACCTTGGTATCCGAACGTGAGATTTTGGGCTCGAGAAGTGTTATAACACGAATCCCCCGCGATATTGATGCCTGCCAGGTCGTTCGCATGGACAATGAACATGTACTTCCTCTGATCGATGCCCTCGAAGCCCGACGTATCGTAGGGAAAGTGATCGGAGGAGTCGGTGGCGCTTGTGTTGCGGAGGAAGATGCATTGGACTTGGTCTGGATAGTCCTTGGCCATTCTGGGAACTCGTTAGCAGATGATGCGAAGCCACCCTAACAATCTTGCACACGACTGACTTTGGGTAATCCTTCATGACGTCACTGTTGGAAGTGTCGGCTACAAGGATGAACTTCCTCTGTGGGAAGGTCTCAAAGATCTTCGTCAAGAGGAATTGTCGGATGCTCAGTGTGGCAGAAATATCGCTGAAATTTAAAGGTCGAACGTCAAAGGATCCAGCAGGGTAGTATCCATATATGAATTGCTTGAGGATGAGTATGATCAGTATGTGTCTCTCGCATGCAGTATTCATGATCACTTACCTCATACTGCCGCGTGACCTGCTCAGGCAGCGTCGTGAGGTAGTGGAAGTGCAGGTTCGGTAGGCTCGTTGACCAGTTTGCGTAAATCTCGTTCATGTTCTCCCATGGCACGTATGGGCGGGCGAAAGAATTGAGCAGACCTTCCTTGGGATCGTAGATCTTGGTGACGCGAAGCTAACAGAAAAGGTGCGAGATCAGCAAATATCTTGGACACCAAGTATGGCTTGTATCTATCAGACTTACGATATCGTCGATGTCACTGATTACGGTTAGACCAGTGTTAGGCACCAGATATGCAGTACCATTGCCTTCAGTCGTGTTTGATACGTAGGTCGAAAGCTTCTGGATTTGCTCCGTGCCGTTACCAGGCGTGAGGCCGTTGCTGTTGATGGGGAGAAAGACATCAAAGTCTCCTTCCGCAGTCGTTTCGTACGGTAACGTCACTGTCTGTTGTTCGCCAGGCCCACCCTCGAACGGCCCGACATCGATTGGAGAGATGTTGACATGGGCTTGTTGGACGACGAAAATCGACGCCGTGACATTCCGCGCCATGTCCGCTTGACTTTCAGGCAGATCTTCGATCGAAGTATCGATCAGGAAGATCTAGAAGCGGAGATCCGAATGTCAGCCGATATCCAATTGAGCTGATTCCGTAAGGAGATCTGTTCATTTCCAAATGGTCTGCATATACTCACATTCGCCAAGTCGTTCAATGTACTCTCATTCGTCGGTGGTTGCTTGTATATATTGCCATGGAACCTCACATTCCATCCCTGGTCCGTGTAGTTCGCATACGGAGGTAAATTCAACGCCTGAGTCGGGACAGCGGCCAATTGCTGATCATCCAAACCCAGACTGCTCTGGACATCATCGCCAGTCGGGAAGTTCTGGAAGAAGTTTGGAACTAATAGGAAGGACGCATGTGTTAGCAGATCATTCCAATATCACGACAGCAGGAGCACTGGGCAGTTCAAATCGCCATCTCGAGATCTGTATACAGCTTCCCTCTTTGCTTGACTCACTTCCGCTTGCGACGTATGACGGGATATCTGATCCTAAGCCGCTGATGATGCTGTCCACATCCGAGGCTATATCGGAGAGGATGTCGCGAGGACGTTTGTAGGTCTTGGTCGGGTCGCGTTTCACGGGCGATGCGGTGATCATGGCATGGCGGGCTTCGAGGACGGGTGCTGGTGCTGGTGCTGGCGCGGGCTCGGCATCTGGAAGAGGATTGCAGACAACGAGGGAGAGGAGTGATGCCGGCAGTAGAAGACTCCGTAGACTGATCGCCGTAGCAGACATTATGGCGGTGTTCTTCTGCTGCTGCTGCTGATGCTGCTGTTGTTGTTGCGTCTGCGCAGTAACAAGAAGTAGAAGGAGAAGCTGAGCTGAAGCTCCAGCAAAGTGAGCTGTCGCTGAAACAGATCTTGTAGGGTAAGCAGAAGCACCGACAAGCAACAAGGAACGTGACAAGAAGGAAAGCTTGGTCGCGCGAGTCGGGCGGGTGATTGGCCTATTGTAGCGCGGACTGTGCGGGCTGTTTGGTCCAGCGGGCAAAGTTGGATAGAGTTGTTGTGAGAGGCATCGCGTGTCTGACTTCTGCAGCCAACAGACGTCATTCAGCCATCCTGCGCGCCGGCCGTGTAAGCCATGGCCCCATCACTGGCGGTTCGCGTGGCCTGCCCCGGGACAAGCGGCATATCTGCATTGCTCCGATGTGGTAACCTGCTCGCCGAGTCTTCTGAATGGTGAGTGTGTTGTAACTGAGTCCGTATTGCCAAGGGTGGAAGCTGGGTTTCGATCGTGAAACACGAGCTCATTGCAAGGATGGCGCGGAATCGACTCCGCCCTTCCAAACATCAACAACGAGAAATATGTGGAAAGACGAGAGAGTAGGAAGAAGCGAATTTGGGTTGGCGGCCCCGATATCACGCGATTCAAAGACTTTCCATTCGCTCGTGACACAACGAATCTGTCTAGTGTTTCGTGCATACACCATCCACCGCGATTAACCTTGGTCGTCACCCAGTCGTGCATACCCACGCACGCAAACATGCACTCGCTCATGTTTCCTTCACCCGCCACGAGGTTTCGACGAAAGCAGACATAGACGAGTTGTGAACAGAAGCCTTGGTCGAGGGAACTGATCCGGCAGAGATGCGGACACGGCAGAATCAGGAAAGCCAGTGTCTCAAGGTGATGTACCAAGGTGTCACCTTCTTCCCCGTATCACCAACCGCCATGTCCGCGCCTTCCTAGACAGTGAGTCGACGAGAAATCGTTGTGTCGATGCCAATCGGGATGTCGCCGTCGCTCGGAGAAATGGTAGGAGAACCCTTGGTCGGAACGTCGCTGGCATGGCTGTCGCGTCGCAGGGGCTCACGCTTGGCAGGAGATGGGACGAACTGGTCGCTGCGAAGAATGATTAGCACCAGGAGAGATGCGAGGGGGAAGTATAGTACTTTTTTATCTTCGGACATAGGAAAAAGAAAATTCGTAAATGGCTTTTGTGGATGTGACGTTACCGCATGATCTCCTCATAAATCAGCCCTGGAAAGCACATTGTTAGTCATCTCCCTCCGACGGTCCCGTGTTGGGGGGTACGCACGCTTCAGCTGCTCCTTGGACAAGTTGTCCTTGTTCTTGTCGAAATCGAAAAATTCTTCTGGGATCGGGTCTGCCGTGGGCTCATCTTCCGGGTCGTGATACGGCTCCAAATAAGGGTGCTTCAGCGCCTCCTCGACGGTAATGCGCTTGGCCGGGTTGAATGCGAGCAGCTTCTCGAGAAGGTCGAGAGCAAGGTCGGAGGTCTTCGGGAACATGGCCTTCCATGGGATCTTCTTCTTGAAAGGCAAGCTTCGGATGTACTCGCGCGCACGGCGAGACTTGATGCCATAGTAGTCTTCCATCGTGGGCGTGCCCAGCACGTCCAGGATGAGGGTGAGTTGGTGATGGTAGTCTTTGCCGGGGAACAGAGGCTTGCCGCTCAGCATCTCGGCCAAAATACAGCCCACGGACCACACGTCGATCGCCTTGGTATACTCCTTGAACGTCAGCATGATTTCCGGCGCGCGGTACCATCGAGTCGCCACGTATTCCGTCATGAAGCCCTGGTTATCCTCGGTGCTGGCAGCAGAGCGTGCCAGGCCGAAATCGCAGACTTTTAGATCGCAGTTGGCGTTCAGGAGCAGATTCGATGGCTTCAGATCTCGATGGAGGACGTTCGCGGAGTGCATGGCTTTGAGGGCGCGAAGAGTCTGGTAGATGAAGTACTGGCAGTGGTCGTCGGAAAGCTCTTGAGTGCGGATGACGCGGTGCATGTCGGTCTCCATGAGCTCTTGAATCAGGTAGACCTCGGAAAAGCTCTCGTAGTTTCGTGGCTTCTGGATGTCGAGGATGGAAATGATGTTCTCGTGGTTGAAGTAGCGCAGCAGCTTCATCTCGCGCAGTGTCCGGAGGCAGAACATGGAGTGGTCGAAGGGGGTGATTTTCTTGATGGCCACCTTCTGGCCGGAGGGCTTATGCAGCGCTGAGCAGACCACGCCGTATGCGCCCTCGCCGACCACATCTTGAATATCGTACTGCTCGGACACGTTGAAGCTGATCTTGCGCGAGCCCCCCTGTTGCGGCGCTCGAGACATGTTGCCGCCTTTGATCTGCTGTGTGACGGATGGTTTGAGAGACGGCGGTCTATGGGGTTTTTTGGTGTCTGTGTGTCACGGTCGGCTCACAACCGCGTCGGGCGAGGGAAATGCACTTCACTCGAAGGTGTAGCGTTCAGAATGGTGAGGGCGCTGCGTGGGCGTGGGCCTGCGGACGTGGGTGTGGGCTGTATGCGTCCGGTTCCTGCTTCTGGGTCGCACAAGGTCAGCTCACTTGGCCGATTTCGTCCACGGTCCGCATTCAAAGAGAACACAGCGTCCATTCGATTCTCCCTGGAATGCAGCCACCGCCACGTGCTCGCCCATGCACAGCATCGGTGCCGCGGGCCAGCACCCCCGTGTTTTCGTGCATCGCGCACCCGACGTACCTGCTGGAGCTGTCCCTCTCCCCGCCGAGGATGAGCTGAATGGTGTGCCTGAGCACGATCGGATGGATGGCAAGGGCGCCAGATGGGTGCCAGTGCCAGTGCCCAAGCTCTGGTGGTCGAGAGCGAGTTTCGCTTCAGGAGCTGGAGTGGGGATGGTGGAGTTGGGAGGATAGCGGGCGGTGGTTGCGGTGGTCGTTCTGGGAAGGCGGCGCGATCGTGTCAGCGAGAAGAATGGCGATACTTCAGACGGGGCTGGCTTGACGCAAATCGGGCAGGCGGTGGTTGCTCTGCGCTGCCCATGACAGAAGCGCCGATATCACTCACCTCCAGCGATTCTGGCTAGACTCTAGCTGCGGCTGCACGACAAAGGGTCCACGGCGGTGCTACGGGAGTGCAATGGGTGACGGCACGGCGGCGTCGGTGGGTCGGTGGGTCGGTCGATGGTCAATTGCTGCCACCAGACTCTCTCACGGGGAAGAAGGATGGGCTACATGTACTTCGACCACCGCCTGAACAACAATCGTCAAGCGCCCACGGCACACGTCTCGTCACAGCAGACGCAAGCAGGCGTGGTGGTGGGGTGGTGGTGGTGGCTGTGATTCGGCAGACATGCTGGCCGTCTGGCCTCTCATCGCACCCGGCCCTGAAGTCTAACCCACCGTTTGACGCGAACCGTCGTCATAGCACAGCGCCTGCACCTGCACCCGTTTCACCTACACTCTCACCTCAACTCGGGCGCTTACAGCCGACCTCTATGTCCCTCCTGCTCGCACACATGGCCGCTCACGCCTGCAGCTGGCCGCCAATGCACTCCATTGTGCTGCTCTTCATCACCCGTGGCCAGTAGAGGAGGCCCAGTATCAGGCCTAGCGTTGCTTTCCACCATCGTCTTGCTCTCGTGGAGTCGTGAGAAGGTCCGTGACCGTGAGCGGAAACTCGTCCACGTACGGCGGTGGCATCAGGGCAGCACATGTTGGTGCACTCCCCGCTCCACCGAAAGTGAGACGCAGGAACCCGCTTCACGTGCAGCGGTAACGGCAGATGCTGGGCATTGGCAGTGGGCGGTGAGGTCGAGCTGTCATGTCATGCGTGCACTGTATAGTGCATACCTGACATATGTAATAGACTTACCCTTCCCAGCGTGGAGAGCAGACAGGTGACGGTGCTACTGTACTCATGGTCTGGCTGTGGGGAACGCCAAGACATGCCACCGTTCACACCACCGCTCGCGCTCCTCCTGATAACTACCTTACCTGTGTACTGCTGTAGGGCGCGCACCTTCAGTCTTCGGCACACAGATCCGTGAAGCTGGTCCGGCAAGGTAGGCAGACCACCCGAAGTTGAGGCTGCCCATGGGGTCGACCATGCACTTCTCCGCATCTCCAAAGCTTAAGAGGTCGACAGCGACCCTACCGCCAGCGGGTGTATAGCTGCGACCAGGTCCGCGAACGATTTGCCGGAACAAGCGCAGATTGCAGCGACCGCGTGGGCAACATGGATACAGGAACTATAACATCACCCACACTCCTGCCCTTCATGCCTCCGTGACTATTGTTTGGGCTCTCCTCACGCTGCCGCCAGCAACAAAGGCTCTCGCAACCACATCCCCAGTCGTGCCTGCCCTGGAACGATATGCAAACATGGCCGATACCGTGAGGACTTCGATCGTGGCCTTCCAAGAGCCCATCAGCTATGGACCATCTGGACCGAGGGGCTTGGTCAAAGAGCCGTACATCTTTGCTTTGGCCGCTTTCGCCTCTCTCGGCGGATTCCTCTTCGGATATGATCAGGCGAGTCGTGGCGGCTCTCCGACTCGCTGCGATAGTACGCTGACGGGAGCAGGGTGTGATATCAGGTGTTTTGGTCATGGACAATTTTGGGAAGCTCTTTCCCATCCTCGCTGATGATGCCACATTGCAGGGCTGGATGGTATCGAAGTCGATACGCTGCCCGGTCGACACATACTGACATGTGCCGTTAGGTGAGCGTCCTGACACTGGGTGCCATGTTTGGCGCATTCGCGAACGGACCCATCTGCGATCGCTTCTCACGAAGATGGTCATTACTCTACGCCAACATTGTATTCCTGCTCGGCTCCATCCTTCAGTGCGCGGCACAAAACATTCCCATGATCTTCATCGGACGCTTCTTCGCAGGTCTCTCCATAGGCATGCTGAGCATGGCGGTGCCGCTCTACTTGAGTGAACTGGCTCCACCAAACATTCGAGGCAGCCTGGTCGCCCTGCAGCAACTGGGCATTACCATCGGGATCCTGGTGGCCTTCTGGCTCGAGTATGGTACTCAGTACATTGGGGGCACTGGAGACGGGCAGTCCGAGGTCGCTTGGCGTTTGCCACTGGCGCTTCAATGTCTGCCATCTGTCGTGCTGGCTGGAGGAACCTTCTTCTTGCCCTACACCCCGAGATGGTTGGTCAACAAACAGCGCGAAGACGAAGCATCCGCCACGCTCCAGCGCTTACGACGAGTCTCTGCTGACGATCCTCGCCTTGTGGCGGAAATGATGGAGATCAAAGTCGCGTACCTCTTCGAACAGGAATCGCTGAAGCTGAAATACGGATCTCAGACCTCTCGTTTGGACATCGCCGTCCAGCAGTACAAGGAGCTATTCACAGTTCCCCATCTCTACAAACGCACTATCATCGCCTGCCTTCTCCAGATCATACAACAATTTACCGGCATCAGTAAGCAGACCACGTTGTCAAGCCTCTGACGCCTGCTAATCGCCCCTGCAGACGCCATCATCTACTACGCCCCTCAAATCTTCAAGAAGATCGGTCTCAGTGGCAACACAATCTCACTCCTGGCGACCGGCGTCGTCGGCATCGTCAACGTCCTCTCCACCATTCCCGCCATCCTGTTCATGGACGGCTGGGGACGTCGCAAGATCCTCCTCATCGGAGCCACGGGCATGTCCATCGCACAGCTCATCGTCGGTACCTTGTTCGCCGTATACAAGAACACTTGGTCCGAGCATCCAGCTGCGGGCTGGGCGGCTTGTGTGTTTGTTTGGATCTATATCGCAAACTTCGCGTTCAGTATTGGCTGTGTCAATTGGATCATGCCGAGTGAGGTACGTCACCGTTATATGTCACTCCAGGCTTTGCGATGCCTCCCAGCATGGAAGCACTGACAACTCTTTAGATCTTCCCCCCAGTGATCCGCGGGAAAGCAGTCGGCCTTGCCATCTCGACCAACTGGCTGACGAACTTCATCGTTGCCCTCATCACCCCGCGAATGCTCAACTCCATATCTTTCGGCACATTCTACTTCTTCCTGGTCTTCTGCATCCTGTTGTTCGTATGGGTCTACTTCGCTGTTCCAGAGACGAGAGGAATCCCCATTGAGGAAATGGACAAGATCTTTGGAGGCAACGAGGGTGAGGAGGATATGAGAAGGATGGCGGAGATCAGGCAGAGGTTGGGCCATGGAGAAGGCGAAGGCGAGGTTGAGAGGGTCATTGTCGGGGAGAAGGGAAAGATCTGAAGACGAGAGAGAGAGAGAGAGAGAGAGAGAGAGAGAGAGAGAGAGAGAGAGAGAGAGAGAGAGAGAGAGAGAGAGAGAGGTGAGGGTATGTACCTTGATTCTGTATTTGGGGTGCCTCGTAGAAGCAGGCAGTACTAATATCTCGTCTTCAAGCTGACGCTTCATAACATCATGTTTTCGCCTTTGTCATGCGTTCGAAACATCAATGCATCGTAAATGATAAAGTGTTGCATCCGGCAGCTTAAATATATCGATTGGGTAAAATTTCAATTAACTACATGCGATACATGCTTTGGGAACTCTTGTTCGCATAGTGGAGTGGCGGAGCTTCCTGACTCACTTGAGTTGCCGACACTTTAGAGATGGCGGCCTGCTTTATCAGTCTGGTAGATCTCTGTTCAATGGAACTCAGCACCCACGTCTTGACGAATGCGAATCATGCAGATGTCACTCATGGTCAAGTCTCCACCGTACGGCTCCCTTGATATTGGTTGGACGGCTATGTAGCTAAGAGGCAGAGGATGCACAGGGTCATGGCCGAGCAGTGCACCGCGAGGAATGAGAGTGGTCCCACGGGACCACCTGGTTTCGCAACCGGACCCAGAAAGCCGAACAGCCTTTGGATAGGCGACGAACGTGAAAAGGACTGGTGCAGAAGCGGCAGCACTATGTGAAAGATTCAGACTCCTGCAATAGCGTACGAACTACGATAATCAAGCCGCTGGCCAGAATATCTCGGTCACTGATGCAGCTTGTCGGAGCTGTTGTGCTGTATCGTGAGGTTGGAACAGACCTCAGCCGAAGCGCGCACTGTCGACAGGCATTCCAAGTCGAAGCTGCTTCACAGTCTGCAGAATCTGGTAGGCCCCTCACTGTGTCGACGTCTGGCTAGGAGAATATCGACTGCCAAGAGGCCTGAAACAACGAGAGCTGAAGATCTGGATTTCGAGGGCCATATTCTTTGAACTTGTGGTGCTGTATCCAGAAGCGACCAAATCTGCGCGAGGATCATGTCGTTGGTTCACTTACGCGATATGACAGCCCGTATATGCGTACAGAGTCAGCATTTGTCCTTGCGGAATCGCAGTCGTGGCCAGCTGGCGCATTGGATGAGGTGATGCTGGTACTAGACGCTCGTGATGGCGAGGTTCGCCACTCGACATCATACCCTTGTTGTTCGGTACTGGCATAACCTCATCGAGTCCGGCGCTACCTCAGCCCAGATCTACGACAAGTCTCTGATCACAAGGGTAGAGCATTTGCTGCGATGCACCTTCAACCGAACATCGCTCAGGTCATGCCTCCTCTCGCAAAGAACTGCATATCTGTATCCTGAGTTATGTCGCCAATGTCAAACAAGTTCTCCCACGCCAAGTCTTGGAAGATGTCATTGAGGTCCCACCCAGCGGTACCGCTCGTCGGCATTGGTATAGACATGTAGTCAGGCTTCTGCTTCTTGGTGCTGCGGCCGTTCTGTGGCACATCTGCGTTGGACATTGGAGACATTGTACTCGGTGTGTGCCCAGCATCCGATGCAGTCTCAACCCTTGGACGCTTAGCCTGACGGCCAAAAGGATCGTCTTCGGTCTGTACATCACCAACTCGCTGCTGTGTCTTTTGCAAGTCTGAGAGGAGTGTAGCTAGTGCCGCGTAGCATCTCTGTGCGCTTCGCCACCGCTCCCCCATTCGTTTCAGCAGATCGAGACAGCGGAGGATCTCTGTTGAGCCTTGCGAAGTATTGTACATGCCAATTTGACAGGCAAAGGATATGATCAACCCTGACATCCAAACCGACGCAACGTAACCCGGCCAGAACAGAGTTGTTTGCCGTTCCATCGCGAGAATCGTTCGTTTCGCAGCCCGTATGGTGACTTGGAGAGAGTGGTGAAACTCTGGAGTCGACCTCGGAAGCGAAAGTGATGGCCGGTGTATCGAGATCTTGAGCTGCTCGTAGAGGATATGAAGAAATGGCAGGAAGCGAATGATTTGTTCGTCGGCGCCAGTGTTAGCATGGGATGGAGTAGGCTCTGACGGCATGCTGTTGAACCATTTGTCTACGTCAGAGCGAAGAAATAAGATCCTTCGTGGATCGTTCTTTCGCGCATGGAGAGACACATGGAACATCTCAATCAGATTGCCCACAAGCCTGCCATACTCTACGAAGTTAGCAAGAATGACCTCCAGTTTCATGCTAGCGTCGTTCGGACCGCCTGACTGGGAGCCCGTGACGCTCACCCGTTCATCAGGAGCATCCATCGCGCTAGATTCTGGGGCCGGAGTTGGCAGTGGGACTCCATTGACGTCTGTAGGAGTGGTACCATGGACCTCTCGCCTGCCTGACACGCAGACGTCAATCTCGGGATCAGAGAGGGAGACAGGGATGCCGAGGGCCTGGCACAGATATCGGTCGATCGAATACGCACTCCAAAGTATCCTTTTGCGTAGATCACGATCTTCATTCGATAGTTGCGGGTAGCGATATGGACATCGATGCATGCCCGCATGGAATAATAGCTTGCTCAGAATGCCGCCAATGGTGGAAGCTGTGCGTAGAGAGAGTGTCGAGACGCAGTAGACTTGAGCAGCGAGCACCGTCTGAATGGTCAGGATATCATGTCTCGAGGCCAGGGATGCTACAAGAGATAGCAAGTTCGACTTGGACAGCACTGCGGCCTGGCTCGCAGTCGCGCCGGGAAGGCTGAAGGAGCCAATAGCCAATACACATTGAAAGATGATCAAGTTGCAGAGACGTTGTCTGTCTGCCGATATGCGACCAAAGCCTTTTGCAGTTCTGGGATCCTGGTACATGGCATCCATCTCCTGGAGGAACGCGGGTCCTGACAGGAAGGGCACAATAGGATGCCATGTCTTGAAGTACTCGACAATCGCTTGCTGCGCGGTGTCATACGGGGGAAGCGAGCCAAGTTGGGCAGAAGTATGGATCTCGATGGCTCTTTGACTGTTGATGTTTAGTTCCACGCCCTGGCCCCGTTCAGGAGAGTTACGAGCGGAAGATGCAAAGTCATCTTCGCCGCCGACAGTCTCTTCGGCGGCTGGCAGACGATTCGGATCCTCTTGCTGCTGAGAGACCTCAAAGGCCTTCTTGACGGTATTGATGAAGTAGACGCCACTACTGCTGCCGATGAACCGGCTCTCGTGATGCGGTGAGGCCTGGGTGAGCGAGCCAGTCTCCTGATTGCTAGCTGGCGATTCCGTGGCGTCCATTGCGGTAGTCGGCGCGACTCACATTGGCCATCGATGCGCTCAAAGCAGCATCGATGCCATGATCGCGTGAGTCGGCGCGGGCCATGGCGGCGGTTGAAGATTTTCGCGCCCCCGCCACAGCCGAGGTATTCTTTCAGCCTCAAGGCTTTTCTTTGCGACGACAACGCTCCACTACGGCGTTCTTACCAAGACCAAAATGCCCGCGGCAGGCTCTGGCCAAGATAGCAAAACCCGACGAAGTCGCATCACGGCGGCATGTGGAGTCT
Source organism: Pseudocercospora vitis (assembly GCA_026120125.1). Taxonomy (NCBI): domain Eukaryota; kingdom Fungi; phylum Ascomycota; class Dothideomycetes; order Mycosphaerellales; family Mycosphaerellaceae; genus Pseudocercospora; species Pseudocercospora vitis. Next base: position 113,905 of record JALRML010000014.1, on the reverse strand, counting down.
GTCGGGGTAAAAGACAGAAATGCAGCGGAGAAAAGTGCGTGGAAGAGGTACCACCATAGCTCTGCGGCAGGCAGTCGAGTCGACCATGGAATGCGTACATGCTGACGGCGAGGTTATTCACAGACCAACGTGCGATCAATGTAGACTGCACAATGAGGAATGCTGGTGGAGTGAGACGAAGAAAAGGTCGGCGCCGCCCACGCTTAACCTCCAAATCCACCACTGACTTGTGCAAGGGGGCCCGCAAAAGACTACCTGCGAGCGTTACAAGATCGACTCCAAGACACCGAAAAACTTCTCCTCGGTGTCTTGAGCAGGATATCGGACGCCGAGCTGCATACTGTCCTTCAACAAGAGGCTCTCAATGGTGGCGGGCCGAGTCACCAGGCCTGGACCAGTTCTATGTCGGGATCAGAGTACTGGTCTATGCGTCCATTGAATAGTTTGGCTGGCATCAGAACGTGGGAACATCACCGGGCTTCAGGGACGACTACCATCAAACAGCTTCACAGATCCAACACCTCCTCCACCATGGAAACACTCGCTACGAGACCAATGAGCATAACTCATGGAGACATGCATGATGTGTACTCTCATCCAGCGGTCGAAACGCCTCCCAAAGAAACAATGTCGGATGTTAGTGGTGCTTCTATGGACCGCAAGGACCCGTACTACCAAACATGGCCATCGAACCCCCAAAGGAATGACTCCTGGCCTCCACCCGAAGCCGTCATGGCGCGACCTGCTTCAAGAAGATATAGTGACCAGACGAGAGAAGCAGGCGAAGCACTCTTCTCCATATCGAATCATCTCCGAACGGGGTCACAGATGGCAATTGAAGCACAATGGACGCAGCAGCAACATGATGCTACCGTGGAACCTCCACCAACGCAGCCACCACAAGCTGCATTAGGGCAGTTCCCAAAGCATTTGTTCTGGTGATTAGTTGCATGGAAAATCCTTGCTGGAAATAGACAAAAGCACGTGCTTACTACTGGTTCTGGCTAAAAGTTCTTCCGCTCCTGAGAAGCAAACGAACGGCGCTACTCCCAATTGTCCCTTTTGCAAAGCGATGCTCGCGGAACACCCCTGGTCTGCGTACGACTCTCGCTACTCCCGTTGCAAGGCTGAAGGCTCTCCATCTGTGTCCAGCCACCACGTTGGAGACGCACCACGCCCCGGAATATATCATGGTACACTTCCCTGTCAGAATCTACCATGAGACCCATAGGCTGCAGCCGTAGCCCCTTCATGCTCTATTGAGACTTTTAGGAATACAGCACACGGTTCGCTCTTGCCGTCCAATACTAGTTCCAGGGATGAGTAGAGCATACCAGGTGCTTGGAAAACTTGCACCTATCTCTAGCAAATGGCAAGCATCAGTCCACGTGGGCTTGTCAAAATGGCATACAACCAGTCGAAGCTGTCCGCGATGGAGGCGCTAAAGTCACCTCATCTGCAGAGCGTGCCTTGCTCAGACACAGAACCTTGAACACAGGTGCAGTCAAGGGTGTCGTCGCCGAATCGAGAGAGATGGAGACGCTTCTTAGGAGGCAGAGCGAGGCACATTTTTTGGGCACTCAATCGCATAGCTCTGAACAATACGCATCTGCAATGGTAAGCCGCAAGTCTGCTTGCAGCCATTCGAACTTCACAATGAAAGTGACTGTCGACGAAGTCCACCGATCATCACAACCGCAAGTTTCTTGACATGGCGATCGACGCTGTTGTGGTGTAGCGGGGATGGCTGCACTGAGGTGTCCAGAGAAGGGCCAATTTGGTTCCTGACTACTGGCGAGACTCAGACGCCTGATGGAAGAAAGTTCGATCGAGCTCGACTGTTACTAAATGAGTGCTTCCACGTCACAGTGAGGGTGTCAAGACAAATGGTTCGTGCGTCAAAAGCTCGCGTCGTAGCGTGAAAGTGGCAGTCACGCTGACATCACCACTCTGCCGCACGCGTCGCCAATGCCTCACTTCGGCATGGCTCACTTATGTCCCATCGCATATACAGCTGTTTTGCCACTTATTCCTTCTTGAGCTGTTCAGCTACAATTTCCCATACCAATCACTTCCTGTCATCGTCGTCGAAACAGAAGACAGCATGGCCGGCACACGAGCATCAGCGCGGCAACCCGAGACGGACCCGCCCAGTTCTCCATCAGCCACCACGAATGGAACAAAGCGCAAGGCTGATGATCAATCAAACCCATCGAACAACTCAAAGCGTGGCCGACCATCGAAAGATCAGCAGACGCTGGAAGAGACGATCAGTAATGGGCAAGAGAAAGAGAAGGAAACCTTGGATGAGGAGTTGATGGATGAGCATCAGGACAAGGAGAAGCCAGCAGTCACGAAAGATGAAGCGAGCAAATCTGAAGCGAATGGCGGAGTGAAGGAAAGCGAGCCGGCAGGGGAAAACGGTGCAGACCAGGCGAATGACAAGCCTGACACGAATGGTGACAAGAGCGCCCTTGACCAGGTCAAAGCTGATGAGAACGAGGATGGCAAGACCAGCAAGGTAGGTCCGTCTGCATTCCACTAAATCGCTAGCTCTGTGCTGATCCGCAATAGCAAAAGGAAGATACGACAGAAGAGACGTCCAAGGGCGAGGCAGTCGAGGAAGACAAGAAGCGCGAAGAGGCCCAGCCATCGAATGTGCTGGAGAAGGGCGTCGTCTACTTCTTCATACGTGGTCGCGTCGGCGTTGAAGACCCGGACAGTGTTCAGGATCTTCAGCGCTCGTTCTTCGTCTTGAGGCCATTGCCACCGGGTGGAAAGCTGACAGAAGGCGCGATCCAAGACGTGGGCAACAACCGTCTCATCGCGCTGCCCAAGAAAGTCTTCCCCAAGAGTGGCAAGGATCGGTTCATGGCATTCACCGAAAAGGCAATGGTGAGCATGGACACGCTGAAGGAAGACTTCTTCCAGGGCTCGGATTATAGCACGAAGACCACAGGCACTCGTCATACTCCAGAAATTACGCCTGTTGGGGAGGGCGTCTATGCCATCACATCAACCGGTGGAGGCCAAGGCACGACCCACCTCGTCTACATGCTCACCATTCCCTCTGAGATCGGTGAGGTTCAGAAGGACCTCGGTTTAGCAGAAAAGGGCAGTTTCGCCCTCAGCCTGAAGAACCCAGAGTCCTCCGCCCCAGTCAATGCTCTTCCCAATACCGCAGAGTTCCCAAAGGAGATCATCGACGAGTTCCGCGGGCGTGGCTGGATGCCGGCAGAGCCAAAGCACCTCGACTATGTCAATTCATCGTTCCTGATGATTGGCGAGAGCGACTTTGACAAGTCCAGCAATCTGGATCCTGCGCCAAAGGATGAAAGAGCTGGCGACAAGGAGACACCACAGGAAGAGCTAGAGAAACTTGAGGGCGAGGATGAGCATCGCGTCGACAATCTGAGGGGTGACGATACGATATTCGCAGATCTCGGAATATCATCAAAGGAGTATCCAAAGGTCTTGACGACTTGGTAAACCGCGCTCCGCAACCTATGGCTGGCCATGCCCTCGGAGCGGTACCTTGCAAGTTGAAGCATTCATGAAAAGGCGGGCTCGCTGCGACCCATCGCGCCGATTGTATTACTGTATTATAGCATCAACGACTAGAGAAGCACGAACAGCAACAACATGCAGCTGACAAATGTATCACTATAGCATGCTGAGGCTTTGCAATGACCCCGTACCTGCATCATTTTTGCCCCGCAGCGTCATCACACATCAATCCCCACCACAACAGTAAAACACCCCATTATTACCGTCTCTTGTTGCGATGCACATTCTACTAATCCTCGCCAGACAAGCAAGCATCTCACAACGAAGTCAGTCCCCGACGCTGCTGCCCTCATCAGTTTCGAAAATATGGCAACCATGAAGGCCGTCGGTAAGCTGGCAATCTTTCTTTCGCGATCCAAATGTCTCGGCGTTGATTTCTCTTCGTAGACATCAAAGGCGGCAAAGGCCCCATCGAAAATCTTTATATCACCGAAATTCCTCGACCCAAGGCGACTGGCTCCAAAGCTCTGATCAAAGTCAAAGCATTCGGTCTCAACCGCATGGACACACTTCAGCGCGAGGGTAGATACCCTCTCCCACCGCAAGCTCCCTCAACAATGGGAGTCGAATTCAGTGGCACGGTCGAAGAGCTGGCCGACTCCCCCGACGTCGAGCAGTCCTTCCAGATCGGCGATGAAGTCTTCGGTCTTGCTTACGGCGGCGCATACGCAGAATACATCGCCGTGAGCACACACATGCTCATCCACAAGCCACAAGAGCTGAGCTGGGAAGAAGCGGCAGGAATTCCTGAGGTGTATATTACTGCTCTGCAGGCGATGTATCTCATCGGAGAATTTGTTCCAGGTAAAAGCATACTATGGCATGCGGGAGCCAGTAGTGTGGGCATCGCAGGACAACAGCTCTCGAAAGTCAACGGTGCGAGCAAGATCTTCGCGACAGCACGAAGTGACGAGAAATGTGACTTCTGTGTCCAAAAGCTAGGCAGCACGGCAGCATACAACACCAAAACGACCAAATGGGACGCCGAAGTTCTCAAAGCAACGGATGGGAAGGGTGTGGACATCATCGTCGACTTCATCGGACCCGACACCTTCGCTGCCGACCTCAACGCCATCGCTCGAGACGGTCGGATCGTCAACTTGGCCTCACTATCAGGCACAAAACTTAATGAGAACACATACAAGGATGTCAACTTTGGTGCGTTCGTAGCCAAGAGGATTCGGTACGAGGGCAGTAGTCTGAGGAGTAGGGACGAGAATTATCAGGGCAAGCTGAGGGACCAGTTGGTGGAACATGCGTTGCCAATGTTCAAAGACGGAAGGCTGAAGAGTGTGATTGAGAAGGTGTATGATTGGAAGGATATTCAAGAAGCGCATAAACAGATGGAGGCGAACGCTACGATGGGGAAGCTAATTTGTATTATTCCTTGAGGGACGCAATGACGACCAGCAGGAAGTTTTGACATTCGAGCCCCATCGCTATTCGACAGTACTGAGGAGCAAGTCCCCGAGCACAGCAGATCGCGCAGCGATGAATGGCAGACCGAACGCGAGATTTTCCAACGGATCTTCACTGAACATTAGCACAGGCCGAGCATATGCACAGCCATCCCAAGCATGGCGTCGTGGCTCGATATCATGCTTGCCTTGAGACGCAGACCTCTTCTATAGTTCCCAAGCTCACAGGAAGACGGAGCTGTGATTGTGTTTCCAAATTGGGGTGATGATCTTGCTGACCGACATCACAGTGACTGCCACGAACCACGAAGTCGACTGTCGAATTTGAGGCCTGACGAATTGCGTGGCGATTTCGAGCTCACTAATGCTGTTGGTGAAGAGCGTAGAATGCATGATACTGTAGCTATGACAATGTTGGCTTCCTATTTTGCATCGCTGTGACTGAAAAGTCTTGACGGAGCAGAATTGTCAACTGCGTCCTTCGGCCTATCGCTCGATGGGACGTAGCACTCTGCCACTCAGGTTTGCAGCTCGGCCTCAGTCTTCTGTCTGCCCTCGACGCTCGGCCGTGTGGAGTACATTTCTCATGTTGGGCGTTGGAGTTCGTACATGTCTACCTCGTCAGACGTCGAAATCTTGTTCTGAAGCCCCAAGCGTCCTCTAGGTTGCTGTGAAAGAAGCTGAAGCAAGATACCACCTCTTGACTGTAGTGGAGACCGCAACTTCTCAACTCGCCAATACCGCAAAAGTCGCTCGCTTGCCTTTTTCTCCAATCGTATGCATCACTTCGGACATATGCTCGCACCGCGCTTCATCTGCTGCGCGAGAAACCGGACACCATGGTTTCGACGTCAAGAGTTCGATTCCCAGTCCTGCACATTTTCGACGGTCAGCTGTGTGCACACGTCTGAGTGTCTCGCATTGGCGGTGTCACTTACTTGCGGTATCTTAGGACTGGAAGGACATTTTGGGTGAGTGAGCTCAGGAGACAGCGAAGACTTGAAAGGGCGCAAACGGCGCCAAGACCCTGCGCAGCCGGACCTTGCATGTGCACGCGAAGGGAGAAGAACAATGTGATAACATGAGCAAAAGTCAAATTCGATGTTCATGCTTGCTTTTGTACTATTGCTTTTCTTTGCCATAATCGCATCGACCCCTTCATACAGTGTTCGCCTATGCTACAGTCTGCCGAACTTTGTCGTTCATGTGGTATGCTGCAATACGCCCCTCAGACGCCTTTTACGCTGCCAAACGGTGTTCATATCGCCTGGAAGATTGTTAGCGTGGACTTCAATGGAAGCCATTCATGTGAGCACTGACTCAAACACGGCGAAAGCCCTTGGACTCAGCCCAACGCTGCACATGCGCAAAGTGATAACCGTCCTTGACCATCTGCATGTTCACCTCGCCACCCTCCGTCGCCTCAGCATTCTCGAGTTCGCCGAGCAAAGTGTCGGTGTACCAGCCCATGGCTTCAGCCAGCACTTTCAGTAGTCCAGCAAGAGCCTTTGTCGCACAACTCGCCTCTGGTCCGCGGGAGACCGCCTTCTTGGCTGCTGCGACGCCGTACACCAGAATCGCCGTGTACTTGAAATTTGAGAACGCGACGACAATCTGAAAGAGCTCTTGCGGGTTGAAGACCCCCTTCTTTGCGTATGTCACACTCTCCTTGAGGACCTGCGGAAAGAGCACTGTCGCATTGGCTGCGCCGTGTCAGCATGTGATCGGGAAAGTGAGAGAGTGAGGGCAATTTACCAAGGATTTGCTCGCGAAGAGAACTCATAGAAGCCTCTTGGGCGCGGACTTCGCTTTTGTTGATGCCGGTCATGTTGATGTCTATACTGAAGTCGTTGAGAAGTTGAATATAAAGAGCGAATCTGGTAAAGACGGGTCGAGAGTGTCTTCGAAGATGCAGTCCGAAAGTATCAGCACGAAAGTGGTGGCGGGTTGTGGGAAGAAAACAAGAAAGTCAAGCAGCAAAGAGCAAGATATAGTGATTATGAAGTGAGATTCACCAATGGGTCCCATCTTCTCGGGCTTGAAGTGAGCTTGAATGGGCTGTAGCTCTCCTTGTATAGTGTGAAGGTCCCGGAGAACCAATGGGGGCCCTGAAGGGTCGGGGAAAGGTCCAGTGAAGCCAAAACCTCACTTCTTCAACTAAGCTTCTGCCTCAAATGTGGATCCTGAATTGTTTGATGTGATGTTGAAGAAAGAAAATTCTCCGAAAGTACACCTGCAAAGCAGCCTGGGGCATTGCTTCTGTCATTGTTGAACAAGAAGCGTAAACTTGTGATGTCTGGAAGTCGAGAATGAGGGTTGATCCAGCTGACCAATGGAGATCAGGCCTTTAGTCATTGTGCTTGTCGTTGAAGCTATTGGTCTGAAAAGTAGGATGGTGGTAAGAATTGAGGATGGAGCTAGGTGGCGACCTGTAGGTGAGGGTTGGTGGTCGGATGTCGCTGTCACACCCCTATAACATGGCGACCAGCAAACGCACGCACTTTGTGTGAAAAATGCACGTATCTATTCGTGAAAGTGCCGGAAGGCTGAATGGGCAAACAATGAGCCCGAATCAAAAGACTTCTTTATGTCCAGGGCAAAGAGGCAGTATGTACAGGGAGCCACTGAGCAGCCGAGTGGAGCAATGCTGTTTCGTGGCCGCAATCATCGGTGAACTGTGGTGCTTGGTTCCAAGGATGGGCGGCTTCAGGGTAATTGTAGCAGAAAGGACGGTCGGCTAGAGGCTGACTCCATGGATGTCACTGAGCAGCAGAGACGGAAGAGTACAGCGTGAGAACTTGGTGCGAGGATGTGGGTGCGAGAACGTGGCAGATGAGGAAACAGCTTACCTTATTGAGGGAGGTGGCGGCGGCGGCGATGTTCTGATGGCGACATCGCAGCCATACGCGTAGTGACAGCACCAAGCCGCCACCGTGATCGCTGTCCCATACGCAAAGCAGACGCACATGTCGCTGGCCTCGATATTCTCAATCTTGTCGTTCGCTCGCCAAGCGCTGGGTCATGACGGCTGGGAAGAGCCAGAGTTGAACATGTGGTCATACGCAAGGCCTACACAATAGCTCCCTGAGCAAGCTTGAGACTGCTTCGCACAGCTCGTACCGGAACCTAATGGCCCGAGCGTTCGAAGTGCATGAAACTTCGCTCGCCCTCTTTTGGAATCTCTTCTTCCTCCGTCACACTGCTGCTGGGCCTTCGGGCCAGCTGCTTGGGTGGACTCCAAGAGGAGGATCATGTTGACCTACCCCATAGCCTTCATGAACTGGAGTCCGGCTTACACCTAGAGTGAAAGGACTATCGCAGTCTGGGCTTGCTGATAGTTACGTGGCTTGTCTCATTCTGAGTTGATAGTCGGTCCGATACACCTTCTTTTCATCATAATGTTGCTATTGCGGCTACCTGAAGAAGAGTCCTCCGTCTCCCTTCTGGAATCGTGATCGTGAGTGAGGACTACGGTTTTACTATGCCTCTGTGTGCTGTCTGGAGTCGGGATCCTGATGGTTTCGCAGTCTTCGTGAAGTATGGTGGTGTAGTCGTATGGGCGCGTTCGTGGTGGAAGGTGACAGAGACCACCAGCAGGCCCACGAAGCACTACATCGTCTTTGTACTGAATTGTCAGTGGGTCATCGTAGTGGATGCCGTAACCTCACGGTTTCTCCGATGGTTGTGGCCGCGCCGGCGCCTGCACTTGACGCTGCTCGCGACGCATCATCCCACCCCTAACGAGCGCAGATTTGATCGGCACCTGCTCTCTCGGCATCTTCTACTCTTCTCTTTCATCCTCGCTCATCTACGACTTTAGATCCAGCACCCGCAGCAGGCTAGATCTCTGATGGCGTTGCCCGCAGCGCAACAGCTCAGTCGCAGAGTAGCAGCAGGAACGACGAAAGCAGCAACCAGTGAGAGCACACCCAGCGCGTCAACCAGGAGTACAAATGGCTCCAATGATAGCAGCGTAGATGGCGGGCTCCGACCTACCATCACAATTTCCCGTTCAGAGACCAGAGCGAGACGGTGAAGGGCGACATCGAGGCATAGCACGTCAATGGAGCATTGGCTATTGGAAGAGCTCGGTGACCACAGAAGAGTATGCTGCGCCTCGGGAGATGGACCTTAGGGATAAAAAGAACTCGCCATGGCTACCGGGAGATCTGGCTTGATCCAAGACGATCACACGCGGAGCATTTTCTCGGTTTTGGCACGGCGGCCCAAGCCATGGAAGATGTTGTTCTCCCTAAGAGCGGCCATTCCTGGCTTCAGCTAACGGCTGACGATGACAAGAGTCCCAGTGTGGTATCCTTCCGGAGCCTGGAGGTTAACACTGCCATTTCGGCAGCCCAACGTGTCCTGAATGGTCTGTCTAGGAGGAGCAAGATGTCGCTAACCTGAAGTATTTCCGGCATTGGGTCGGTTTCCTGGATCAGCAGCCCACTGCCACTGTGGATGTCTAGAGCATGTGCGGGACTTTCTTGGCTCTACAATGCGTAGGACGTCTTTTGTGGTTGACCGTATTATCTCCCTGCTCCAGGTATACTGTGTCAAGAGACCTCTGTCCAATGTACCGGCTCCAGGTCCAATATACTGTTCCGGGTCTAGACAAGGCAGGGCTGTGGTTCAGAATCCCTTTTGCGCAAGCCGTTTTGTGCCCAGGCCGTGTTCTTTACTCCTGGTCAAAGGCATACGTGGCTCCGCTCGTCCAGCGTCGTGGCAGCGGCTACAAGCAGTAGTACCAGACATCGTTACTGCTTCCATGCTAGTATGGTCGCTTATACAAGCTATGCTATCGTCCGTGGCACGTACTGCTGTCGTGAGAATTGGTGTATTCGATGAAAATCCCGTGGCGATTTGATGACGTGCAGGCCCGGCCGTTTAGCGATATGGAAGTGTACCAGGTCCAGGTCAGCTCGCGTTGTTTTTCTACACTCCATTTTCGGATCTGCAAGAGTGTTCCTAGGACTATCACTGCTTCAGTATGAGGCATGGACGGGCCACATCCCTGCTGCCTTCGGTCTTCTGTGGTCACTTCTGTGTTCTCTATGATCAATATGGTATAGGTCAAGACATCGAGGCGATGGCTCTCAGATCCAGTCCAAGTATCGTGCAACTCAGCTGTGACTCGGTAGAGTGTCCCTGGAGCCTCCAGACTTCGCTGAGTGGCGCTGTCTTGTCCAGACACTGTCTTGTCCACCCTGCCCTCAGCTCATGGCTCTGGCCACCCATCTATACCCCATCGCAGATCGATCTGCTTCGTAGCTGTGGCGACACCATGTTGCGCCCTCACCATCGGCTACTGTGCCGTGGCGCAACCAGATTCGAGTGCAATTTGCTATTGGGCGTATCGAGTCGTGACGATCGAATGATCGCCTCGTTACAATACCGGCGATGTCCGAGGATGCAGGAATGCGGAATACCGCATACTCAGTGAGTCAATGTGACGGCTAGTAATTTGCGGTGACCGACGACTACGCTGGGTCCTGGTGTAGCCAGCCTGGAGTGCGAGCTCGGACACGTCTCCGCTTTCCGGGGCGGCCGACCAGTCTGCCAGGTCGCCCTCCGCTTCAGCAATGTTTGACTATGCTCACGACGGTCAAGAGCTGAGTGCGATATGTGCAAGCAGGGCAAGACCAGGACGTACAGCGAGAGAAGGAGAGCTCCACCATGTTGGTTGGAGAAGGCTTGAGCGGCGATGCCACATTCCTACACTTCATTCATCTGTTAAGCACACCTCAACCTTTGCAAATATGTCCGGCTGGAGACTACAGTACAAGGACAAAGCAACTCACGTGCAACGTAGCCTTGGCGCTCCCTGTGGTTTATCAGATACCCGCACTTATCATTGGAGCCGGCATGGTCGGATAATCCAGACCACTTCCTGGTCAAGTGACTATGGATTGTGTCAAGGGTCATGACATGCAGTCTCAGGCAGAATTCGAGCAGCGCAGCTTTATGACACGGCTGTAGGCTGCTAAGAGATCCAGATCTGTTCGTTGCGCGTCTTGGTGCTCGCCTCCATCTCTTTATGGGTACTCATCAGAATGCAGTAGAGCGGTCACCATAGGTGATACTTTGCTCCTGATAATAGCATCATGCTAGTAGGTAGGGATAAGGTTCGCATCTAAATTTCGGGTCCTTTTAGCAGTAATGAGAGCGAGATTGGGCAGAATCCTGGCCCGGGTAACAACGACATGAGGCTCTGGGCACTACTGCAGCAAACATCGTAAACGCCTGCAACAAGAGATCCTCGAAGAGCTCAACATTTTCGGTGCCCCAAGTGCGTGCTCTTATGCAACGCTCTGCGTTTCGTAAGGCGGCTACAGCCATTACCAGATCTACTGCGTGGCTTCGTAGGATTATAGGAGGTGTGCCGGGTTCTGAGGGCTTCATTACGATATAGTTTCTGGATCGTCTTCTTTACAAGGATTGCTGGTTCGCTCCGCAAGCATCAGGGAGCCGCAACATGCCTATCATGAAAGGCTGTCGTCAGGAAGAAGCCGTTGTATAGCGGATTCCAACATCTCCCATCATCCATGCCTGACGGAACATACCACACAGCATGTTGGAGACAATGCCAAGCCTTTCTAGATGTGGACTCACAAGTGCGCTCGTCTGTACAGTATTTCACCTCTCGGACGTGGCGTGGCGTCACCTCGCTCTTTCATGAAACCACGGCGATACATTTCAATCAAGCGCGTCATTACTCTTGCCTCTGATCTTCGCCGATTCACCACGGCTCTTGTTGGCTGTCCACCCTGTAAACTCAATCACAGTCGGACCACTGCGGCAAACAATGGCATCTCTCCTAGTTGGCGGCATCTTCCTGGGTGACATTTGAGATATCACAGCGGCCTTTGACGGCCTCGCGGTTATTGACGAAACTCAGCCGTCAGATCTGACGGCCACCAGAGAGATGAAACAACACTCCGTTGTGTCGGCTTTTGCCTGCTCGCGAACGAATTACGAGGTTGCAGTGATGCCATGTGCCGGCAAGGATATGGGCCCCCATGCCCCCTGGTAAGACTTCACAAGCTTTATCTATATCCTTCTCTCATGGGACGCCAATTTCACTTCCATTGGCAGATGTGATTCCCTTGGCGTTACCCGCACGTGGTGCAGCCTTTCCTCTACTTCCGATTACTTGCTCATCAGTGTCATCTTTAACTGACGCTAGAGACGAATCCATCTCGACATGAAAGCAGCGTCTTTCGCTGCTGGTGCTTGGCTGCTGAGTGTGTTCGACGGCGCAGCAGCATGGGGACCACGAGGGAGTCCGGATGGGCCGCCTGGGTATTATGGAGGACCTGTCGAACACGGTGCAGATTTTCAGCCTGACTTTATTCTGCGAGTAACGGAAGCAGATGTTCCTGTGGCTTGCCAGCATAGAGTATCAGTCCTCGTCAATGGCACTTCACCTGGACCAACGATCAGATTGATTCCGGGCCGACGGAGCTGGATTCGCGTATATAATGACATGGAGCACTGGAACACGACGATGCACTGGCACGGTCTGAGCCAGCGGATGGCACCTTTCAGTGACGGAACACCCACAGCAAGTCAATGGCCAATTCCCGCGAAGCACTTTTTCGACTATGAGGTGTTTCCGACCAAGAACGAGAGTGGAACCTACTTCTATCACAGCCATGTTGGCTTCCAGGCGGTCTCTGCCTTCGGTGCGCTCATAGTAGAGGATACTGCAGATCATCGCCCATACGAGGACCAATATGACGAAGAACGCATCATTTTGATCTCTGACTACTTCAACCAGACGGACCAAGCGATCGAGTTTGGTCTCACGAACACGACCTTCAAATGGTCAGGTGAAGTGCAGTCAGTCCTTATCAACGGCGTGGGAGTGGCCAACAATGAGACAGCTGGCAAGGGCGACTGTAAATTACCAGTGATTGAAGTTGAACCAGGCAAAACGTATCGCATGCGCTTCATTGGTGCTACGGCGCTCAGCTTGGTCCAATTTGCCATCGCAGACCACGGCAGTTGGACAATCATTGAAGCGGACGGGAGCTACACCAAGCCTTATACTGTGCCAGAGGAGTTCAACTTGATGCAGCTGTCATCTGGTCAGCGCTTCGATGTCCTCTTCAAGACCAAGACTGAAGAAGAACTGAATGGGAAAACGGACTACCTCATTCAATACGAGACGAAGGATCGCCCGAGTGTCTTCTATGGTTATGGTGTCCTCCGATACTGTGGTGGCGAGCCCAGTATCATCACCGCCCCAGCCAAGCCTCCTATGGTCTTGAGCAATGACACTTACAACTGGGTCGAATATGCCCTGGAACCACTCATACCTAACGGCTTTCCAACAGCAGACGAAGTCACCCGCCGCATAGAAATCCGTCAGCGACAAGTCGGCATCATGTCCCAGATCATCTGGCAAGGCAATGGCCTCAACTGGACCGACATGTACTCTTCGCCATACCCAGGCGAGAAACCATACCTGGTCAACATATACGAGAATGGCCCTTCAGCCATGCCGAACTATAACGAAGCAGTCTCAAATGGCGGCTGGGACCCCAACAGCCTCGCATACCCTGCCATGCTCGGCGAAGTTTTAGAAATCATCATTGTCAACACTGGCTCTCTCGTCAACAACAATGGAGGCCAGGACTACCACCCCTTCCACGCCCATGGAGCTCACTACTACGACATCGGTTCCGGAAACGGAACTTACGATCCCATCGAGAACGAGAAGAAATTGGCCAAGTATACCCCGGTGCAGCGCGATACAACGAACTTGTACCGCTACACCTCCAAGACTGTGGCAGGCGACAGTCTCGGCTGGAGAGGATGGCGCCTCCGTGTCACGGACCCGGGCGTCTGGATGATCCATTGCCATATCTTACAGCACATGGCAATGGGGATGCAAAGTGTATGGGTCATGGGAGACTATGAACAGGTTACCCGCATTCCACTCTTCGATGCACAGAGCTACTTGACGTACGGGGGAAGTGCGTTTGGGAACGAGACGTTTGCGCCGATAGTCAACCACTTCTTCGAAGGTGCGGACGAGGAGCCTTATGCCGAGCAAGATGGATCGTGGTCATGATCTGTGCGGGACTGTGGTCAAGGATGTTTCGATGGGCGAATCTGTCTTGGCTCTGATGCTCGGACATGGAACGGAACGACATGCTTCCCACATTCGCTGTGTTTACTTGCCACTGCATGTGTATGCGGAGTTGTGGGCCCTTGGTAAACTCCATGTCTGTCTATAGCATTGAGTGGATGATGTGAAGTGGCACAGACATGAATATAGCTGCGAGGAGAAAGGACAAAGGAGACTGAGGGCAGTCGAGAAAGGGGGTTGCATCGAAAGTCTAGTAGAGTTAGAGAGGTCGTCACCTGTTCCTTCGATGCAGTCTACAGGGCGCATAACCCACCGAATGATGCATCATAAGTGCCCACACTGTCCAAAAGCGGCCGTCTCCATTTCGTCTCGATCTTCTGCATGTAGCTGGTTGTCCTGATAGGATGCGGTCCGTCTATAGTTGTCATATTCGCTGAAAATGCGGCCTTGGACGTGGGAGATGAGCCGTTCCTGCCTGCGGAGTACCATAGATATGGCCGACAATGGTGATGATGAGGAATTCCTCGGATTCAGCATTTCTGTGCGAGTCTGCGAGAAGCCTGCGACCGGTTGTTGGAAAGACGTGATCTGCCTTGACTGTCTAGGCATCTCTGAAAATGGTGGATTGTGTAGAAATATGAGCGAGCACAGGTATCTAATGGTTTGGATCTGGATTCCCCTCAGGTGTGGGTCGGATAGTCTTGAAGCTGCTACGTGTTGATCACTCTGTTCAACTACTACACGGATAGTCACGATACCACCTAGATGAGTCATAGGGTTCCTGGATGACATGCAAGGTGCCAGAGATGTTCCACGTTCGTAGAATCTTTGACAGCATTTCTTTCTATCGTGTCGTATTGCCGTCGACGCAAATCTAGTGAAGTCGAATAAAGCCCGGGCATGTACTACTGCAGGGGCGGCTCAGGAGGCGCTTCTTCTTTTACGTTTGGATCAAGTCCAAGGTCCGCCAACGTCCTGCCAGGCCTTGGTAGTCGAAATGCTACTGTATCTCGAATACCCGTCATCGGATTGTCAAAATTGCCAACCATTGTCTCACAGCGAATGAAACCGCACTTCTCCAACACGCGATGTGATGCGTAGTTCTCAGCGTCGGCATAGCCTTCGAGGACATCGTGACCAGTTCCGTCCTCATTCGCGGGTGGCACACGCTCAAAGTATTTGGGTACGAAAGCTTGCAAGGCTTCCGTTGCGTAGCCTTTGCCTTTGCAATCGGGATGAATCATGTATCCGCAGGAAGGCCAGTGGAAGCTGCCCACCAAACCCACGATCCTTGGTCTTGTATCTGAGGTTTCTGACAGCTTGTCTCGAATGCAGAAATTAAAGACGTTTGGTCCGAGTGCTCGAGCGCTCACCCACTGCTTGGCTTGATCATAGTTTTCTACTGGAGGTCGGGTCCTGTTCAATATAAGCGTATTCCGGAAGACATGAGGGTCATATGCCTTACGTCCACTGCATGACAGACGATTCTGTAATGATTGGCATGATCTCATCGACATCGGCCATGGTCATGGTTTTCAACTGGAGTCGGGCTGTTTTGAATGTCACGATTGGAGGCTGCACGAGCAGCTCAGGATTGGCTTCATCAGCGGCCAGCTTGCTTGCAATGGCGGGAGGCATATTTCGGTAGCATTGCTCGGCGAGACTGGCAGTCGTATCTATGTACGTGAAGTCTCGTGATAACATTGATAGCGACTCCAAAGTGGTCCAAAACATCTTCTCGGCCCGAATCTGGCTTGGCATTGGTCGAACTTCGAACTCGACGTGAGCGTGCTTTCCGCTGCGCACATATGATGGGCCCCCGACACTATATGCACGTGTGAGCCGCACAACTCAGTCGGTGTCTACTAACAGCTTCACCGACAGCTAAGCAAGGAGGAGCCTATGCCAGGCTCATCTCCTCATGAAACATTCAAGCATAAGCGAAGACAACTTAGACAATGGGTCGTAGATGGCTCACGCAATGGAGACGAGCAGTATTCGACATGAAGACTCTAAACCCAACTTGACCGCTTTCGTCATAACCCTTCGCCATCGTCGTACGAAGTGCCTATCAGGGCCATAGTGGCTCTGTACAGTGCAGAGTGGCTAGCTCGTGGCCTGGACGGTATATGGGTCCGCAATCAGGAACGAGCCGCTGGCATGGATTCGTAGACAGCGCAAGAAGCAGTGATGTTAGAGGAAAGTCGATGCTACTATCGGAAGAGCACCTCGACGTCGCGGTCGTTCTGAAGGCAACGGCCTACCCGTCTCAAAGCTCGTTTCATCGTTTGCGTACTGCGAGACTGAGACATACCCCAGCGGGTTCTGGAATGCCTTTGCAGTGGGGATGCATTTCGGTCAGGTGGAGTTTCTCAGGTAATGTACACGTCTCAGGCCTGTAAAGCAGGCTAATGCTCTATCCTCATTTTCCATTCAAATGCTCCACAGGGTATCAAATTCCGGGTCTAGGGACGGTTATCTGGTCAATTGCGCGTTTGTTCCCGCTGCGGGTGACTTTCCGCCTGCCTCTACTGCAGGCGTCACTGGTGTTGATGGGGCACTTTCAGGCACCTTGACATCGTCGAATTTTACAGTGCCCTGGTTGACACTGGCATAGGTGAGCTTCTGCGTTGTCTGTCCGGCTGCTGGCGATTCGAGGGCCGCGCCAGCTTCTGCAGCCGACTTGGCATGTACTGCTGATGGAACTGCTCCTGCTGGACTCGCTGCGATCTCGTTGACGTCCTGCGATGACAGCACATCTGTGATACGCGCGCCACGGGAAGAGAGCAGTATGGTAGCTGGACCATGGAAATGAAGGAAAAGCTGCTCTAAGTTAGCCATTGACCTTCTTTGTACGATATTGTGAATGCCTCACTCGGTCGCCCCAAATTGTCCTCCGCGTCCATGTCCTAATCGTGAACGCTGCATTTCGGAGCAACTTGTAGGCGGTGCTTTCCCTGACCGTCTTAAAGAACCTCGTGTCCGGTAGCCAAGTCAATGGGTTCGGGATTTGGAAGCGCAAATTATTCGATTTGAATCGATATGGTTGCGGGGCGTGTTGCATCATGCTGTAGGCAATCACGTTGTTTGGATGCACCACGTAATCCTCGCCTGTCTTGAGCGATATTTGGTGGATTAGGCCCTTACCTGACAGCGCCAGAAGTCCTCTTCCAGTCACGATGGTATTGCCCCAATGCGCCATGCTCATTCTGATGTTCCATCGCGGCTTGAGTTGGAGCGTGTGTCCAGTCCATGCTAGTAATGCATTCCTCCTCGCCACCATCCAGTCCAACCTGCCATCTAGGTGGACTACCACGAGCGATGTGATGGGCGATTTGGTGGCTATCAATGCTGTGTAGGGAGAGGTTGAGGTAATACGCTGGTAGACGAACGGTATGCCAACAAGGGCTCGCCGGAATGGCTCGAGGAGGGAGAGTGTCGATATGGCCTAGTGGTATTAGTCCCGCCTCAAACACGCTCGCCCTTCCCATTCTCACATTCTCCGCTTTGCCATTGAAGCCAACCAAGGTGCCTTTTCGCGTGTACAGGTTCTGGGACGCTGAGATGGAGGCGGATAGAAGGGAGAAGGGAGTACCAAGCACTTCGAATCGCGCGTCTGGGCCCCGAAATCAGCTCCTGTACTGTCTATAGCGAACCTCGATGTCTTTCATACCGGCAGATGGACTTGAGCTTGCTGGGTTGCTCGGCTCTAAGCTCTGGACAGGCTGTGTCGACGAAGGCGTAGCGCTGATCTGGACATATCGCCTGGCTGTCCGCCCGGTCAAGCTGCTCGAGTGTCGGGCCTGCCTGCAGGACACGTACACATGATCCAGCGCGCGTCGGCGCATTTTGGGCGCTTTTGTCTGCGGCCAATGCAGTTTCGTTAAGATCTAGACTTAGGATAGCTCTAGCTCTGTCTAAGGCATCAATATTTCTGCCTCACATGTGCTCCCACTCGACCCGAAGCCGGCTTGCGCTTCCATTCTTGTGCTCGAGCACGCGATCGACCCAACTTCTTCCGGCATATATAGCAGTAGGTGTGCCCAGCAGGATTGGAAGCGTTGCCTGTAAAGCTCGGACTCGTGAGCCACTGAGTCCCCTACCAGGGACATCAAGGTCCTTTCACCAAACCATACTTCAGCACAGTCGCATCTCTCAATGACTTGGCGGTCCAGATAGGAATCAAGAGGAGGTGAGGTAGCATGTTGGCGAGCAGACAATGCCTTCGGGCTGCTCTGAGACCGTGTGCGACCTCTGCGCAAAGGCCCACGTTGCCACTGCATATACAGGTGTCATGGCATGCAAAGCGTGTGTTCGCGAACACCCCTCGGCACAGAAAGGATGATGCTCGAGCGAGGGCAGCTCAGAAAGAACAATACACACAGAGCCAGCCCACGGAAGACAGGGTCGGACCTCCCGAAGCGGTAGTGAAGGAGGTAAAGACCGAGGACGAGGGCAAGGTGCAGAAAACCACCAAGCCCGCCGCCAAGAACGATCCATTGCTCGCTGAGCAGACCGTCTCGAACAAGGAGCAGAGGAAAGCAGACTGGGCCATCATCAAAGACATGTCCAAGTATCTGTGGCCGAAGAACGATTTCGGCACCAAAGTGAGGGTTGGCTTGAGTGTTGGTCTGCTCGTTGGCGCCAAGGTCGGTCCCAACACCCATGTCTTCTCCTACGCATAGCATTGATAGTGTATGTAGGTCCTCAACGTACAAGTGCCGTTCTACTTCAAAAGTATCGTTGACTCCATGAACATTGACTTCGCTGCAGCGGGAGGTACAGCCATGACGGTAGCTGGCGCAGCTATCTTTGCATATGGAGCTACCAGGATAGGAGCTACCATCTTCCAGGAACTACGAAACGCCATCTTCGCTACCGTGTCGCAGAAAGCTATCCGACAGGTCGCTGGCAACGTGTTCGAGCACCTGCTTAATTTGGACCTCAACTTCCATCTCTCGAGGCAGACCGGAGGGTTGACGCGAGCCATCGATCGTGGTACCAAGGGCATCAGCTTCTTGCTGACCAGCATGGTCTTTCACATCATTCCGACAGCTCTTGAAATCAGCTTGGTGTCTGGAATTCTCACGTACAACTACGGTTGGAAGTTCGCAGCCCTCACTGTCGGGACAATGGCTGCTTACTCCTGGTTTACGATTGCAACGACAGCCTGGAGAACCAAATTCCGCAAGCAAACTAACGCTGCCGACAATAGGGGCGCCACGGTTGCTGTCGACAGCCTGATCAATTACGAGGCCGTCAAATACTTCAACAACGAAGCCTACGAAGCCAAGCGCTACGATGGCGCACTCAAGAATTATCAAGACGCCAGTATCAAGGTCGCCACCTCCCTGGCGTATCTCAACAGCGGCCAAAATCTCATCTTCTCGTCAGCCTTGACTGGCATGATGTACATGGCCGCCCAAGGCGTGGCTGGCGCAAACCTCACAGTTGGCGACCTTGTCATGGTCAACCAGCTGGTCTTCCAGCTTTCCGTTCCCCTGAACTTCCTTGGCAGTGTGTACCGCGAGCTTCGCCAATCGCTGCTCGATATGGAAACCCTCTTCAGCCTCCAGAAGGTCAACGTCCAAGTCAAGGAAGCACCTAATGCAAAGCCACTTCTCCTCAACCAAGGCGGTGAGATCAGATTCGAGAATGTTACTTTCGGCTACCGACCTGATCGACCCATCCTCCAAAATCTCAACCTAACGATACCTGCTGGCAAAAAGGTCGCCATTGTAGGCCCTTCCGGATGCGGAAAATCTACCATCCTGCGACTTTTGTTTCGTTTCTACGACGTCCAGTCCGGTCGCATCACCATTGATGGCCAAGATATTCGAGCAGTATCTTTGGAGTCGTTGCGGCAAAGCATTGGTGTTGTGCCACAAGATACGTCGCTCTTCAACGATACTATCGAACATAATATTCGCTACGGCAAGATCACAGCAACCCAAGAAGAAGTCGTCGCAGCTGCCAAGCGTGCTCGAATTCACGAGATCGTCGAATCTCTTCCTGACGGATATAAAACGATGGTTGGGGAGCGCGGCATGATGATTTCTGGAGGCGAGAAGCAAAGACTCGCGGTTAGCAGACTCATTCTGAAGGATGCGCCACTGCTGTTCTTCGATGAAGCGACCAGTGCGTTGGATACGCATACAGAGCAAACGCTCTTGCATAACATCAACAGTATCTTGAAAGAGAAGGCGAGGACTAGTGTTTTCATTGCTCACCGACTGCGTACGATTTATGATAGTGATGTGATTATCGTGCTTAAGGAGGGCAAGGTCGCGGAACATGGCACGCATGATAAATTGCTACACCAGGATGGAATCTATTCCGAGCTGTGGAATGCGCAAGAGATGGCGTTCGTTGAAGAAAGCGAACAGGTGGACCAAGAGAGGACAGAGGAGAAGGACAAGGAATAAAGTAAGCCAGACCATACTGTACTGTGGTGGTCCGTGCAACAGCGCTAGCGTGACTCGCGTCGAAATAGCGAAGCTTGAGAATAATAGGCACACTGTGAACCTCCACTATATTCCCCTTCTTCCACACGACCGCGCCACGTCCAATATGTCCGGTCGCAAAGACTTCCTGTCGCAGCAGGCGCCAGAGAACTATGTCGCCGGTCTGGGTCGTGGTGCAACAGGCTTTACGACAAGGTCCGACCTAGGGCCCGCGCGAGAAGGACCATCAGAAGAGCAGATCAAGGAAGCTCTTGCGAAACGTGCGGCTGCGCTTGGAAACGCCCCACCAACAGCGTATGGAGTAAAGGGAAAGAAGGACGATGAGGCCGACGACGACGACCGATATCAGGATGCCGAGAATGAGGAAGGACTATTTGCCAGCGGCAACTATGACCGAGAAGACGACGAGGCGGATCGCATCTACCAAGATGTGGACGAGCGCATGAGTAAACGTCGAAAAACATCTCGGTAAGTCTCTTCCTGCCATCCCCATCTCCCCCAGCACGACATACCACTTGAAAAGCCATGTTCATCGTTCTTGCAGCGCGATACATGTCCATGCACTGCCGGAACACATGCCGACGTGAGCAATCACAGGGAAGAGCGAGAACGCAAAGAACGAGAAGACTTTGAAGCCAAGAACCCCAAGATCCAACAACAATTCGCCGACCTCAAGCGAGCACTGGGCACCGTGAGCGATGAGGACTGGGCGAGTATTCCAGAGGTGGGAGATTTGACGGGAAAGAACAGAAGGAGCAAGCAGAACACCCGTCAACGCTTTTATGCCGTCCCAGACAGTGTGTTGGCAGGAGCGCGAGACAGCACCCAGCTGGGAACCGAGATCCAAGACGAAGGAATGCCTACCGAGGCAGATGGTGCTTCGAATGAGCAGGCCGATGGAACCATGACCAACTTTGCCGACATCGGTGCCGCGCGAGATAAGGTGCTGAAAGCTCGACTGGACAAGGCTGCACAAGGCACCGAAACTGCAGGAGGATCTAGCACCAGCATCGATCCGAAAGGGTACATGACTGCTCTAGCTTCGACCGAGTTGTCTAAAGGCGATATCCCCGTTGGCGACATCAAGCGCGCACGTGTACTTTTGGAATCCGTCATTAAGACTAACCCTCGCCACGGTCCAGGCTGGATCGCAGCGGCTCGTCTGGAGGAGTATGCAGGCAAGATCGTGGCAGCGCGGAACGTCATTCGCCGAGGCTGTGAAATGTGTCCGAAGAACGAGGATGTCTGGTTGGAGAGCATGCGACTGAACGACAATGCCAACGCCAAGATCATCGCGGCAAAGGCAATCGAGCACAATGACCGTTCGGTGCGACTCTGGATAGAAGCTTCCAAGTTGGAGACGATTCCTGCCTCCAAAAAGCGTGTCCTACGTAAAGCTCTGGATCATATTCCTCAATCAGTGGCTATTTGGAAAGAAGCAGTCAATTTGGAGGAGAATCCTGACGATGCAAAGCTTTTGCTCGCGAAAGCCACCGAGATTATCCCACTTTCGGTGGAGCTCTGGTTAGCGCTGGCAAGACTCGAGACACCAGAACAAGCACAGGTCGTTCTCAACAAGGCGCGAAAAGCAGTGCCGGCGAGCTATGAGATCTGGATTGCTGCTGCACGTTTGCAAGAGCAGACTGGCCAAGAAGCCATGGTTTCCAAGGTCATGGAGCGTGCGGTGAAAGCACTCGCTCGAGAGTCTGCTCTCCTCAAGCGAGAAGAGTGGATCGCGCAAGCAGAGACTTGCGAAGAGGAAGGTGCTCCGCTAACCTGCCATGCCATCA
Source organism: Pseudocercospora vitis (assembly GCA_026120125.1). NCBI lineage: Eukaryota > Fungi > Ascomycota > Dothideomycetes > Mycosphaerellales > Mycosphaerellaceae > Pseudocercospora > Pseudocercospora vitis. The sequence goes on along the minus strand of JALRML010000014.1, from coordinate 91,569 downwards.
TCAGAGAAACGATTGGTTCAGGACTGGATCCTGACGATGATCGCAAGCAGATCTGGCTGAACGACGCGCAAAGCTCGATGGACAGAGGCATGTACGAGACCGCTCGTGCGATATATGGTGTGGCCATGAAGGAGTTCTACAACAAGAAGAGTGTATGGCTCGCGGCTGCTGAGCTGGAACGCAAAGCAGGCACGAAAGAACAACTATGGACTGTCTTGGAGAAAGCCGTCAACAGTATCCCAAACTCCTCCGAGCTTTGGATGCAACTTGCGCGCGAGAAATGGCTTGCAGGTGACGTCGAAGGTGCTCGCCGGGTACTAGGAGAAGCCTTCTCGAAGAACCCGGAGAACGAAGATATCTATCTTGCTGCCGTCAAGCTCGAAGCAGACAACGGGCAAGAGGATCGTGCGCGCATGCTACTGTCACAAGCACGAGAGGAAGCGCGGACGGATCGAGTCTTCATCCGCAGTGTTGCTTTCGAGCGGCAAACGAACAATCCGGATCGCGCACTCGAACTGGTCAACGAAGGTCTGCAGTCGTTCCCGAAGACTGACAAGCTCTGGATGATGAAGGGCCAGATCTATGAAGGGAAAGGTATGAAGCCACAAGCTCGGGAAGCATTCAGCAATGGCACACGGCATTGTCCAAAGAGCACCGCACTATGGATCATGGCAGCTCGCTTGGAAGAGAGCATGGGCATAATCGTCAAAGCGAGATCCACCCTCGATCGTGCAAGATTGGCCATGCCGAAGAACGACCGACTTTGGACGGAGTCAATCCGCCTCGAGATACGTGCCAAAAACACGCCGGCTGCGAATCAGAAGCTGGCGCAAGCGCTGCAGGAATGTCCCAACTCGGGTCTCATCTGGGCAGAACGCATATGGAATCTGGAAGAGCGGACGAAACGTAAGCCACGTATCCTCGAAGCCATCAAGAAAGTCGAAAACGATCCGATCCTCTTCGTCACAGCGGCTCGTATCTTCTGGTCGGAACGTAAGCTGGACAAAGCCGACAGCTGGTTCCTGAAAGCGGTGACCCTTGACCCAGATCTTGGCGACTCATGGGCTTGGTGGTACAAGTTCTTGGTCCAGCATGGTACCGAAGAGAAGCAGGAACAGATCATCAAGCAGTGTGCTACGAATGAACCTAAACATGGTGAGAAGTGGCAGGAGATCAGGAAAGCGCCGGAGAATGCTAGGAAGTCGACGGAGGAGGTGTTGAAACTGGTCGCGAAGGCCTTGAACTGATGACCGAGTAACTCTCGTACTGTTGGCCGAAGCATAGTATGCATCAAAAGAGATCGAAAGAGGTCGACCTGGACGAAGTCCTGACAATGGCCCCAAACTTACTTGTCTTTCGGACCGCTTCGGCCGAATATCGTTGTCAGGCATCCATGCCTGGTCCCTTGCGACTCATGGAACTTGCCAGCCTAGCTTTGATACCTCACATGGCATACCATAATCGCCACCAACCGTGGTTCTTGCTCGTGAAGAATATAGCAGTCTGCAGTTATCCGCCGGAAGCTGCTGTAGAAGGCTGAGTAGATTCCAGACCGCTAGTCATGGACTGCAAATGCGGAAGCCGATTCAAATCCTATTATGGTTCGGACATGCCGTTGCTAGGTTGAGCCTGGTAACCACAATAAATGCTCTCGAGCACCCAGATCTTGCAAGTACTTGCGTTTGGTGGAGTTGGAGAACCACAATGTATCTTTCTCACTTGATCGAAGCTTCGCTCTTCGCAACGAGCTCTGCATATGTGAAAGTGCAAGAACCTGGCGACTACGTTGATGTTGCAGCAGACGCTTTCGACAATGCAATCAAAGCTGACTACAACGCGTCGCCTGTATCCAACCAACTCGCAGATATTGTGGACGCGTATGAATTCTCCGGAGAGAGACAGAGGATCGATCACAAGACCTTGAGTGTCGATGCATACGACACAAGCGTCGTCGTCATCACCAATGGGTATTCTACTGTAAGCACATTCCTGGTGAGACCCCTTGGCCAATTGCTGCGTCAGTTCAATCGTGAATTGAGACCACACTACCATAATAAAAGAAGGCTACTCATTTAGCCTCGTTCAATCCTCCTTCTTCGGTACCAACGCCGCGAGTTCCTGTGATACTGATCAAGGTGTAGCAGCAAACACGAGCATTGATCGTTCGGAGAATAACAAATGGTCACGAGTAAATGTCAATGCAGGGGATTCACTAGAGCTCAGCATGACCACATCAGAAAGGGTTGGAGTAGCACTATTCAGCGTTGGAAGTACCCATTGGTTTGGCATGAATTGCCCTTCAGCCATTCTAAGTCAGTGATGACTGGGAAACGAGGTGAGTGGAAGCTGGGGCAGCAAATGCACCAGTTCCCTTTGCTGATCTCTATACTCTGATGATTGAAACAGTACTTTCTTCGACGCCATGGCTAGCCTTCGGAGAGCTAAAGTCTGTTCTTGGAGATAGGGGTGGACCAATGCGATGGCCAGCACGAAGGCAAGTTCTCCAGCAGCCACTTCGCAATCACGGCATTAGTCTCTTCCGGCTTCTCAAGAGCCACCCAGTGACCAGCATCAATACTCGCCATGCTGAGATTCTTGCACAATTCCTTCATCGGCTCGGTATTGTTAGAGCCGTAAGTATCGCAAACAGTATCGTATTTGGCTTCAATGAAGAGAACTGGCATCTCCAGAACCCCATCGTTGACGCTGTTCTCAATGATCCATTTCCGGTTGGCCTTGTGGTTCATGTAGTAAGCACCTGCGCCAAAGAACGTAGTTTTCTTCATAGCTTCTTCGAACTCTTTGACGTCCGACTCTGGCAAATTGTTCAATGCCGATGACTCAGCTGGGATTTGATCCTTGGAAGGAGGGTTTGGCGCGCCGCCCATCCAGCCTCCATCTTTGACAACATTTGCCGTTCTCGCAGGCTTATCCAGACTGGAAGCATTGCCTTTGGCGACGATAGCACGTAGACTGCCAGCAGGGTCTTGGTCGAACCACTGAAAGTGAAGGATATGAGGGTTAGCATCTATCTGAAGTACTGGGAAGCGAATCACTGCTCAGCTCTAGGCGTCCGAGACCTGGGCTGCTGCCAGCCAACTGGACGGAATCGTCGCGTGTAATTTCTAAAGAGAGTGAAACCTGTGCGTGGAGTCTTTTCGTTACTTACCGCTCTCGCCTTCTCGAAATCCTGCTCATAGAATACCTGGTAGCTCCATTGTCCATACGGAAACTCTTTCTCGGGATACCTGTCGCGATTGATGTATTTCATCAATTCCTCCAATCCCAGCTCAAGGAAGCGATACGGCACGGCGAGATTGATGACGCCACGGCAGACTTCAGGGTGAGTTGCAGCGACGGACCAAAGCACTCCGCTGCCCCAGTCATGCGCGACCCATACTGCATTCTTTCGGCCGTTGTCGGCAAGCAGTGCGAGCATACCAGGCACCTAGAGCGAAGGGCGGGATATCAGCACTTGGACCTGAGGCATGCGCCTCTGAAAGAGACAATTATGGTCAATAGAAATGCCATTTGCGGCACCGCGATCACTGCTCTGCAGGCCAGCAGCCGTGCTTTGCATTCGACGATGTACTTACAAGCTTCTCTTGAGCGTAGTCAGAGTAAGTCTTCTCTGCTGTCGATTTGCCATATCCAGGCATATCGGGAGCCACTACGCGGAAGCCCAAAGATGCAAAACATTCCAGCTGAGGTCTCCAGGTCTTCGCGATGCCTGGCCAGCCATGGAGGAAGATCATCAATGGTCCGAGTTTTGGTCCAGCGGCGATGTAGTGAATCGTCTTACTTCCATTGTCATACTGAACATCGTACTCGTCGAAGAGAATCATAGTGAATCGAGGTCTGTGCTATGAGTAGCGTGCCTCGTAGAGATGAAGTGTGCGGCTGTTCGGGATGCTTTCGACGTCGGCAGGGTGCTGATGTAATGGCTCGAGATTCCAGCCGAGGCGCTAATGCGTTTACTAATAATCCAGCTGCCGTCAATCACCAAATCAGTCCACTGACGAAGAAGTCGGTACAGCATCAAAGTCTTCAGACTGTTTGGAAGGACAGGCTTATCCGGAGCCTCAAGCCGTCAGCCTTGCGAACTACCATTACAAGTACCATCGTCCCCGACAAATAACATGCCCAGTGCCTTCGCGCCATCTTCTTTGGACACCTCCTTGGTCCACCAGTTGAAGTGTGCAGAGATGCGGTCCTTGCCTTCGTGCTGTAGCTTGTTCAGGTACTGGAGGTACGCTTCATGCCTGTTCATGAGTAGGTGACCATTGACCGCCGTCGTCTGGTCAATCAATTGCACATTCAGATACGGCTCGACTCGCCCATTCTCTGGAATCATCTCACGGCTGATTCCATCCGGAAAGGGCTCTACTAATTGAGCACGACCATCATTGAGCAGAACGTCCATACCTCTTTGGTCATCCTGGAAGCCTTGCCTGCCGAGGAAAGTGCCGAATAGTGGCGACTGAAAGGTGCTTAGAATCTCGGACCACAGTCCAATGGTCTTGTTACTGCTCCTCATCCAGAATAGACCATTGCAGATTGGAGGGATGTACGGACCTCGTCTTCGTTCGTCCATGAAGGCGTTATGGGTCTGGTAGAACTCGCGAGCGTCTGTGCTGTAGACCACATCGATATTATCCTTCCCCACATCTGGCACTATCAGCTCGGGTGATTGCCAGAAGACCGTGTCGGCATCAAGCATGAGCAAGTCGAAGCCAGAGGAAAGAACGTCGATGTAAAACTTGGGTCGCTCGTTCATCATCCGCTTGTAGGCTGCAGTATCGCCATGCTCGTTCTCGTTGTCGCTGGAGGCGAACAGGGTCGAGTCGAAGTAGGTCGTCCGGCCTTGACTGGCTAGGGTGTCTTGTGCCGCAGAGTCCAAAGCCCAGAAGATGATCCGGGATGAATCAAAGGACGTCGCTGCTAGTGAGCAAAGCATGTTCTCTAACCAATACAGCATACCGCTGTTGACGGGTACAACGATGACGGTGTTGTTGATCGCGTGCGAGGCGAAAACATCTCGATATGCGCTGTTGATACCTGGAAAGCGGCCATGATGGTTTCGCAAAAATGATGTGAATCTGGATCTAGAATAGAGTACGGAGAGAACTAGTATTGCGAGTAGAACTATGGCGTAGTGTCCTTTTCGAATTACCCGATGGGAGATGCCCATGTCGGGGCTCCTGGTCCTTGGTCACCCTGCGGCAGTCGATCGTCGCTGGCTTTGCTACCTGCAATATGGAGCAGCCACTTGTATATCATGTAGAGGTCTGGAAAGTCATGTTGCTGCGTCCAAGGAGCGGGAGTCCTGATGCCTCGGCGAATTGAGGCACGGCCACGACCCAAAGTCAATCTCGGATTTCCAATTCGCACCATCATTCGCCAATCACTTGTTCCGCAATCAGATTCCTCTTTTTGTCACTACACCTCTTCATTCAGCCGACTCTCCAAATGGAGCGTGTGGTAGAGGCGGAGATTCTGATAGCCATTGTACAGCGTGCGAGTTTCACGAGGCGGTGTCGCGACTCCTGCGTACGATTCCGGTTGCGGCCTACGAAAACGAGCACAGCGCGAGTATACCGGCGGTTGTGCCCCACGCACAGCGTTGCATACGAAGCAACCTCGTGTCGTTGGACAAGATCTGTCGGCAGGTCTGGCGACAGGAACGCTGGCAGAGCAAAGAAGAGGATGGAAGAGTAGAGCTACAGATTACGTGGTTTCGGAGCAGGGGACAGAGTAGGCATAAGGCTGGGCTAGTGGTGCTCAACGACAGCGGTTTCACGGTCCTCTTACAACCATTGTGATCTCGGAGCTTTGTGAAGCAGTCTGCAAGTGGCCGAGCTCAGCCACGCGATATTCCTGGCCAACCTGAACTCCGAGAGCATGCTATTTACTGCTGTTGTTGCTCCCACGCTCAGTAGACGCCAACGCTACGTCGTGGTCGTTGACCTGTCGCCTAGCGATGTGCGAGTCCCCAGGCTCTCGTGTTGATCGGACCTGCCTACGCACATCGACGAGTGTGACCGACTCTGCGAACCGTGCCTTGCTATTTGTGCTCTTCAACAAACTGTCAACAAGAAGACCGCGTCGCTTATATGATTTCTAGAAGCTGACGGCACTTTGGCATTTATCATCTTCGAAGCTAGTCATGCAATTACAGCTTGGCCTTGTCCTGTGCCCACTCCATCTGTTTGAGCTTCTTACGCTGTATTTTTCCAGATATTGTTTTAGGGAGAAATGATGGTTCGACCTAAGAAAACGCTGTTAGCACACGGTGCGAGAAGAGGCCGTCCTGCACTTACAAACTGTACCTTCCGCGGGTACTTGTACGGCGCGGCATTCTCTTTGCAGAAGTCTTGCAGCTCCTTCACCAGCTGCTTCTGATCCTTGTCAGAGTAGTCCTGGGTCAGCACGATGAATGCCTTCACGACTTCCCCTCTGGACTGGTCTGGTGACGATACCACCGCGCTCTCGACCACAGCTGGATGCTGTTTCAATGTCGACTCGACTTCGAACGGTCCTATCCGGTACCCAGCACTGTTGATCACATCGTCGTTTCGCCCAACAAACCAGAAATACCCGTCCTTGTCGCGTACCGCCCTGTCACCGGTGCTATACCAGGCTTGACCCCTTTCCGGACACTTCAATAACTTTCGATCAAGCTTTCCTTCATCTAGATATCCGTCGAACACCCCAAAGAAGTTGGACTGCTCCGTGAGGTCGACCTTTACCGCAATGTCGCCTTCTACATCATTCGCGGCTTCTCGACCTACCTCGTCAACCACAAAGAGTGGTGTTCCTGGGGAAGGCTTTCCCATCGATCCTGGTCGAATGGCGTTGCCTTTGAAATTGCCACAAAGGAGGATTGTCTCGCTTTGTCCGAACCCATCACAGATCTCCATACCCGTGGTCTCCAGCCAGAGGCGGATCACTTCAGGGTTCAACGGCTCACCAGCTCCTGTACAATGTTGCAGCGCTTTCGGCGGACTCTTCTTGAGATACTGGCGTGTCTCGTCGAGCACCAACTGTCGGTACACCGTGGGAGGTGCGCAGAATGTTGTGATGGGATAACTGTGAAGGATGTCCAAAGTCGCTTTTGGATTGAAAGCTCCACGATCATCGTGTATGAAGAGTCCGGCGCCGCAGTTCCATGTGCCCAGGAATGCCCACCCTGCTTTCGCCCAGCCCTGCTCGGTCAGCACCCAATTCAGCTGCCCAGGCTCTAGACGATGAAAATGCTTTCCGGTTATGGTATGTGCCAATGGGTACGAGATCTGGTTGTGCTGGACCATCTTAGGAGGACCCGTTGTTCCGCTTGTAAAGTATATCATGGAGGGATCCTTGGTTGCTGGCTTTGGACCACTGTACCTTGCATCTTGCGGAATCAGCTCCAAGGCTTCGCTTAATAGCACAACGCCTTGAGGTGCTTTCCCGTCGAGTTGGAAGACATGCTTGATCGATGGACAATTTCCGCGAACTTTGAGCATTTTCTGGACGGCGACACTGTCGCCAAGGAACACTGATGCTCCGGACCTGTTGGCGCGATATTCAATGTCTTTGTCAACGAGCAAAGTTGTTGCTGGGCATATCACGATGCCGCTTCGAATACCTGCCGTGGCAATCTCCCACCATTCTGGCAAGCGAGGCATGATAATGAGCATCTTTTCGCCCTTTTGAACGCCAAGTCTCTCACGGAACAGAACAGCCAGTCGATGCGATTGTCGGCTGAAATGTTCGAATGAGAGCTTGCGCTCTTTCTTGCGGTCTTGAGATATCCAATGCATCGCACATCCTCTGGGAGGGTGGCTCGCCCAGTAGTCGACAACATCCTGAGCGAAGTTGAACTCCTTCGGTCGCCTGAGCTGAGCATCGTAGTAGTGCGCCATTGGAACTGAAGTGTGCCAGGACGGAATACAGCGATGTGGCAAAGGAGTGCGCTCGATCTTCCATGTGCCGCCCCCACCACACTACCACCCCAGACGTTCAATGCATGCCCCTGCTTCCAAGGTAGGTGAACGGCTTTTGCGGACCGTGAGAGCCTGGTCGGTTGCAGAAACGGCTTTTGAATTGTTAGACCCGCGGCATGGTTTACTCCCCTCTTATGACCTAGGATGAGCGGCAAAGGACGAATATGCCCGTTGCACAAAAGCGATGCGTCAATCTACTGTACCGCGCCAGTGACAGGCGGGGAGAAGTGGAGACTAGGGTGGGCAACCGTAATCCTGCGCGCGACCAACGGCCTTAACCGAGATATTCCTTTGAGCCGGAATTCCTCGAGAAAGTTGCTGCAGCACACCATAGAGAACACGGCAAACGCATAACGTTCACCCGGAACGATCTTGATGGCATTTGTATCTGGAATAAGCCATTGCCACACCTATGCTGCGACTTTCAAGACAGCACGACCGGGCAACTTGCCTTCAATCATCAGCTTGCAGAACTTGTCGACATCCTCCAGCGTTCCCTTGGTGAGAATGGGATGAACCAGATCTCGAGCACAGAAATCGAGAGCTTCCTCAACATCCTGCGAACATGTATGAGCATGACCATTGCAACAAGCTGGGCAGTACAGAAGCACATGGACTAACCTTCAGGGTTCCGGTGACGGATCCGACGATGTTCAGGCGCTTCAAAGCCAGAGCGAGTGGTGGAGCACCAGCTACAATGTCGGTCTGAGGAGGCAGGCCAACTGCGACCACAGTGCCTCCAGGACGAGCTAACTCGGGAGCGATTTGATAGGCCTGGCGAGTGGCGGCAAAGACGATGATGCCATGTGCGCCGTAGGTGGTGATGCGCTTGACTTCGGCGGGGATGTCTTCAGTCTTGGTGTAGTCGATGTATGCTTCTGCACCAAGGTCTTTGCACAGTCGTCCCTTTTCGTCGCCCCCATCGACAGCGATGATCCTCATCCCCATGGCTTTCGCGTACTGCACGCCGAAATGTCCAAGTCCTGGAGCACAACATCTCTGGTCAGCCATGGCTCGCCGCGAGACCCATATCTACCTACCACCTCCGGCTCCAAGCATCACGATCCACTGGCCTGGCCGGACAGCGCTGCGCTTGCATGCCGTATACGCTGTAACGCCACCGCTTCAACGTTGAAGATTGCAAGATTAGCCAATGTCTATGAGGGAGTTGAAGGTGTTCAGTCCCCTACCACATTATCGGCCCTGCTTCCTCGTCCGTGACTCCAGCTGGGATTCGTGTGGCATAACGGCCGTCCGTCAAGCAGTACTCCTGAAAAGTTCCCGGTGCGGAGAAGCCAGAGTTCACCTGCTTTGGACAATGGAGTTCATCGGTGCCGTTGGTGCAGAATTCACAGTTTCTGCAGACCGATACGACCCATTTCACACCAGCTCGGTCGCCAGCCTTCCAAAGATCGGCCACATCGGGGTGGACCGCCACGACTTCTCCGGCTCCTTCGTGTCCGGCGATGCCATTCGTTTGATCCATCATGGCTACACCGAACCCACGCCACTCGTCATGTATCAAGGATTTATCAGAGGCACACAATCCAGACCAGTTAATCCTGACGAGAATTTGGCCTGGACCTGGCTCCTGTGCCACGGGGACCTTCTTCACAGGCGCGGTAGCTTCATGGCCCTCGCCCTGCTTGACTGCTGCGCGCTGTTCCGTGGGTAAACCCATGTTAACGAGTGTTCAGTTGATGAGATGCCGAGTTGCAGTGGAGATTGCACATTGATAGATTCCCGCAGAGGGCCTCAACTGCCTTTATCCTCGATCCCCTCACTCTCCGATGCCAATCTGGTGCATGCCCCGCCGGCTCGTATAAACGGTTTTGTCCGCATGCTGACGCCTCGCATGCTAGCTATACCAATGCAGAAGAGTCGCTTGGTGCCACTTTATGCCATATCAAAGCTCTTGGAGGATGAAGTGGCTCAGCTACTAATGTACCCCACAAGCGGAAGAGCTTAGGACCCCGAACACAGGCACAGAGTGGTAGCGGGGCATAAGCTTAGGCGTGCTGACCTGCTTCCAGGACCATCTTAAGCAATCGTGAGCTCACATGTAAGGGTCTGCCGGCGACCGGGACCCGATACGTCACAATTCTACTCCTGCCAGCCTGCCATCACCTCGTAGCTCAGCAACACTATACAGTCCTGCCGTGGCCGAATCAAACCTACTCACTCGTGCTGACCACCAGCTGTCGCATTTTGGTTGTATGATCGAACTGTGGCAGGTATGACCTGTGAACACAGCATATTCCGGTGTAAGATCGTAGCTACCATCTCGTCATTGTGTCCTTCAAGATGGGCCGAGCAATGCAAAGGGCTTTGGGATTGCTCCATAGTCGAGATAGCCCTCCATCTCCCGTAAGCCTTGTGGGATGCTTGGACCGCTTAGGATCTTGTAGAATCATCTCCAGATTTAGTCATAGTAGCCTTGCGAGTGGGGCTTCCTCTACTACACAGCGCCTTGTTTTATATTGATAGCCCAGTGGTCGACACACACTGGCCATTCTGCAGAATTACGATACAGAACGAGCGCATCGAGTATGATGACTGGACTTGGTGCAGCTGTGTATGACGAGACGCTGCTCGCTGCTCGCCCTCCAATTTGTCCATGGACACTGCAAAGATCTAAAAAGTGTGCTTGATGGAGCGAGCTGGGCTGGTTTGAAGGCGGCACGCTCAACTTATACATGTCCAGTGAGTGTCTCTTTTGCTAGAAGCTATAGGCAAACGTATACTTCCCAGACAGGTGCAACGCATTGCAATGCATACTGCCGCCACATGATGTGTACGTTGCGGTGGGTTTGTCGTGATGCAAAGACGAGGGGCGAAAGTCGCGTGGAAAAGGAGACGCGAAACGCGTCATCTCGCACTCGGGTTCCAGCGCACAGGGGTCCAGAACGGCATTCCCGATGCTTCACCACCTTCGGACGAATTCAACACTACTGGCATGCCAGTCCATCACCGAACGGTCAATCGCTGGAAGAGTATGGAAGCAGAGTATGATGATTGGGGCAATCCAACGACAAAACCTCGGTATGGCTGGCAGCAACAGCCCGACCAGGGCTTGCTTGGCAACGTGAGAGCTTACATTCTCTTCCTATCCCGACGCTATCGAACTCTCATATCGACAGTTCTATTTGCATTGTGCCTGCTGGTCTACTTCGGCAGGGACGGTGGAGATGTGGAGAAGGCAGTAAAAATTGATTGGAGCAAATATGCATATGTACAGTGGGTAGAAATCACAACCATACCCACAACCATACTGACTCGTCCTACCAAGATATGTTACGGACAATCACAACCTATGTAATGGTATGCGCTGCATCCTCTGCTCTCACTTGAAAGAGCCACACTGACAACAATCAGCCTACATGGTCTTCGAATCCCTCCATCGCCTCGGCAGCAAAGCCGACCGCGTGCTTCTGTACCCGAAAGAATGGGACACAATCGACGAGTCGGCGCAGGACCGGAACTCACAACTCCTCATCCGTGCGGAACGACTCTGGAAAGTGAAACTCAAGCCCATCACGGTCCTGAACATCGACGGCGACTCATCACCGGGCACCCTGAATGCGCCCAGTTCGTGGGACGCATCAATAACAAAGTTGCGTGCCTTCGATCTGTACGAGTACGACCGGGTGCTACATCTGGACAGCGACATCACCTTGCTTCAGCATATGGACGAACTATTCCAGCTTCCGAGAACGCCGATCGCCATGCCGAGAGCGTACTGGAGTGAAGGCAAATCGAATGAGTGGCCGCTGACGAGTATGATGATGCTGCTCGAACCGAATCCGTTTGAATTGAAGAACTTCATTGATATACTCATGAGCTGGAAACTCCAACCTGGATTCCAGGTGGGAAGGAACTTTGACATGGATTTACTCAATCATCGTTTCGGGGCGTCTGCTATGGTTCTGCCTCATCGACCTTACGCCTTGCTCAGCGCCGAGTTTCGCAAACATGATCACTCGGCTTATTTGGGCACTATCAATGGACCGAGGGAACGGTATCCTTCGAAGTATGATTGGGATCCGGATTACATTCTGAAGGAGGCGAAGCTGGTGCACTTTTCAGATTGGCCACTCCCGAAACCGTGGGTCATGTGGCCCTACGAAGGCGTTTCGGAAATGCAGCCCGATTGTGGGGGAAAGAAGGAGGGCACATGCAGAGAACGAGAAATCTGGAAAGACTTGTACGACAATTTCCGGAAGAGGAGAAAGGATTTGTGCCGGATCTTGAGCGTGCCTGCGCCGAAGTGGGCGGATGTAAAGAATGCGACGGCGAAGATGGAACGGCCGAATGAATAGGAGATAGAACAGTACAGCCACTTCGAAAAGTGCGGAGCTACGTAGACGACTGTGGGTTGCTAGAGCGCTCCCTTCAGAACACATCACTGTCCAGCTCGTCCATTAGTCCCAAATGCGGTCCTCTCAGCATGGTACACCTCACACATATCCCCTGATCTTTCCGCCTTACCCATTCGCCCACTGTCATACTGACTCTTCGCACCTCTGTGGGTCTGCCTGTGACGACGAAGCATACATAGACGAGAGCATTCCCTTGCTTATCGTCCACGTGTGCCGTGACTCTTGTGGCCAGGACCCGCATCTGGGGACAAGTCGTAACCAGATGTTCAAGGTTACGGACGTAGTCTTCGATGTTCTTCGCTGCGATGTAGTTGTCAATCCGGGATTCGAAATTGTTGGCCAGATGAGCTCTCGCCATTGCTGTGACCAGGGCCATGTTCCGCTCGTCGATAGCGGCGTAGAACGATCGCGAGAGGAATGAGAGCAGGGCCCCTGTCTCTATGGCTGATGCAGAGCTCGGGACTGGCGTGGTGAGCGAGCTCGTGCTTTCCGTTCTCGGTTCTGGCTGCAATCGCATTTGCTTGTTGAGCGCTTCATCGTCATACTGCTGTTTGATGGGCGGGAATTCGACGCCATCGCCAGTGGCTGTTCCGTTATAGGGAAGCAGAGGGACAGTAATGTGTGCAAGGACGGACATTCTGCTGGCAGACCATTCTTCTGGACGCGAGCATTACCCCCAGAAACCGACCTTGATTACGCATATTCCGCGGTCTCTGATGACTCTGAGAAGGATCGGTCGATCATGTTCGTAATAAACTTGGGGATGTACGACCCAACGGTGTCATTTGAGCGATGTAGGCACGAGTAGCGTGCATAGAGTTTAAGAGGAACGGACGGGCATAAAGTGGCATTCGCTTGTGGGGAAAAGCGCTGCAGTAGTGCGAGAAAATAGGTCTCGGAGCGAACCTTGGGGGACAACACGCTCGTAGCCTTTCGATTAGAGGCACTTTATGCACTCATATCACTGCTTTAGAGTGCCCTCCGTGCGAAGAGCATGCGCATTTGGAAACAGACTTCAATCGCAGGAGTACCAACATGGAAAATCCTGCAATCCTTCGCAGCGACCGCTTGTGCAGGGCTGCCTCATATCAAGACATGCAACACCGCGAAGAGTCCTGCACGTGATATGCTCCCGCGGTAAGGAGATCGACTACTGGCTCAATTCATGCTTAGCGTTGCCTCCGCCGGCACAAGGCTTCCTCTTCGTCTTTAGAAAGGCGAGGTTGTGATACAAGTGATGTTTGCCTGAGTGAAATCCAGCTAAAAAGCGTCCTGAGCTCCGGCGGATATGTCACATACCATACGGTAACCTACTTCGCACAATCTTCAAAAAACATGTGGGAATGTTCACCGTGAGCACGAGCGATACATCCGGTCAGCACAACACGCCGTGGTTGTCCCCATACAGCCTGAGACATAGAGTCTGAGCAAGGCTATCACAGTGGCTCAGAGGCCGAGCGTGGAAGCCATGACACTCTGTGATCCAAAGGAAAAGGACCGGCTATTCTCCGAAAGCAGTGTTCGTTGAAGGCACGGCCACCTCCGGATCTTGAGAGCCAGCATTCTTGTATCCTCCAGGTATGTATGTTGCAGATGTAGAAGAAAGTCATCAGAGACCGTAAGTCTCATATAATTCAGCTAAGCTCATGGCAAACAAGAAGGTCGTCAAATAGACATCCCAGGCAATCTGAAATCGGAACGGCCATAACTGCAATCGCTTTCAGGAAGCCCAAGCAATTCTCAACGTCTCCAACAACATCATTAGCCACATCTCACCATCCATTTCCCAACTCCAGGAGAGGAGCATCTCAGATCTTATGAACAACCAACCAAACCGGCGGTAGTCCATCACCCCTTGTCTCGTTCCACCCCATGCTCCTTAAATTGCCCCCTGCCTTCTCGTCCGTGTAGTTGATCGTGGTCCCCTTCCGCCACTTCCCATCTCCCGCCTGCGTACACCGTCAGCCATCAGCCAACCCGCCCACCCAACGCTCGGCCGAAGGGAAAAAAAAAGACAGCCAACCCACCTCGACAACCTCAGTCACCGCCCACTTCTCACATTCATCCTTCTCCGTCTTCTTGATGACCCTCTCAACCACCCCTTTCACCTTGAAATCCGTGCTCACCTTGAACATCTTGAACCCCAGGTTCTGGCCCGCGTATCTCTCTTCCCAGATCGGAGCGGCTTTGGAGAAGATGTGCAGCATGGTGTGGCCTGTCTTGGTGGATGGGAACATGTAGTTGACTCCTGGCCTCAAGGAAGGAGGTGCGTAGTCGTTCTTGCTGCCGGCTTCGGAAGGGGGATGGGCTGGGGCGGACTTGGTGCTGGCACAGGAGAAAGAATGAGAGGGGGCGGTTGAGCAAGGAGGCGCAGCTGGAGGTGCTGGAGCCGAAGGGGCGGCGGCGAGGACTGGTTGCTGTGCTACCGGTGGGCAGCAACATCCGGGTCCATACGCAATTTGGTGGGAGTACATTGGGATCGGCTGTGGGGCAGGCATTGGAATGATGGGGACGGGGATGCTGCCTGGTGGTGGGAGGTAGCCTGTATCGGAGCGCCACCTGGGAAAGGAGGCGGTATTAGCAGAAGCAACTTCACGTGCCGTTATCGACTTGGATCAACTTGCTGGTATGGGGCGAAATTCATAGAGTCCTTCTGGTGACGGATATCGGCTATTGTACGGTGGGCTTTGACAGTCCTTGACAGGTCTGACTGCTCTTGGAGGTCGCCGCAGATCGATCACGCCGGGGTTGCTTCGAGGGTTGCAAGGCAGGGTTGGCAGGGAAGAGGCGTTTACTTATAGGAAAGACTCTGTCAGCTCCAGGTGGCAGCCAGCACATTTTCGCAGCAAACAAGGGTGGAGGTGTCATTTGCGCTTGTGGTGGCAACGTAGCCAGTCATTTGTGATTCAAGACGCTTTTGGGATTTCCGAATGAGCACCCGAGTGTGTCATGCTCCGTGTGACCTCCGCATGCTTGCTGTGGCGAGCATTGCGTCCTGAGTGAGGTCGTTTTGCGCTCTCCGCGTGATCAGGTCTACCGTCGCCGGGAGTATCGAAACACTGAGCTGCAAGTCATATCAGCTCGCCAGCTTGGCTTTCGAGATGCAGATTCTGATGCTACCAATGTAGTCGCTGGTCACAGCTTCAATTTTGCAGAGAAAGCCGACGCGATTCTCGAAGTCTTCTCACGGGTATCTTACCACTACATCTTACACGCCAGCTACAACCGCCAGTCCACCGTATATCAGCTTCCGCACAGCATAGAAGCTGCCCTCGTTCTCTTTCGTGCGGTAGGCAGGCTGTGATAGGCCTCCCTGACCAGCTTCCACCTCGATCTTGCCTGTGACGGACTTACGCACGATGACTGTGCTGTCGATCAGCAGCGTACCCTCACCACGGAATTCTGCTGTGTGGCCTGATGCTTGCATGAGTCTTCGCAAGTCTGCTAGTCTTAGATCTCCCACGTGCACAGGCTGTGTAGCACGCTGTTGCATAGCCGTTGTTGACGTCGCTGGGAGGTCGAGGACCGGGATTACTGGGACATCCGTAGGTCTTGCCTGCTTGCCTTCTTCGGCCTCTTCCTCCTTTTTGGCAAGCTTCTGCTTCTTCCTTATCGCCTCGTCTTCAGCTTGGCCGAAATCCTCAATTGGCTCCGCGTCAAGTCTTCCGGTGAGTGCCACAACGCCGAGACCTTTGACATTCTGCCATGTCAGCTTCTTCACCAGCTGCCGACTTAGTTTTAGGGTCCACGCGTTTGTGTCAACGCTGGCATCCACAGTTTCGCCGAGTATGGGTGCCAGAACATCCGTGAATTTGACATCACCCTCTGCGAGCAGTTGCCGGCATTCATCAGCTAATGTTTGTGTCTCGCTAGCATCGCCAGAAATCAATATTAACTTTCGCGGTCTGATTAGCGGGATCAACATTTGTAGGTCACGTTTCTCGTGTAGACCAGTGAAGTCAATGTGAGCTATTCGAAGCTGAAGACTCAGGTTCCGCTCAACATACACAAGCTTCTGCGGACGGTGCTGGTCGCTGACGTCTTCCGGCTCGTAATCGCTTTCGCTATTACTGCTGTCGTCAGATACGGCGCCATTCGCGCCCGCCGCATCACTAGAACCGTTTGTAACACCAGTAGCACGAGCAATGAGGGCATCAATATCATCAGGTTGCCGGTCGACCTTTGGAAGTTTCGGAGCCTTTTCTTGCTTCTGCTTCTTGGCACCTTTCTTGTCAGCTGAGGTTGCAACGTCATCCCATTTGCGCTTCTGTCCAACAGCCACCTCGCCCTGCTTTGCGCCATCACGCATGTCAACGCCATCGATATCGTCCCGTTCTTCAGCGCGCAAGTAGTCCTCGGGCTTGATGACATCCCCGTAGTCGTCATTCTTCGGCCTTCGCGACACGAATGGAAACATTTTTTCTCTCCCACGCTTGTTACGCACATCATAGTCGTGTACGTTTTTGCTGCGAATCAGCACATTAATGCCGAGCTCGGCTTCGGATACGCCAGTTTTGCGCCTATTGCTTTGTGTCATTTGGGCAGACAGATTCAAAGCACGACCTTGATGCTCTGCATCTTCGTCCTCGTCCTCCGATTCTGAGGACTCTTCTGCTTCCTGGTCGGCTACTTCTGTAGTGGTGGCATCAATCTCGGCGTTGTCGCCCAGCTGAGTGCTGTGCATCTGCCGCTGTCGTGCAATGTACTGCTGGTACAGCATGTCCTCGTCTGCGCTCAGCTCTTCCACTGAGGCGTCGCGAACAACAACGCTTCGGCCATCGACGCCCACAACCTTGGCTCCCGTCTGCGAGATGGATTTGCCGCCCGCCCGCCACGCGTCCGCCAGTTGACTGGCAATGCTTGGCCGTTCAGAGTCGCTACACGACACGTTCTCAGTCAAGACGACCAAGTTCCGAGGATCTGCTGCCAGCTTCTCCAAGGCCTGGCGCGAGTAGCCCCATTCCATGGACGCATCACTGGCGAGAAGAATGCACGGACGTTTCCTTCTCAACGCGCGATCTAATTGGCTCTGCCGTTCAATCTGTTTGACGAATTTCCAGTCTAGCAAATTGGGCGTCTTGTCGTCTCCTTGTCCTTTGTTCATGGCAGCTTCCGCATCTCGGATGATGGTATCGTCCATCCACTCCAGCATGCTCTGCAGTTGCCGCACTGTGCTCGTGCTGCTCTTACTCGCCATGTATATCTTGGCATTCTTGTACGTTTCGGCATGTGGGCCACTTATGTTCTCGCGCCATGTATGGTTCAAAACGAAGGCTAACTCCAGCACTCTCGCGCTCGAATCTGTAGGTATGAGGACCTTGCCTCCTTGTGCTATCGTCTCCCGAATTAAGCTAACGAGTGTCTCGTCCCTCTTCTTCCTAGGCAGCACATCCGTCTTCTCCACGCCCTTGCTACTACAGACCAATGCTGTCGGTCTTCGCAGAGGCTCGATGATTTCTGCGCCCCCTCCTGCACCACTACCACCTAACCAAGCGGCGCCTGATAGCAGATTTTCTCGTCCCTGGTTCCAGTCTGCAGCATAGACGATGCTCTCCAAGCTGTGCTGGATGTGCCATATTGTGCCTCCTGGGGTGTGTCCTGCCCCGTACGCGGTAATTGTGAGGTTACCCAATGGGGGACTCCAGGGACTCGGAAGAGGCTGGTGCGGTTGCGAATACTTCAGGGGATGGATAGCGCTGAAGTAAGACGCGATCTCGTCGGAGGTGGGCGCCGGGAGAAGGAGATTCGGCGTGGCATTCGAGTTGAAGGGAGCAATATTGGCAGTAGGGATTGTGCTCGCGGCGGCTGGAGTCGACGCGTATATGTCCGCCGCTAAGGTCCTGCCCAAATTGATGACTGGCGTCGTCGCGTAGACGGGGACTTTGGCGAAGCCAGGCACGTGTTTGCAGCAGTGCGCGTAAGCGCCGATATGGTCGATGGTCGCGTGTGTAAGTAGTATGATCGAGAGCGTCGATACATGCTTCTCCAGAGCCTGCAACACTCCTGTATCGAAAGAGTCGTTCCATCCAGCATCAATCAGGATTTTGACTCCTCCATCGAGTTCGAGCAGCGATTGTGAGGCTGGAGAAGCTGTTTGCGCGCCCAGCAATGGCGTGAATTGGAACATGATGCTCCACTCCGCTATTGCGACATGTTTCCGAGGTACGAGAGACGACGGCGGTGTCGCGATCGTTGTCAAGAAGCAGAGTGTGCCTCAACTTTGGGCGGCTTTCATGTGAACATTGGAGGCAAGTAGGTCCAGGCGTGGCAGTGAGGATCTCGCTTCATCATCCGAATCGGCTCGGGCCGTAGACACTAGCCCTCTCACAAGCCACCCGCACATCTTCCATCCACCTATAACTCTTCCCATCCATCCTAGCCATTCCTGCTGAATTTCCCGGTCTGTAATGAAACTCGTCCAGCATTTAAAACTCCGCCCAGCCTGGTCATGCACATATCGCAACCAATCATGGTACCAGATCTCCGCACGGATGTTACCCATCTTAGATTTTCCGCCTTGGGATCCCTGGTCAATCTTGTATCCTGCTACATCACCAAGAAGCAATCGGAGGAGGGCACGTTGACTGAGCCACTCCAAACGGACATTAGATCCAATCAAGCTGCGTGGTTCTCACCCGACTACCGTAGTCTGCGGAGATCCAACAATTGCACAGTATCTTGCGGGAGCCAAAGACCGTCCGGCCGTCATTCTTCACTTTCCAAAGATCCTGCTGGGGTTTATCCTTGTCACCTCCGCCACCATACCGGAACTTTCACTTGGCGTATCGCCCGATGAGCGTTTCTTGTAGGCTGTCTGCTCGATTTGCAACAGGGTGTCAGACGGTAGATATTGCTTGGCAACTCTACTGCCAGCCATATCATGTACACAGGTTACCGAGCCTCTTTTCCTTTGTCTGGTGGTGGGTATGCAGCCCGGACTACAATTGTCTCTGGGAGCTCGGATCAGTATTTTCTCCAAGCAGGGCCAAGTCTTGCATTATTCTCTTTTGCCGAAACCAGGCTTCACTATCACGAGCCGCCGCTAACGTGATTATACACACTAGCAAATCTTCTGGCCGCAGCATACAATCGTCCGACGGGACCCTTTCCAGACGCTCTAAGCGCCACTGTCGCCCATCTTTAAGGACTCCTAACGCTCATATAACTAGAGCGAAAACAATTGGAGCATAAGAGCAGCTTTCCTGGGAACGTTCGTGTTGTCCGACAGCTCTTGGCCTTGCAAAAATACAAAATCCAATCGAGCAAGCGCAGCGCAGCTACTACCGGTCCATCCTCATCAAAAAAGACTTGGTTGCCAAGGTTTCGCACGCTTGTTCAGGCTTCGAGCTAGTGAATTGAGTGCTCGACAGTTCGTAGACTGCCTGTGTTGGCCACGATGCGAACGTGCATATTACTTCCGATCCTCTGCTCTGGACTCGTAGCAGCTGCTGTTTACTCCAATCCTCTCCGACCATCAGGCCCCGACCCGGACATCGTGTACAACAATGGCTACTACTACCTGATTGCCACCAACCAAGTCGACCTGACCATCACACGCGCGAAGACCCTGGATGGTCTCCGGAACGGGGAAACCAAGACGGTATACAAAGACACGGACCCATCCCGCTGCTGTAGCGTGTGGGCCCCAGAAATGCATTGGATCGACAACGCCTGGCACATCTACTACGCTTCGTCCCAATCCGGATGCGGTGGGGACTTCTGTCCTGCTCAGCGCATGCATGTCGTCCGAGGTGCTGGAGATACACCATGGGACATGCCGTACACATACGTCGGACAGGTTCGCGACGATTTCTCAATTGATGGCACACTCCTCCAAGTGAACAATCAAAATTACTTCGTCTACGCGTGCAGGCCAGAGAATGCCAACGTCCCTGATCAAAGTATCTGCATCGCACCTATGACGGGAGTTGCGACCACTGGTGAACGTGCGGTCATTTCGAGACCGGAGCAGGCCTGGGAGAAGAACAATTTCCCTAATAACGAGGGTCCTTATGCCTTGTATAACGGGGATCGGGCTTGGTTGGCATATTCTGTGTCCTCTTGCTTCACTTCGGGATACGCAATCGGGTTATTGACGTGGAATGGCGGCGATCCTATGCAAATTTCCAGTTGGGACAAGTCTGATGGACCAGTGTTCAAGTCTGCGAATGGGAACTACGGGCCGGGACATAATGCGTGAGTTGCGAACGAAGCGACGTCGAGAGTCGTGCTAACGTGCATGGGTTACAGCTTCTTCAAGAGTCCGGACGGCAAGGAGCAGTGGTTCTCCTACCACTCCAAGAATGAAACGACAAAGGACGACTGCGGCCAGTCAAGGAGCGTGAATGCGCTGAAGTTGAACTGGAGAGATGACGGGACGCCCGATTTCGGAGAGCCGCCAGCTTTTGAGACTGTGCTGCAGGGACCGAGTGGAGAGTAAATACTACACAAAAGCATTTCACCACGAGTGCGAGGGCTTCCCGTGGGCGACACCTTCCAAATGGAGAATGTGCTGGGAAATTCTCACTGAGTAGTAGAAGGTGACAGCAGCGACACCGGACCTCATTATCATTTGCGGGATTCAACGAGGTCCCAGCACGCCAGCCCCCTCTAACCCTCCTGGTCTACGCCCTCACTGCCATTCCTCA
The DNA here is from genome assembly GCA_026120125.1 of Pseudocercospora vitis. Lineage (NCBI taxonomy): Eukaryota > Fungi > Ascomycota > Dothideomycetes > Mycosphaerellales > Mycosphaerellaceae > Pseudocercospora > Pseudocercospora vitis. The sequence continues at coordinate 70,557 of JALRML010000014.1, read as the reverse complement.
TCGGAGCGACCAACGGACTCGCCAACTGCCTACACATCTCCTCTTTGCTCTCTTTCGTCAACGTCCTCCAAACCCCCGGCGTGACGCTATTCAACTCCCTCTCAAAGTCCGCCATCGCTCCCCGTTCCTGCTCACTCTGCCTCTGCGGAAGTCTCTCGAACCTGATTCCCACCTTCTCTAGCGTATCAATCCTCCCCAGAGCCCTCAACAATCCAATCCTATTGCCACCGATCTTCCTGAATAATTCCGTCTTCGAATCGCCTTCGTGTCCCGTGATATGGAAGTGAAGGTGCTGGAGGGAGGGCAGGTAGGTCTTGAATTGTTTACACAACCACGCGATGTTGTTTATCCTGAACTTCGCGATGTGGAGGGTCTTGACGGCTTTCAAGCGTGCGGAAGTTGGGCCTAGGGTCGAGAAGAATTCGCGCTCGGGATGCACGGTGGGGAATGTGAGATGGATTTTAGAATAGAAGATTCCGGCGGCTTCCTTGTGGATCTGATGGCAGGTTGCGAGGAGGCAGAGAACAGTGTGATGTCTTGGAGCTGGCGGTATATGTCTCTGAATGTAGATGAGACCCTCGGGACCTTGGGCGACGCCTGAGAGGAGGACAAGTTCGTATATGTAGGTCCGTAACTCTGCGGGAAGACAGAGGAGGAGACTTCGCTGTTCGATCGTTGTGGATTGTGGGAGGCTTTCCTGGAGTGAGCTCAGGCTCAATGCATCACCATCATATCCGACTGGTGGAGAGCGAGAGTTACCCGCCTCAGCTTGAGGCTGAGTTCGCTTTTTGAAGACGCTCCCGTCTGAGCAATGGAGAGGCATGATGGCTGCTGATGAACGTGCTTGGAGTCTTTCATGATGGATCAACTTGTGTTTAAAGGGAGCGATTCCTGCAAGGCTTGAATATCATGACACTTGGTACCTGGTGCTCATGTTGCTGAGATCAATACTTGAGATTTGGTCACTGATATTCGATGTTGGTGGGAGGGATACTGCTGATGCCGAACGGCCATGTCGTTGTGGTGAGTCAAATTGTCCCCAGATGGAAAGGCGTCGTGCCCTACAGGTGAAAGCCAAGAGATGACGCGGGGTTCACGTCTCTTTTTCACGCGACAGCTTCATCACGAATACAGAAGCCTCTATGCAACGTATTGGCTCAGGATGGTAGAGTGTTCTCTGCCACTCATGGCAAAATTGCGAGTGATCCAGATACGCTTTTCATACCTAGAGGAGCAGCTCATTGGGATTGAGAAATGGCTGGTTCCATTACAGACCAGAACAATTGTAGACTAATAAACAGACAGTGGCATTGAGAGGGCCCTGCACCATTCTAAGAAACTTTCAAATCCAGATATCAAAAGCCTTTTCCGATTGGGACACTATCGCCCGAATCAAATCCTCGGTATGGGGAACACGAAGTTCTCGGAGTCAATTTGGTAATACAAGCCCTTCTCCCGATCATCCAAATATGCAGCAAAGCCTTGTCCAAAGACAGTGTCCGGCTTCACTGACGCGGTTTGCGATGTGCTCCCACTTTCCCGGGGACCAGGCAGGTTGACATAATGCTCCTGCACTTGTGCTCCGAGACTGGCCTGGTAAGGGTACTGTGCAAAGACGATTTTGACGCGGCCTTGAGCAAAATACTGATGACCATACATCAATCGCCATCGACTCTCTTCCGGAACGTCTTGACATGACCGTATCTGTCGACCGCCCTCCTCCAAATTGATATGAACCCTCAGTATCTCCCCCGGGGTTGATGCTATGCGATCACCGTCCATGCGTTTGCTGCAAAGCAGAAGCTGCACAGCTCGTCTGCGGATGTACGGATCTCTGCATTTATGGCCCACGAATCCGAGAATCTCGACCAAGCCATCGTCAATTCCAAACGACACTTCCTGAAGGCTATCCAATGCAACTTGCTCGAGCAAAGTCACGATGTCGCGAAAGTCGTCAATATGGCCATCGTAAACAGTCTCGTGTCTCGAAGAATAAGTCTGAATCAAAATCATCGCCGAGAGGCACGATGCTTGCAAAAGCTTTGCCGAGTTTCTGGCACAGGTCTCCATGGTTTCTGGAAAGCTGACAGTTAGTGCCAAATTCCATTGATCTCGAAGGGCTTTGATGGCGTCGATAAGACACGACTTGTCTGGGCTCGGTGATGCCAGGCGATAGTATGCCCAATCCAGGATCTCCTGCAAACAGTCCTTCGCATCTCTCAGAGAGTCGAAACGGAGAGGCACAGCCGGCGACGATGGAACTGAGCCTTCAGTTTCCCGACTGGCTCTTTGCTGCTGCACTGACAGAGCAAACGCTGCGGGCGGATCCCCTACACGGCAAGATTTGGATCTCAATCGGTACAGCAATGGCCGCAAAATCTCGATAGCGCATCTCTCCCCTACAGATATTTCTCGATTAGTGGAAGGCTTCTCGTCATCATAGTGTTTCAAGAGCCCAAGTCCGGATTTCAGCAGGCGAAAAGCATGCCTGCCATGTCGCAGGCTTTGCACCACGAGCATAATAATGCATGAGACCAGCGCTTCAAAGAGACAGGGCTGGGTCGCGAGCAGTGTCTTTGCCGCCATGCGAGCATGTTCATCGCTTAATCTTCGCAGATGAACAGCTGCGGCGGCTGAGCTTCTGCTCTCGTGCAAAGCAGACAGTGCGCACAGTCCATATGCGACAGCTTTGCTCTGTTGCGCGACCTGCATGGCTAGTGTATTCCAGAAAAAGGCGTCCTCCCACCCCGCGCACTCACGCGACGTACGGGCCTCGAAGAACGCAAGGCTGCGTCGAGTCGGGCCATCCAAATTTGGCCATGCGGAGCTTATGGGCTGCGGGATCAGCACACTCCAACGAGGGACCATAAGAAGGCTCTCCGGCCCATGAACATCTTCATCTTGGTCCATAGCTGCCGACGTGTTCTGAATGTTGCTATCAGCCTGACTTTCCGAGACAACAAGCAAGTTGGTGCCCGTACCTCAATCGGGATCTGTCTTTCAACGGAACTCAGGGCCTCAATGCGCCTCGAGGCTTTCTTTGCCCGCTTGAACGATCGATCGGGACGTAGAGAACGTCTCAGTGCAGCCTCATGCCGTACGCGACAATCCTCCTCCGGCCGGCCCTCAGACCTGGGTGTGGACTTCGCTGAGGAGACATGGCGTCGGATCTCTGCTTCTTCAAACCTGGAGCTGCGGGAGAGATGCTGGGATCGGGCACTCTTGTGGACCCAGAGCAGCTGTTGCGACATGGCCGGCCCAAACACGGTAGCTGCCAAGAATGCACATGCTGTACAAGGTGTTCGGTATGCATACTACACGCCCGAGCACTGGTCGAGGAATCTATATCGTCATACCATCGGCAGTCCCGCCGTGGCGCACGACTAACTTCTACGGCTAACGCCCGCTCTATGATAGCTCACTTTCCTTTCTGGGGTGCTGCCAAGACATTGACATTCAAACAACAAGGTACTGTGAACCCACGCCTACCAAATGGAACAGTCTCGACGTGATCGATTGAGAACTACGTCTTTAGACCAAAGCTTGGAGAAACGGCCAAATGCTTGAATCCAGCCATCCGGCGGTATGTCAACATATATAAGGGACCGAGCCTTTCGCTCTGTGATATGCTTCAATGCACACATCGAGTAGGACATCAGCAGCATTCCCAACCAAACAGGAACATCGAAGGCACCAACTTGATCGTCTCGCTCCGCTACATTACGACATTCAAGCTGGTCACAATCGAAGCTGCTCTACGTTGTTCGAGAGTCTTTCCGGAGCTGCACCAGTCTGACACCGTCATTGCTGATCCTCACACTCTTTGCCCTGGTCAATATGGCGGACTTCATGCAAGCAGCACCGGCTCCCAAAACTGCCCTGGGACGCCACCAGGTCCTTTCTTCAACCGCGGGCATCCGGGTGTCGCCTCTGATCCTGGGTGCGATGTCCATTGGTGAAGCTTGGGACTTCATGGGAGCCATGAACAAAAAGCAGGCATTTGAGCTCATGGATGCTTACGTTGAGGCTGGTGGCAATTTCATTGATACCGTAAGCGAGTGAATCACGTCCTCATGTTCAGTCTGACATGTTCTAGGCCAATTGCTACCAGGACGGTCAGTCTGAAGCATGGATTGGCGAATGGATGCAAGAACGCAAGAACCGTGACAAGATGGTCATTGCCACCAAATACACGTTCCACTATACAGCGGCATCCAACGCAGATAAGACTCCTGCCAACAACAACTACTGGTGAGTGGCCGCGAGCACAACCCTCCGCGTGTCTTAAAACACATACTGATCATACTCCTCGTGATGGCAGGGGAAACCACAAGCGAAGCATGCATGTCTCTGTACGGGATTCCCTCGCAAAGCTACGAACCCAGTGGATCGATGTCCTATACGTTCACTTCTGGGACTACACAGTCTCCATCGAGGAGATCATGGACTCGCTGCATATGCTCGTGCAGCAAGGCGCAGTCATGTACCTTGGAATCAGCGACACTCCTGCATGGGTGGTTGCATCAGCGAACAGATATGCCAGAATGCAGGGAAAGACTCCATTCAGCATCTATCAAGGTGAGAATGCTCTCTTGTCGTCGATAATCCCGTTAGCTGACATGTCTTGTTTGAGGCAATTGGAACGTGCTCACGCGAGACCTGGAACGGGAGATCCTGCCTATGGCGATCCATCACGGCATGGCAATCGCTGCATGGGGCGTCCTTGGAAGTGGAAGACTGCAGAGCCCCGCCCAGATCGAGAAGCGCAAGGCGAACGGGGAGACACTCCGCTACGGCTCCGACCAGAGCGAAGAAGAGGCCGCTATGTCCCAGGTATTGGCTGAAGTCGCCAAAGCCCATGGCACCGAAAGTGTTACTGCTGTTGCTTTGGCGTACGTCCGGGCCAAGGCTCCCAATGTTCTTCCGCTCGTTGGCGGACGGAAGGTCGAGCACTTGCAGGACAACATCACCGGCCTGGACATTCACCTCTCCAAGGACGAGGTACAGTTCATCGAAAGCAAAAAGGCCTTCGATATCGGTTTCCCTGGCTCATTTATCGGTCAAGATTGGAGGATCACTGGCGAGCCATCAGCTTTATTTGCAGCTGGCGGCCCGGTCGCGCTCGATGCAAGGCGGTAAAGTGGCTGTCCTGTGCCACATGATACGGGTGTTGTAGAAAGAGGTGAATGCAGTCCGAAAAGGCAGACAGCCCAGACGCAACTTTGTTCCAGAATTTTCAGCTTCCCTTCCACCCTTTCCCATACAAATCAAGCCTCCGCCTCCTCGATCCAATATGGTCCACGCATGCTTTTTGAGACTCGAAACAGTATATCCACTAATTTGGTCTTAAGGTAAGTGGTTCAACCACTATCTCAAGCCATACTCCTTGTTGGCCACTGTCTTGTAAAGGGACAACCTCCGCGGGTACCATCACGGGTCGTCCAGATATTAATATAGATCAGGCATCCGAGTTAGAAGCGTTGTAAATGTGTAACGCGAACAGCATCTCCAATGATAGCGGGGAACGTGGGAGACGGACCGTCGAAATCGGAAGCTATCACACCAAGGCTCTGTTCTGTGGGGCGTAGTTTGAGTGGTCGTTGGGTGCAAAGGGCTAGAGTTGCTTTCATTGCTCAAAGAGAGCTCTACGGCCACGCGATAGAGCTGCAATCGGGGTTGATGTGACGAACGAGACCCGTGCGGCCAACAGACTCTGACCTTTGGACAGGCCATGAGGTGTCCGAGGTCAACATGAAGCTTGGAGGAAATGTAAGCAAGTCACGAAAGTCTTGAGGGCTGTATAAGCGTCGATATAGCGCGCCACGTTGTAACCTCAAAGATCGTAAGACATTGTCGATACATCTTGTCTCCGCTTCTGCAGAGGCTCTGTCCAGCAGATGGCTGATCAAGTCTGTGGCATGTTGCACATGTTCCAAAGTGGAATTTGCGCATCGTTTGTATAGTACAAGGAGGCGCAGGTAGCGAATCTCCACCTCTCAAGGGTCTAGTTCATGGTCGTGAAAGCAAGAAGATGGAAGTCTCCAAGCCCTTGAGAGTAGGGGTCGAGATCGTGTTTCCGTCCACGACCCACTCGGCATCTCCCCAAACTTTCCGAGAAACAGTACTGCCTATTACGCCTTCTGGTAGCGTTATAGTGATGTTGCCGGCTGCAACTTGATTGCCATAATTCAGATTGATAATGACGAGAAGCACGCTGTCCTCAGCAACCCAAGCACATGCATCAATCCGCTCAGCGCCGCTGACCACCAAGCTGGCATACCTTTGTTCGCCCAACACGTAGTTTGCGAAGTCCTCGCTCGTGGCAACGGCAGCGAAACGATTTGTGACGTTGAGGATATCATCTGTGGTTGGAAAGTCCCACATGACATTTCTACATCCTGCGTTAGCGCTCGATATGATCTTTTGTGGGAACTAGATTCGCACCCTTTCGCTCCATGATTGATACCCAGTGCGTTCATAACCACTTCCTCAGCCGCGGTTGGATACCTGGTCCAGAATGACTGTACAACATCATCAGTGAAGGATTCGGCGACTCAGATGATATTGAACTCAACCGCACCTCATTACCAAAAGCCTGAGGCACATTCCAATGCGTCTTCTGCCAACCGATGATGTCGTCGATCCGCGCAAAATTGTCCAGTCTGTCTGATACATCCTCGAAAATTCCATTACAGTCATCGCAGCCACAGCATCCATACGTCGAATTACACACAGTATCGTAGACGGTTGACCAAGAAGTGTTCGTGCTGACTGGATAGACGTCCGTCATAATAATGTCTGCTCCCGAAGCATAGTCTTCATAGTAGAAGTCGTAGCAATTGAGTGCCATGGATACAGGATGGTACAGATCGAGAGACCTGATTCGTTCGTAGCCGATACGAGTGTGGTTGATCGCTACGGACTTTCCGTCTGGCTCGTCTGCGATGTACCAGGACAGTATTGATGGATGAGTTTGCAGTCGCTGAACTTGTTCGGTTGTGTTGCCTAGGCCGTACTCGAGATATAGGACGTCGTATTGGAAATAGAGCCCGAGTTCTGCGGCTTTTTCAAGATAGGGTTGGAACTCATCCCAGGGGAAAGGGACTTGGCCGAGACTGCCGGTAGGGACAATGTGCAAGACGTTGTAGCCTAGATCGGCGAAGTCCTGAAGCGTGGAGACGCTTGTGTTGAAATAGAGATCCCATTGAACTGGCAACGTCAGCTTGCGCACTCTACGAAAACGATGAGTAGCTGACCGTAGTAAGTATATGGGAAGAATGGCTTCCATACGGACGACGCAGCTTTGCGGATCGCCAGCCCTCCATGTAGATTGTCAATTCTGACAGCAGTACCGGTGTCGTTTCGGACAGGGAGCACGATGAGCTGAGTCGACGCTGTGAAGGTTTGATTGCTTTCCGAAGTGGCTGTAGCAGTGATATTGTATGGCTCGAGTTTGGAGTGGATGGCTGAGAGATCGAACGGCACTTCTTCGACACTACCCACGGTGATGGAAGCTGACCCATTGCTCAGCAAAGACTTTCCATCGACCAAGATGTCTACCGCGAGTGTAAGTGAAACGTTCGCGTCTGGCACGCCTTCGGCGTTAGAAATGGAAGTGCCAAGGAGATGCGAAATCGATGCGTTCACAAGAAAGCTGCCAGTCTTTTCATCGTCGAGATAGATGCTCATACGAGGTGCAATCTTTAGATTCAGCAGTGGCTCACTGGACCATTCTGGGTTCTCGAATTGCCCTCCAGGATTGAAAGAGGCATTTCTGTTAAGAGGTCAGTGAGGACTAACATACGGTATTTCAAGGGTGATCGCAAACGTTGCTCGGTATGCTTTTCCGCACCAGATGTCAACGCCAGGCGGGTTGTTGAATTGGGCCAGGCATATACCCAGTGACGAAGCAAAGAGGATCCATTGGTTGCTGAAGTGCATGATGAATGAGGTCAAAGGCTCGAAAGGCTACCAATGCTAGGAGCTCCTCCGAATTCCTTGTGTCTTTCATGCAGGTACATAGCTGTAACACCGACACTCCGCGATTGTTGTGTAGCATCGGACCACCAGGACCGATCCTACGCCAAATAGTAACGCCAGTCGTGGAGAGCAGTAAAGATCCATTAGGCCAGAAGTCGGCAGGTCTATATTGTGGAGAAGATCGATAGGCAACGCACCCGATTCAGCCGCCTGTCGGCGCTCGCGCCGTAATCGCCTCTAGTGGCACCATGTTAGTCAGCACTGTGGGCATGGGCATGGGAACTGAGGTCCGCATTGTCTTGCTGCGTGGTGTGACGATATACTAACATCGTCGGATTGTTTTATGTAGAATACGGCTTTCTTGGTCTTTCTGAAACTTCATCTGCGAGCTCGTCATCATCCGCTCCATGCAAGCGACAAGCTGGTGTCTTTCGTGAACGCAGCCAAATCACACATGCTTCGACCACGACAGTGTGTGAAGTTGGTCGGTACGAGGAATCACATGAGTAGCATTAATATATGATACTGTTGCGAGAGCTCTCCTAGAGCCGAGCAAGCGTCTTCTGATACCGACAAGCTTAAGGGGTTCAGAGCGCGGCACCGCGCCGAGATACTTGATGGTGACTACGAGCAGAGTCAGAAGGCATACCGAGGATAGCTAAGGCTGTCATCTCACCCGTGCGCCAAGCTCCGATGTCCTGCCAACCAAGACCTCGAACGACTAGTTACGGCCAATTTGACGAAAATATTATCAGGACTAGCGATAGTGCAAAGGCAATGTCGTCGGTGGTAAACACCATCGAGTGTTTCCCAGTGGAAAAAGAGGGCAGCACTAGCCACTCGCATGTCTGATATCATGACGGGGTAGCTAGTCAGGCCCAGGTTGGCCGGTAAGCAAATCTTAGAAGCACAATCATGCCAGCATTGAGGTTGCATTGCGCTTGCATGGAAAGGCAAACCGACATAGCCCTGCGGAATAATTGAGCGCAGCCTCAGCCCAGGTTCATTATGTCGCATACCGGTTCTCTGGTCAGAGTCCAGTGTCAGAACGAGCGAGCATGCTCCGCTAGCACTGGCTCACTTTCCAGTCACTCCAATGTCCAGCCTGATTAGAGCCACAGGAAACTGGGAGGAACCCTAGCCGTCGAATGGCGCAGGATCGTGTCCTGGGTTGTATGCACGCTGGCGTTTGTTCGCCGACCACTGCCATCGAACATCATGTCCTCAGAACTGTGGCCAAAGAACTGAAGCGCCTGCAAAGGAATCATGTTCCCAGCGACCATTATGTGCCATAATACCAAGCTATGTTGTTATCATCCTAACAGCTTTCAATGTATCCAACGCCAGTAGATAGGGATTGAAGGTGCAGACTCGCGCTGAGCTAAGCGAATACGGAAGTCCTTAGCGTGGCATTGCGAAGCTGTGGATCGGCGGGGCTTTTCGCGGGCATATCTGGAGATACACTATAAAATTGTCAATGGGGCTATTTTCTTCCAGCGAGTTGGTGTTGTGGTATAGTGGCTATTATTCGTCGTTGTGGCTGAAGTCATAGATGTAAGGGGATCAACATAAGACATGTTTGTCTGGAATAGTTCCCGCAAGATATTCCGACGCGACCCAGGTTCGATTCCTGGCAACGCCAATATCTTTTTGCATTTTTCGCAGTGGTGGCTGGCCGCCTCAAGTGTGAGTCACATGCAAGAGGGTTGACGTGGTCAAGTGACTCGTACATGTTTGTACAACACCCGTGCGTGGCATCGATGAACCCCATTCTGGTTCGGTTGTCCTGTACTTGGTTAAGAGTGATCAATTTCCCGAGATTCGTGTCTCCGGGCTCTGCAGTCAGCGACCTAAGCATTCGAATTGTGGTGTTTTGACAACCAGAATGTGAAGACCAAGAACGAGTCTGCCACGATGCTCAAGCCCCAGCTACAGAGCGAGCAGCTCACATTGGCACAAATATTCATCGAGAAATGCGCGAGGACAAGGACAGGTGCAGGAAAGGAAAGGAAAGGAAAGGAATCGGTGATACGCTCTCAGCTACCTGAGAATCTGGTTGCAGCAGAAAATCGAATTACGAGAGTAGAGCCCAAATCTCGGAGTAGATCGATTAGAAACACATCCCACCCCAAAAATAGACAATAAGGCTTGATTCAAACCGTAACAAAAATGCCAATCGAAAGTTTTCAAATCAAAACACCGTGGTCACATCAGCTTGCGTAGCCGGTGGTATCTGCCTGGGTACCAACAATGCAATCCTTTTTGGAAGTCCGTCACAAATCTATACCTGTCGCTCAGATGGAAATGCTGAAATCGCAATAGGCGGTGCGCTTAGATGCCGGCCCACGGTGGGGGTGCACGCTTCTGTGGAGCCGCAGTAGCCTCGGGGAAGTTTGAGGTGGTGACGGCGGATGGAGTAAAGACACCGTTGTTGACGAGCCATGCAGCAGCGTTGAATTCGGAGTACAGTTCCGCAACGCGGAAGCCGTACTGGTTCTCTGAGTCTGGGCGGGTGACGAGGATGCCATTGCCGACGACGGGCTAATAAGTGACGTTAGCTTGAGATTCAACCCAAATCGAGCTTTGGATAGACTTACGATGTCGTTGGATTCATTAGGCTGGCCGTTAGCAGAGCGGGTGGTGCGCCATCTGGTCGCGACGTGGCTGCAACCTCCCCAGGTGTTCAGGGTCTCGAATGGGATCAGAGGCTGGGCACCCTGGGCAGCCATGAAGGCAGCTCGGCTGTCAAAGGAGATAGCATCGACAACGAATGGGCCCTCGTTACCACGGTTGCGGATGATGTTGACAGCGGAAGAGTAGTCGATGAAGTCCTCCGTGAGAGCCTCCAGAGCGAACTCGTCAGAGTAGTTGGTGATGAGTTGACGGAAGATTTCGGCGCCGGCTGTCCATTGCTCAGGAGTCAAGCACTCCGTCTCGTTCTTGTCTGGACCGCCTCCGTAGTGGTGACCCTTGCCCTTGCCCTTGCCACCATAGCCTTGACCTCTCCACTCACTGGCCCACTTGCCTTCCCGGTCAGAGCCTGGTGCAGGAGCGGCGAGAACAGTGGTGGCCAAAGCCGCGGCAGCAAATGCAAAAGTAGCGCGCATTTTGGTTGGATGTGTGAGGGGTGGAGGTGATGTTGGGTGGTGCCGGGTAAAGAAGGTGACTAGTGTTTTCTAGCTGCCGAAGCGAAAGTGGTGCTGTGCTGTTGTGTAGCGATTGAATGTAGGAAAAGTTGAGTGTTGTAGGACAAACACCCAAGAAGGTCGTTGGTTGTTCGAGATTGTGTGGTGGGTTTGGAGCTGATGATGCAGACTGGAGGAACCGACCTTCTCTTAATGTACCTCGCGTGCACTGCAGCCAGAGCACACATTCTCCACGAGGCACTCTCCTGTAATCAGAATAGAAGTGGGCTCTGACCACCAGCTGCAGCCGCACTTCTTGGCCGATGACCAGAGCATGAGGTCGCTCCCGTGATGTTGCCGTTTTCAGAGTACCAAGAACATGACCAAACCAAAGATCAAGTCATTGATCCGCCCGAATTAGCAGATTGCAATTCTCCGAAGGGCAAGGCCGGCCTGGGCATGAATCCTGGCCTGATGTGCGCTCACAGCGTGCAGGTGAGCGGGTGGAGGATGCAGCAGTTCTGCACACGAGGACTGCGCACACCCCAATCGGACAGCATGCTGCCGTCTTGGCCGTCTGGATGTGTACCAGAGATGAGAGGGCTGGCCACCGCGACGATCTCAAGCGTGCAGTGCGCCTCCTGGATGGATGTATTCCTGATCGACTCTGGTGTCCATTACCAATAGGGTTTGTCTCGCGTTGCAACGACGGTCACCGCCGCGCCGCAGATATTGGAGAGCCGGGGCTGGGCAGTCATCAGAGCCGTAGATGGGGCGGTGCGCAAGACAGCGAAGCACGGCAAAGAGGATCTCTTGGAGGGAGAGGCCAAGGGTGCGTGGAATGCCCAGAACTTGGCGGAGAGGGCTGCCCGGCTTTTTATAGTTGTCAAGAATGGGCGGAGTTATTACAGCGTCGCCCTTAGTAAAAAAGCCACCAACGTCTCAGCAGCGCACCGGCGACGCCGCATCCGCATCTCGTGGCATCGCATCACATCGCAATATCATTGTCAATAATGCCGTGCGGTGGGAGGCGATGAGAAACAACGCTATGGACAATCGGCGGTGTCCTGTGTCGTATGCGATGTTGATGGTGATGCTTGGTATGTACCGTTGCCTTAAGGCTACATTAGTACAGTAACAGCTCGAGCTGCGAACGGTATCCGCCGCAGGACAACGTGGACTTGCAATGGCTCGGGTCGGTGTCACTCGGGATCCGCTCCTGGTGCATTACTGCCGTCTCGCGAGTCGTCTCCACTTCTTCTGTGGCTGCTGATCTGTACGGCGTGATGCAGTACGGTAGCACTGCTTGCTTGTGACGATACCCAACGCATTGGTTTGACAGGATCATGGCAGCTGCCAGCTACCAGCTGCAAGTGTTGATTTTTGGGCTTTGGGGTCGATGATGAGAAGGCAAGAAACGAGGTCAGCAACTCTTCAACTCGGGCCCAGTTGATTCACAGGGGCAACCTTGACCTTGCGCATCTGCATCGCCAAGATTGACATGGATTGAACTTGTTTCGCGGGGATATAGCCGTTCAAAGGTCATCTATATGAGCCCATACCGACCGAGCAAGCGAGCTCCAAGACGAATGCATATCGCTTTCGACACCTGTGAGCCTCCGCAAGCGCTGTCTGCGAACACCATGGCCCAAGGCGTAGTAGGAAACCCGCGTGGCTCCCTACTGCACGCGCGCAAACCAGTCCTTCCAATCGACTGGCTTCATCCGGCCCTTTGCCACGTCGTTCATACTTTCTCTACAGGATCAACAACCCGGCGGACATCGTCCACCACTCGTCGTGCACGTCAGACAATGGCTTCCACAGCTCGCTCCACGCTCGACACGCTCACAATGCACGATACATATGCTGTGTGAAATTTGACAGCAACTGAACAGGGAAGGGGGAAGATCTCACTACGCATAGGGCTGCCGAGGGGAGCGCAATATGAGCTGAACGCCGTAGGATGTCCAGCTTCAACTCAGCCTGTGTAGGAGAATGCTGTTCCAATACTTGGTTTGGATGATGATTTCACGGTACGAAAGTGCAGCACAACACATGCTCGGCGCTCAAGCAGAGGATTCCCAAGGTGAAAAGTGGGAGCTGATGCCTCTTCGCTGGACATTCTCCGCCGGTGCCATCAATGTATTCATTGCATATTGAGCTGAGCGTCTTCCTTGCTGGAGAAAGGCCCTGTCATGATGTCTTCTCCAGAGATTACAGCCAGGGCTTCATCGCTGATTTCCTCAGCGCGCTTTGCCCATACCGCCCGCCATGAGCCTTGTGCCTGCACCAGAACGGGTCGACCGTCTCGCGGCAACCAAGGCGCTTTAAGCTCAAACTCCTTCTCGACCGAGCCGCCGGGTGGAATCGTGACCAAGTCTTTACGCAGCGGAGGAAGCCGTCTGTTCAGCTTGAGCCCTGGACCAGAAATGATGACTTTGTTCGTTATATCAGACACTTGTAGCACGCCGGTGTTTAATGCTGAGGAATCGAGCGGAGTGTCCCAAGTGAGGAAGGTGAAAGACGCTGTGGGGTGCTTGTTCTGTACAGAGACATGAATCGTGGAGGGGCTACTCTGGTCGCCTTTCGAAAGTGCGATATACAGGTCGTCCGTGGAAGTGGATGCCGCTCTTGTTGGAGCGTGGTCCTGGGCCATGCCGGCGTTGGTCGCGAACGGTGCTGTCGGTGAGAGGTAATATATGGTTGCACAAGTGGCCAAGACGGATGCAATGAGAGATACAGCGCGCGTTGTCATGTGGTCTGCAAGAAGTGATGTTGGTTCGATAGAGAGCTGCAGACGTGATGATTGAATACGCTTGAGACGAAGGGTTCCGGCAGGAGAAAGATCCTGCAAAAGTGGGCAGTGTTGCTCATTGCCGTGTGATCGTATCGCCCGGATCAGAAGTGCTGCGACAATTCGCCCTTGATCTCAGCCTATACGTCTGTCACACAAGCACTTCGGAGGTAGTTGGCCCCTTCAACCGACTGCATAGTCTCGCCAATATTCGCCATGGGCATGCTGTGATGGGCTGTGGTTTGCTGCAGCTCGATCAACCTCTCACACATTTCCAGCGTCTGCCTAACTTGGCGGCGTCTCGAAACCTCCATCACTGCATGTATTCTAGAGGATCTGCACGTGACTTCTCGCCGCGTGGCTTGCCCCTGAACACTGGCACCCGCCACTTGTGCTGTGGTCTGGGTGTTTCATCAAGCGCACACAAGCCACCCCATCACCTGCCATCCCATGGTCTGCCAAAGAATTTCTCGCGCGACGAAGCACGTTATACCAGCAACGCCCGATATGCCACAGCCTGCAGGACCACTTGCGGGCACCAGTCGAAATCGTGGCCAAGAGGCATGCATCTGCCAGTGTCAGATGTTTCTTTCAGCCCTCACAGCCACGTGTAACAGACTCCCTAGAGAGCGGACTCATCGCTCAGTAGTATACCTCCGACTGTAGTGATACATCGGCAACCAGCAGCAACTCGGGCATCATCCCAGGAGTGGAAGGCTCTCAACCACAAACGAAGCCAGCCGACGGACAAAAGTTCTACTTCTTAAGCGAGTCCAACCCGCAGACCGTGATCCAGAGCATTCATTCGCTAGCACCAAATACCTTATGCACACCCTGCCGCGCCGGATAGGCGCAATTCTGCAACAGACAGTGTCACTGTGTGCCGTGGTTTCTTGATCGTGGTTCGAAATCTATTGATGCTGCGCTGGCCGATGTGCTCGTGAACGATGACTTGCCAACAATCAGCAGGTACTGCGAGCATCAGATATGTTTTCCCGGCACGATGTGAGCGCGGTTCCCTCAATGCAGTAATTACCCTAGACGCCGGGCTATTTGCGCAGCTTGACGGTAGCATCGACCGCGCAAGAAGGCTTATATCTGCACCAAAACCGCCAAGTCAACCTCCTGCCGCAGATCTACTCCTGGAACTGCGTCGCACATCGACTCGACAACATCGACTGGAGGTGCCTGAGACTACAGACAGCCTTTGTTGCCTCCGTGCAGTGGTAGTCGCTGGGCATTGTCGCGCACAGTGCCGCCGCCCACCAGAGAAACGACGCGGACCGAGGTTACCATTGCTATAAAGGTAGGTGATACGCATTGACATCCACGCAACTTGTGCCCTCGCTGTCATACCGCAAAGCCTCTCTACGTTCAGTGGCCTGGTGCCACGTCCACTCATTATAGCTCCATTAAACCTGTACCATTTTTTGCGCATCGATTCACCCGCTACGCATTCCATCATCGATAGCATGAAGCTCACAGTCCTCTCAATTGCAGCCCTGGCGGCTACCGCCAGCTCTAGTGCAATCGATCTGGCGAAGCGAGACACTCCACTACAAGTAAATCTTGCTTCTGTCGCAGGCGACAATTCCAAGGTCACAGTGGCAGTCACAAATACTGGCTCCCAAGGCTACAACCTCTTCTACAAGGGCTCCTTCCTCGATGGCGATTCGCCAGTAGATAAATTCGTGGTTCAGGGTACAGGTGAGCACTGCAACCACGTGCCAGGAACGTTACTCGGCGCTGACGGTATCAGCACAACGTGCTGAGTTCAACGGAGTCTTTCTTCGCGTGTCCACCACAAACTTGACAGAGTCAGAATTCGTTCCAATCGAAGCAGGGCAGACCATCGAAACCGAAATAGATATAGCTGAGCTCTACGACGTCGAAAGCACGGACACATACGCTGTCCGCGCAGTGGGCTCTATGCCCTATGCTGAGCTCGGCACCACCAACCTGACTGGCAAGTCAGTCGCCTTCTCCAGCAACACCATCACAATGGACATCGATGGCGACCTGGCCTCGAAAGTTCCCTACGCTGTAGATCGCGCACACGCAAAACGAACCATTTTGAGCACCGAAGGCTGCTCCAGCGATCGTTCTCAAGCCATCCAGACCGCATTCGACAACTGCTCGAAACTTGCCGCCAATGCCGCCAGCGCCGCAGAGTCGGGCTACGCCCTTGAGGAATACTTCAAATCCTCCTCAAAGTCCGTCGCTTCAACTGTGGCAGCCCGCTTTCGTGCCGTCGCCAAGGACTGTGGTTCCGACCAGCGAGGCGTGACGAACACATCTTGCAGTGACTCGTACGGCTACTGCGAGGAAGGTGTCCTGGCATACACCATTCCAAGCTACAATTACATCGCTTATTGCGATATCTTCTACGACTACCTGGAACCCGTCTCCGGGAATTGTCATGATCAAGATCAGGCGACAACTGTGCTGCACGAGGAAACTCATGCGCCGAATGTATATAGTCCTGGAACCGAAGACTACGCGTACGGATATGAGGCTGCGCAGGATTTGACAAGTGAGCAGGCTGTCAATAATGCTGATACCTACGCTATATACGCGAATGGTGAGTGCGCCCCAATTTGAGATCTGGGTGGATTCGTGACGCTAACGATCGTCTAGCTTTGTACGCTGGATGTGCCTAGATTATGTACCATCGTTTCAGGGCTATAAGGACGGTGTATACCCCTCGTGCATAGACACGAAACGCGGCTGCGCTTGACTTTTAATGCGGCCTAGAATCTGCCGTGTCCTTTTGCCGCTATTAATTATAGAACAGGTACCTGGATCTCAACTTTTGACATGATTCTTGGCATTTAGCGTAAGTGGGTGCCAGATGTCCTCGCTCACGGTTGCGAATGCGAAGTTCGCTTGGATATGTCATCAACAATCTGCTTCACGAGTTTCGCCAATAGGTGATACTACGCACACGCATTCTAGTGCCATGCCTGGTTCATGAGCAGTGAGATCTTCTTTTGATCTGATGTATTCCAGAATGCACATAACACCTTTCGAGGCACTACTGATTACCCATAGCTCGACTTATCTGTTCTAGCTACCCAATACGGTCCTCATGTTTAGGAAAGCTTCAGCACGCCGCAACCAGCCTCATATTTAGTTATAGTACTCTAGCTCTCTTGATACAACGCCCAAAAAATGTCCTCCCAGCCAGCCATCAGAATTGTCAATGTCCCATCAGATATTAGCTCCATCGTCAAAGGCAAATCCCTCGCTCTCCACGCCTTCTCTTCCGCCAAATTAACACGAGAGAGCAGCTGGCTTGTTTGTTCGATGAAGCTTTTGCGGTTTCACTTCGTCGGCCATAGCGAAAGATTTTGTGGGCAGGGCGGAGGAGGTTATTCAATGGTTAGAGAACAGGGTAGGTGGGGTATTCTTTTCTCTGATGTGGATGCAGTTGATGGGGCCAGATTCCCGCTTGCGGATATTCCCAATCGCACAGGGGCCAGGTCTGAGGAGACCATGAGTGCTATGAAAGTCTTTTGAGATCTAACAAGGCATCCGGGATGGCGATTACGGAGATCAATCCGGATCAAGACCCGAGCACAAGGATGGTTAGGAGGGTAGTCGATATGTTTGTTGAGGCGTTTGAGGGAAGAGTAGAGACTTCTTCCGATCATAGAGTCAAAGTGTAAGCCCGAGCTCAGCAGCTGAGAGTTTGTTCGCGGTAGTCTGACCAACGTAATTTAAGAGCTTCAAATGCAAATCAGTGCTTGATCTGAACGGCTTGTTTGGCAATGATCCAGACCAACGCCTCTGTCTCCTGCTCGAGTGGATACACTGGTTGTTGTGCGAGGATTTGTCTACCTTCTAAGGCAACATGGACACTTCGTTCCGGGAGCAAAGAATCAGTCGTCAAGGAACCAGAGAAGAACTCTAGCTTTGCTGTGAGCATTAAGTAGATAGAGTAGCACGCGGAAACTAAAAGTGTTGAGTATCCCATTTCAGAGGCAGACCACCTTCTCCATTTAGATTTGCTTATATACGTATAACAGGAGATTTCAGCATAATCCATCAAACAATATCAGCACTGCATGCGATAAAATGTTTGGCTCGTCAACGTCACTCTTGTAGCTCTACAGCTAGAGCTCTTGTACTACGAATCGAGGGCTTCTCCTCTCAACCGTAAATTGAAGCGAATTGAGAGATGGCAGAGTCTACGACAACTCCCAATTGATTCAAGGAAGTGCTCGCACATCCACGAGCGACCCAGATCATTGCGCTCCGCCTCGCTAGTCAAGTCATCGCCGATATCAGCAACACATCAATGCAGAAATGCGTTCCGCTCCTTTGGCTGACCCTACTGTGTCACAGCATATGGATATCATGTGTCGTCTCCAGGCATTCGCTTATGTTTGGTTGGAGGAGCAAGCCGGCTCGCATATCTTGTCTATCCCCGGTCATGGACGATGTAGACCAACAGTGTTTTGACGATAGTGGCATCATACCCGTTGACTGTGAGACCACGCGGGAAGCTAAAGACCAAAGAGAGGTGAGCCCTGGAGGGAGCGCTTGTGGGTGAGCTGGAAGTTAGGCTCTTTGGGTCGAGTCACGTGTTGGGCAGTCCGACCGTAGGGTTAGGTGCAAAGAATATCGAACATCATTGCAAAGTGGTTTCATCTGTCTGTGTCCGAAGGGTACGGCATCCCATCTCGTGGCACCAACGGCAAAGCATGATTTTTTGCCGCCTCTATCGCAGCCTTCCTTCGTTCGGGACTACTGCCCAGAGTCAAAGCAGCTTGTATTCTTCGATGCAGTTCTTCTCTGATCTCCGCAATCTTTTTCTTCAATTCCTCTCCACGGTCAGGTTTTCCTTCATGCTCGGCAATCCGACGGTCCGACCTCCTCCCTTCAATGATTTTGGTCGAATGATGCATCTTCTCTTGTTCCAGTCTCTTGTCCTCATGCTCTGGTATATCCCGCCGTTCAACGGTCTTGTCGTGCTGCCACCGATCCCAGCTATGCAATTGTTGTTCATACGACGCCAACTCAGCACGGAGCTCCAGCCACATGTCGTACTCCCCCGGGTTCTCGAAGCAGATTCCATAACCATCGCAATAGCATATCCGAGGGTCTGGACATAATACCGGAGTGTGGTTGAGCATGTACTGCCAGAAGTACTCAAAAACGCGTCCCGTCACGTAATTGTTGAGGTTCGAAGCTAAGAGCCAATCCCGGAAGTGCTCGTACTTCTCCTTCGGAAGGTCGCGAATCCGTTCTCTGGTCGCAGCGAATTGGCTACAGCATGGTTGAGCTAATACGGGAGGCACTTCGGCCTCATCCACTTCGAAGACCTGCATCCAGGCGTCTTTGATGAGTAGCTCTTCACTCTTGCTACCATCATATTCAGTCGCGAAAGGATGAAGGTGATCGGGACAGCCTGGATTCCAGTGGCAGCGCAGGTTCATATAGCCGTCTCGCCGAACTTTATCGTGCCTGAGAAACCGCACCAGAGAAGAGGAACTCATATCAAGAAGTTCATTGTTGTGCCATGCTGTTCGATGGCCGTGCATGAAAATGCTAATATCAGGTAGAGAATCGTAGAAGTCGATCATATACGTCAGATAAGCCATAGCCTCATTGCCCTTGTTCGCAGGAGTATGGAGAGGGGCTGTAGCATCGTTGACCACGTAAATCGCCGTATTCAGATGCCCATTGGGCTCTATAAGGTCTCCAAGTTCGGCGTGAACCCATGTGTTGTCTGTGTAGTCCAACGTTGCAAGTACGAGGGTTACCTTTGGGACTGCCTCCGATACGTTGGAGCGGTTTGCGGCTAGCGGTGCGCCCACCGAGAAGTGCTTCGGGTCGGATGCTCCATCATCGTCGAAGTGTTTGGAGATTCCTGGTATGAGTGAGCTGAGATGGAGATTCCACAGCGTCTGAGATTGAGCTGTGTAGAAAGCTGTTAAAAAGACCATAGACGTGATCGCCGCTGTCAGGATCAGGACAAAGAACTGGTGGTACATAGTCGCGAAGAATGAGACTTCACTTGAATAGAAGGCCCATGATATTGAGAACACCTTCGTAGAGGCACATCGAAAAATTGTGGCAGAACAGCATCCTGATTAATCGTACCCATAGTCCCCCGACGACTTACGTCGGCGTGGCTCTCATGTGCTTCGCGGCCTTTCACGCTTCAACAACGGACCGAACCAGGTCTGTGGCGCTGGACAGCCGCTATCTGCATTGCCGGTGGGCCAGCTTTCGCACGCTTGCGTATGTTCGCCCATTGTGGTCCCGGTGGTGTTAATGGCAGTAGTGCGAATTAATCAGGCGATATTCTGGTTATTCTGCTTCGGCAATCATTATGCTTAGGACGTGTCGGAACGCTCACCATGACCTCCGAGTTGGCTTTGTAAGGACGGCGTGAGTATGGGCTCGTAGAGTTGGAGACTGTTCTATATCCTTGCTTGGTAGTGTCAGGGCTTTCACTCGATGGCCAGTGCTTTCAGATCCATGAAGCAGATCATTTGGCGACTCCCCGACGACGCGTCCTTTCTTGATCTTCCAGGGCGACTGTGTCACATACGAGAGCAACGATCACACGTCGTGACTTGATTAAAGGGGCTATAGCTTACGACGTGGCAGACTCAATGCATAACCAGCAGCGTAAGGCAAAACTCAAATCTAGCGGGTTCCAAGAGCGACGCGAACAAAAATATCTTGTACAAGACTAGCCTCATGTCTACGACGAAACTGCAAGCGTGGCGGGGAGCTTGACGGGGATCCCATAAGATCGTAGGTCGAATTAGGAAGAAGCTTGATGGTCTTATGTCTCCTCGTGAGATGAAGGGGAGAACAATCCGCAAGGAGAGTTGAGGCGAAGAACAGATACGGCTTGAATGGCTTGGCAACAATCACATGACATTTTGGCCGAGCCCTCAGGCGCTCTTCGAGAACCAGACTCGTCCAAACATCGATCCCGCTCCAGTCTGGTCACAGGACGTCAGCAAGTCACTTGTCAAACATGAGAGTGCATCGATACGACCAGACTACCGTCAGCCGCATCGCAACAACGCATCTCATGGACGTGCTCTGCTCTGAAGCGCAATCGCAAGATCATCAGGAATCTAAGACGTAATCCTTTGGGATGGTCGTACAGGACCAGAACTCAGCCCACACTACCAAAGTGCACAGCTTGCTTGGACCCACGACCCGGAGCATTATCGACGATTACGGTGAGCCACGCCATGAGAGCCATCAGCAGTCGGGACGCTCAGCAGTGTTGCCGAATGAATATAACATACCACGTCTGATCTTCACCTACAGCACGCATTGGACACAAAGCTACCATGGCTGAATCTGCCCATGGTCCGAAATACTGCGCCCAGACACCGTCACGTCTGCTCGCGCAATGACAGGCATTCTCCGCATTTCTGCTCGGCCTGTTCCTGAGTTCAACTTTCTCCGCCATTGGCAGCCAGGGTAGACCGTGACTCTACACTTTGACCGCGGTCAGCCAACGGTCACTGTGGCGAGTACAGCTTCTCCAGCCTTGGGTACCCTTGCGGCTTCTTACGGTCCAATGGATATACGCTGGCAACTCTCGTCATTGCGATCTCCTGATCAACCAAATTCAACCAGGGAGCTGCGGAGCTGCGGAGCTCAGTTGTAAAGCTCCGCACTTCTTGCGTATTGGTGATATCTAGGTACTCATTGCGACCGTCCGCATAAATGACTTGTAGACTGCACGGCACTCAGGCTGCTTTTTTGGCATTCAAAACGCAAAGATGGCTACCAAAGGACATCACGACAGCATTTCCAGGGACTTCCACGATGATGTCAATGGTATGATACATGATGAGGAAGAGACAGAGGAGACGCTGCAGAGGATCAAGACCTCAGGCACTGGAACCGTCACAATCTCCTCCGACCTCTTCGAGAAGCTGTATCTCCAGCCAAAATTCGCTGGACCGCCTTTAAAGCACCCTTTGCAGAGTGTTCTGGGCAATCCGACTGCACTGTGAGTGGATGGCGAAAGTCCTTATCAAACAAGGCATGCTGAAGATTATCAAAGCGGAATTGTAGGCTTCGAAATCTCCCTGATGCCCATTGCTATGCAACTCATGGAATGGCGAGGGGCGGAAGGCTCTCGATCTGCTAACAATGCCAACGTCATTTTTTACGGCGGCGTCTTGATGTGGCTTGCTGGCATATTGGAGTTCATTTTGGGCAACACGTTCCCCTTCATGGTTTTTACGACTTTCGGCAGCTTCTATTGCAGCTACGGCGCTACGCTGATTCCCTGGTTCGCTACATATCAGTCATTTTCACTGGACGGTACCAATGAAGCGCTAGGCTTGACCACTCGAGGCTGGAATGCAAGCTACGGTCACTATTGGCTGGCATTCACTGTATTGTGGTTTATCTTCACCATCGGCTCCATCAGGACAAACGTCGTCTTCTTCGTCATGTTTGTGCTTATTGAAGTTGGACTAGGTCTTCTCACGGCAGTGTTTTACTACCTTGCAGAGGGTGACTCCGCCAAAGCTCACGATTGCCAAGTGGTAAATATACTGCCAGTGACTCCATACCCATAATATATAGGCTGACATTCATGCAGGCTGCTGGTGGCGTGCTGTTTGCCTGCTGCATGATAGGATGGTATCTGTTCGCTGCCTTGCTCTTACCGAGCGTTGACTTCCCACTGCCGCTCCCCCTTGGTGATCTTCAAGGCGTCGTGCCTGGTTTATCTGGGCTCCGCTCAGGCAAGAGGGCAAAGAGTGGTCGATCTATTTTTCGCAAGAAGCAGCAGGATGTCATCGAAGATGCTGTCTAACGGCTGTCAAGCGCAGGTGCCGTGGTGTATGAGGGTGCTGAGGAAATCTTCCGCTGGCGAAAAGGTGGCGACGATGGTGCCCTTCTCGTGTCGGCGCATCAGCGGAACATGTGGCCGTTCCTTGGCATGACTAAATCCAACTGTACTGTATCGCTCCCAGCGCAACTCGAGAATTGGGCCAGTTATCATTCTTGATTTAGCCCGAGATACGATGCTAGATTGAAGGGTGCCTCGCCACGGAATCACTACTTCGTCAGCGGCCTGTCGAATACGCTTTGCTCGCGTCCCTCTCTCAAGTGCTGCTGGCTTAGACAATTGAATATAAGTCATGATATTGCTTCAGACTTTCTGCAAGGCGTCAACCGTACGTCGAGGTCGCTGACGATGTCGCAGATCTTGCGTGTGCAGCAGACAGTTCAATGCTGCCACGACAAATATTAATGTCGAGAAAAGACAGACAGAGTCGAAAGATATTCGGAATCCTGGTCTTAGCTCTCATGACGAGAGACCGCCTCCAACTGAAGAGGGCAGCCATCAGCGAAAAGTGCACTGGTGTATGACGAATATGACATACTCAAGCTCGAATGCAGGAAGCATTTCCAAGTGCCATCATTGCGCTTCCTCCAGTGCAGTCGTTCTATCGTCTCTCGATTCGTCTCGGCTTCCCAAATGCCTCTGGCCTGAGTGGAGTATGTTACGATGGCATGTCCTTCGTCTTCGTGTAACATGGTCGTGAAATTGAACGGCCACAGAGTCAGGTGAGGATGCAATTTTCGGAATCCAGTTGTATTCGTGATATGCTCGTCCAGGCTTTTTGCTGATCGGACACAGTCGGGATGAAATGTGTTCCATTGAAAGTCATTGGTGCAATGAGCTCTCCAGACGACTTCTAGCTGATCTGACAGCAGATGGCGCATGAGCTTATGACTCATGTCTTCCAGGTGCTGTGATGTTGAAGCTGCATGTTGGGAATATGCACCGCAGTTCCCGGATGGGATGGGCGACTGCAAAGTTATGGCACCATCACCTTTGCCCGGATAAACCTCTTGACCAATATGGAATGGCCGAGGCCAGTGCGCCAAATCCATCTGAAATCAAGTATAACAAGCTATGATGGCAGAGGCAGATCCACAAGTACTTGATGTTCGTAGAACGACGAAAATTGATATGGATAGGGGAGTCAGCGCGATATGCAATGCTGAAAAATTATGGCTTGATCACTTGGTAAGAGCTGAAGCGAGATAACGTGATACAGAAAGGCAGCCCGCATGTAAGCGAGATAGGGAGCCGAAGTCCCGGCCTCAGTAGTTGGTCAGCTTCATCTAAAATTACCTGTCGCACGGGTTCAATGTTCTGCTGACGAGAGCTCGCCTGTAGGGAGTGTGACTAAGCCGTGCGAAATATAGATTTGCAAGCGCTAACTATCACCATCCAATCGGGGCGCGTGGTCTAGTGGTATGATTCTTCCTTAGCAAGCACTCACCGAGTATGATACGTCGTGGAAGAGGTCCTGGGTTCAATTCCCAGCGCGTCCATTTTTGTTTTGCCATCATATATCTAATGTGTCCAATTTTGCTGCTTAAAGTTCCCCAAGCTGCTCAACATGTCAGGGCGGGTTGATAAGTACACTGGACATGACGGCGTTATGAGTGTTGCCTGCTCCTTCGACGGTCCTGTCTGGGATACGGCGTGGCCTGGTAAACCCTCTTCTCGGCGGTGAAGTCATTGTACAACGGTTCGTAGGAGGCAGAGTGTGCTGCAGGCGGTCAGATGCAAGGCATGTCATCGGCTGGGACATAGAATGTGATTTTTATGTCAACTATCTCGCGCTGAATCAGGTTGATGAATTCCTCGTGAAGTAGCATGCTGAAATTGAGCCAGAAGGTCTTGTAACATTTCCTAGGCTGATACAGTTGTCTGTCAATTATGCCAACGTACAAGGACAATAGACGTAAAAAACTACAGAGAGCGGGCACATCTGTTACCGTAGTAGCTTGAGAGTGCAGCGCAAATTGATCGTCTGTCTATGGCATCGGAGTGTCACCTATTCTAACACCTCCGACGCACCTTCCGATACACATGAAACAGCCTGGCTTTTGTTTGGACATGTTCAAATGATGTATCGATATCCCTGCTGCAGCTTCCGTGCTGCAGCGATGTCAATTCCTTCAATTTCTGCCGTCTTTGCCAACATCTTCTGGTCTCGGTCAGTCAGAACAGAGCCTTCATCCTCCATCCGGTCAAGCTGTCGATTTTGATACTGCAAGTAGAATCGCATGATAACTCCGCAGAGGCAGGCGACACTGACAAGGCCGACATTGATGCCCATAGCCTCACGATAATATGGGGCATCGACATCGCTGTACGTGAAAGGAGTCCAGATCGATGCCATGTTGCCGACGGAGTTCATGAAGGCCAGAGCAGCGGCGCGCTTGGCAGGAGGACGTGGGATAGCATTGGCAATCCACGCATATGTTGTCCCGTTCATGACGAAGATGAAGTTGAGTAGGAAGAGACTGAAGTATCGCGGCCCAAAACCATCGGTGAACATGAATAGCATCGCTCCGGTAATGACGATCGGTACCGGGTAGACGTAGAACCAGAAACGGCTGCCCATCTTGTCACTAGCCAGACCGTGGGCCAGGGAGTAGAATGTGACGAAGATGTATGGGGGAGCAACTAACAGAAGCGAAACGATTCTGCCATAACCAAGCGTCTTGGTAAGTGTTGGGAAGAAATTCTGGAATCCAGCTGCCCCGGTGATACCATGGTACGCAAGGGCCAGGATGTATGTCTTCGGATCAGTGAACGCAGCTTTGAGACCCTGAAGTTGTGACATGCCACCTGGCGTGTCAAGATCGGCCTGCCGAGCGTCGAGTGCCATGCGACGATTCGCAACATGTCTTTCCTCGTCGCTCAAAAGCTTCCAGGTGTGTGGAAAGTCAGGCAAGACAACAACCACAACGCAGCCGACAAGGATCGTGATACTGCCTTCGATAATGTAAAGCCACTGCCAGCTGTCCATTCCCCGAGCCCCTTCGAGCCCACTGAGGATTCCAGCAGCAATCAGACTACCAAATGCGCCGCTGATTAGGGATCCGGAATAGAAGATGGACATTCGAAGGTTGAGTTCTTTCTTGGTGTACCACTTGGAAAGATAGAATAATACACCAGGGAAAAAGGGAGCCTGCAATAGAGTCAGTGACGGTTCCCATGACACATCTAAGGATCGAAACCACTGCATACCTCGACCAGACCAAGTATGAATCTGCAGGCGACAAGGCCCCCGAAGCCTTGGACCTGTGATGTCACTGTCGAGACCAGTCCCCAGGCAATGACGAAGAATCCCAGATACCATGATGGCTTTCCACAGAAATTGAGGAGCAAATTCGAGGGGACTTGCATGAGGACCTGTGCAAAAGGTCAGCAGATATTCTGGCTTCTACCACCACGATTCCGGTGCAGGTCCCACTGTCTAATGCGGAATCTTTCTGCAACAATGGATCGTCTAGGAGTATACTCACATATCCTACGAAGAGAATACTCAACCCGAGTTGATACTCGCTCGCTGACAAGTTGAGATCCTCGACGAGCCCTTGCAATTTGGCCGCTGCATAGTTGTTACGATCTAACATCGGTCAGAAAACTCCGCATTTTCGATATTCTGTGTAGTTGTCTCACCAATATAGTTCATAAGGTAGACAAGCACTACCAGAGGCATGATCAGGCTGTCGATCTTTCGGCGCACTCTTCTCTCGATGAGTTTCTCCGCCTCTGTGAGCTCAGCCATGTGCTGTGCATCTTCTTTCGACACCTCATGTGTGTCGTGCTCAAGGTGCTCCTTGTGTGCAACATTGTGCTTCTCGTCCATAATGTCGTGCGATGCCATGGTGGCAAATGAGTATTGGCGGCTCTGGTTGCTCAACGATGGACTGCGTGTCGTCCAATCCCAGAGATACGTTCCCGGATCCCCAAGATGTATGTACAACGTCAGGATAAAAGATCAGGGAGTCAGAGGATTGGCTCCGTGATATCTCTCTGCTGTGCAGTGGAACTGGAGTGCCCGAAGAAAGAAAGGATCGCCATCTGGGGGCGGAGTGAGCTGTATTATGTATAGTCTCGCGGAGGAAACGAAGGGCATTAGTACAAGTAACCTTCGTCGAAAGAGGGGAAGCAACCGTCCCGCCACGATTGGCCAGAATGAATGATCGGCAATTCAGATTCGCCATGTGGGAGCACATGCGCATCTACGGGATGCGGCCAACAGTGCTAAGTGGATCATGCCATCGATATTGCCGCCAAAGGCCGCCCTGGTACAGAGGAAGAGTTTAGGCACATTGATCACCCAAGCCAGTCCAGAACGCCATGGCCGTTCGCTTCAGGCCGTGGTGAAGCCAAGTCAGAACGCTACGCTGCAAGGGGCTTGATGACCGCTTGACATGCTGTCACAAGCGACGAGAAGCACTCTTTGCCTGCTGAGCTTGTGAGTCTTGGAGGTACCAAGCGAGCGTCTGGCGATGCTTGGGTTAAAAGAAAAGCCTCATCGCGCGAGAGGCGGTCATGCTGTTCCTTGAATGCGAGGAGATCTGCAATGCTCCACTCAGCCTCCGCAAACCCCAGCTTTGACTACTCCGCAGAAACCCGCCTCCCAGGTCTCCATTGGCATATCCGATGTAGGCACACCTTGGGTGATCCGCCCGATGCTTAGTAAGGCCTCTGATAACTTGGCCATATAGAGGCATAATTAAAGAGTTATATGGAAGGATTTATCTGCATGTACATTGTTGATCGTACTGTATACATATATACGGGCCAAGACACGGTTAGTAGCTATTTATTACTCGAGGAAAACATCTTGGACTTGTGGGACTGTATTCGCACTGAACGAAGAATAATCAAGTATGCATAGTGGTTATCGGATATTTTTTATCTGTATCCAAGTCCCACCTGTAAAATTAGCCGAAAGTTGTACCTTTACTAGCTGTAAGGGAGTCTGGGGAGCGCAAACGAGATGTCGGCTGGCGGTCACGCAGTGCACTAGTCAGACCGAATTGCTTGCTGACGCACGCTTTGACCCTACTTCCGCGTCCATTGATGCGCCGCGAGTGGAACACGGGGAGCGGCCGCGAAGTGGCATGTCGGAGCCATGAAGACGCTTCCCAGAAGGGGGAACGGCGGCAGAATGTTGACGGCATGCCCATTATGGCTCTTGAATCCAGAAGCACGAAGCGCCACGAAGCGATGTTGTTGGCAGTTTCAAATTCAGGATAATTCGATCACATGAAAGTGTCTCTGCTGTTGGTGCACAGGTCAGGAAGGAGCAAAGTGAATGAATTCGAAGCCTTTCGACGACGCGACCAGAATCTGACTCTGCGAGGTAAATGTATGTAATCAGTAAGTGTGGGTTAACGTGCACTGCAGAACACGTGAGCATGGACGTCAAACTTGCCGAACAACCTCGGTATCACTCTCGCCGTGCTGCCGTCTCAAGTGGCCAGTGACATCTATCTGATTATTATCTTTCGACTCGGAAACACCTCGAAGACTCCCCACAACAATACCGTAGCCGCATCCGCGCTCAGAATCTGTTGGACAAACATATTCCCCACCATTACCCTAACGCAGCCACGAACCAAAAGCCGACCGCTTGCTTCGCCGCATCCACCATGTCGAAGCAGATAACCGCAAACGAAGTGAAGGAGCACAACACGGTGGAGAAAGGTCTCTATATAATCATCGACAACGATGTATATGAGATGGGTGGCTTCGTAGATGAACACCCGGGAGGTGCGAAGATCCTGAAGAGAGTAGGAGGCAAGGATGCGAGCAAGCAGGTGAGATTGATGTGTATACACGACGTACTCCGCCTTCGAAAGATCTGCTGACGTGGTGCGCATCGTGGCTTAATAGTTTTGGAAAGTATGGTTACACTCCAGCACATCATGTGTCGACAGCGTGTGGATATGTACGAGCTAACCCGGTTGGACAGTATCACAACGAGAGCGTACTGAAGAAGTATCAACCGAAGTTGAAGATCGGCACATTGAAGGAAGGCTCAAAGCTCTAGCCGAGGAATGTCTGAAAGGGATGGGTAGACGATGTCGATGAAGAGCTAGAACCTCGCAATACGGCTTTACAGCACATAATACCTAGAAGGCGGCCTGCACAGTTTCGCTACTCTTCCAACTCTCATGAACTCATTATTCTTGAATCATAAACTGAACAGCAATCAAGTGTCAGGTGGGTATCAACCATAGAAACATGCCACGCTATGCACTCCAGTTGCCAGGTCGACCCTCCGAGAAACCGAACGCGGTAACCAGTGTCTCGCTTCAAACTCTCCAGCCAACTGCGGTCTGTCTCCCGGCACCCGCCATGGCTGGCAGTGGTCGGCAGGAGTGACGTTCGACATCCACCAGCCACCACTGATTCCGAGCGCAGGCCTATCCGTCTTTCAACAGACCCTGCTCCTCATCCTTGGTAAGGCGGAGCTCAAGACTCCTCCTCAGGACACCAGACAAGCTGGACCAGCTCGTCCTTCTCCCGCGTTGCGATTGTTTGCGTCGTCGTACAATCGTCCATGTTGCAGAGAACACCAGAGAGATGGCGATGACCAGCCCGATGGCGAAACCAACGTAGTGCTGGCCAATCAAAACCAGCATTGCGGCGTCCCAGCCGTGCCACGAGCTGGCCCCTCCATGCTCAAAGAGTGGTGTGACCACCTTCCCTCTCAGCATTTGGGGTTCCATATCGCCATCCTCACTTGCGAGGATATACATTCGATCCTCTTTCCGCGCCCCTGGATGGCCCCGTTCACGCTCTTGTCGTAGCGCGAAAGACATCCACGTGTTGCCGAAGAAGCCGCATCCAGTGCTCAGCATGTTCTCGACATACGGCATAGGCCAGGACAGGTCCCGGCTGGGAACCTTTCGCAGCAAGTCTGAGAGGAAGGGGTGTCTTGGTCTGGATAGTATGAAGGCATTGTTGACTCCGGCTGGGTATGCGCCTGGCGTCAGCCAAGGAAGGTGGGTGAGTGTTGGCACTCCGTTTTCGTCGTTGAGCTGCGCGTCTAGAGCTATCCGACATGTGACGTCCAAATCCAAATACACGCCTGACATAGAGACAGGCTGGGTCAGCGAACGTTCGAAAACATGAACAAGATTTCATAGCACCGATAGACACTTTGAGTGTGCGCTGGGCTGTATGAGTGAACGGAGGCAGCGTCCGAGAGCAACGGGACTGACTGCCTTTCCTCGCCAATGACATGTCCCATTCTTGGAAACACTCACCTCCATAGTGATGTAGCAGAGCATATCGCAGAACATTCGCACGCTGAATGTTCTGCTTGTAACCAACATAGTGCGGATATATCTCCGGATAGTGCTTGGTCATAAAGTCTCGTGCGTCCCTGTCCGTCCACATATATGCCTTCCAGTCGGGGTGCAGCCTCTTGCAACTCGCAATGGCAGGCTCATATTTTGAAAGACTGGCGTTCGCTTTCCCATCAGACAAAAATATCTGGTGTATGATCTTCGGCACCGGGTCGGTCAGCGCTATGTCGTGGCGTGGGAATCCAGAGTGTGGATATCTGTAGAGGACATCGGGATGGTGTTGGATATATGATTGGAAAATGCTGTAGACTCGCACAATCTCTCCCAGGTCGCGAAGATGATGTCTGAGTAGCAGGGATACAGAAACGATGCCAAGCGCGAAGAGCGATACCAGGTATCTGGTCCTCATGGTGTCGACGCGTGTGCCTACCGCTGTGATCTTTGGATGATATGGCACATGTCGCGAACGAAGGTGAGGGAGAGGGAGGAGCAGGAAGCAAGGCACTTGACAGTATACCACTTACCATGGGCGCAGCGCCAACGATTACATGATCCCGCGGCAGCCATGGTCGGTGTGTCGCCGGCGATGATGAAAAGCCATCACGCGGCGCATGGTTGACATGCTGGCTGCCAACAGTGAGGGCACGTTGCTGCCTGTGCACAACCAAGAATAAGTGCAAACTCTCGGGCGAAGAGCACGCTGGCGTCTGGTGCCAGAGACAGATGTGAGGTGATGTCAGCGACGACACCAACCAGTTTCATGCAGTCCGCGGCCGGACCTGGCCTTGCCGCTGACTCCGACGTAAAACTACCTTCACGTATGAAGCCTATCATATACCACACGGTGTTGCAGAGAGGCTGACCGATGACTTGGCATCGTATAGCAGCCCAGGCCGTGCTTCCTCCCGCCATGCATCGCACACTTCGCGGGAGGAATCATCGTTGTAATACTCGTACAGATCGTGAACAACCCGCGGGGCTGGACAGAATTGTCCGGTCGACTAAACAAACCGCTGCGAAAGGCCGTGCAGGCAGGCCAAGACGATACGGGCTCGGCGCGGTGGGCGAAGGTGATCATCCGCAGTTGTGCATTTATTCACTGGCTGACAAGGCGTAGGATGCCGAAGGCGACCTCCAAGCCGGCCACAGCCGGGCCGCTGTTGTTATTGGACTGAATGGGCGCTGATGTGAGCAGTCTCTTATGTCACCTTCTTGATGACTAGGTGCTCCTGGGTCGCTGGGTGTGCTGCACATTCGGAATCACCAGCATGACCACGGCACCCAGAGCTGGTTCCCGAGACCGAAGCTCCATGGACACGAGGCGGTCGATCGATGCTCTATGTTCCTCAAGCCTGTCTTCTTGCACTCTGACCTATTCCGTGATTGGATACGAGAGACGAACTCTGACCAGACTTCTCGAATGCTACAGATACCTTCTTCGCTAAGGTGCTCGCGGGAGGCCGCTGTCAAGCATTTCGACTCAGAGTCTGTCATAGAAGTTGATGTCTCTGACGCGTTCGAGCAACCACAACACCTTGCGAAATGAATGCATCGGAGGGTTTTGCCCTGCAGGCTGTGCTTCTTTGTCAGCGACAGCTGGATCTCTGTTCCCCTACACTGATTTGATGTGGGCTATGATGATCGTGCTGCTAATGGTGTATCAATCGAGATCCCACAAATCACTCACAAGAAGAACGGCTGCTCACCACGGTGAAGATGTGAATACTGGGATGTTCTCATGCTAATTATCGTCGTATCAATGCAAGTACTCCTCCCCCGCCATGTCTCCATTATCGAATCAACAGGCCAACCAATTCACCTTCACTCCCCACTCACTTCTGCTCACACCTCGCCAAGCAGTTATCAACAGCCTGCACAAGGTTGGGTGGCAGAGTGAGTCTGAACTCTTCAATGTTGTTTCCATCAATCTGCTGCGGCTCTCCCAGGGTAATGTTCACGATCTTGTCGTCCAGGAAGAAGAAGTTCTGAGCCACCTGCGAAGTACCTGGGTCATCGCTGTTGAGCGTCGCGATGAAAGTGGCCGGCTCACAGTTGTCGTTGAATTGAAAGTGGATAGAGCCCATGGGGAACACCGTGCCCTGGAATGCATCGAGCTCGGCGGAGACTTGAGTCGTTTGACGGCCTTCGGCGGCGTTGGCGAGGAAACCGTTCTCGAGCATGAACCCGGATTGGAGATGGCCTTGGACGACCGTCAACCACTCCGTTGCTCGAGGGTGGGTGTGTGGAGAATTCATTCCGCAGGGGTTGAGGAAACCCACGGCGGTGGAAATGCCTTGATCCACGAGGATGGGGAAGTTGTTCTGGTTTGCAAGGACGAACCGTCCGCCTTTGCCGAGCGGTTGCGCTCTGGCTCCGAAGTCGAAGACGACGCGGTCGCGGAGCTGGTCCGGAGGGAGGAGTTCTTTGCCGTCTCCATTGACTGTGAGGAGGGTGTTGAAGCGGAGCACGTTGGTGACGTCGCCCAGGGCTTCTTTCGCAAGCTCAGTGTTGGCCGACTGCAGAGCCGCGGCCGCTTCGGAGTTGACGGGAGATGGGGTGGGGGGTTGGTTGATGGTCGGGACAACGAAGGTTGAGGTTGGAGCTGAGCTAGCATAGACAGTCGCAAGAGTGGAAACTTGGTTGGGACCTGGGCCATTGCTGGGTCCTTGGGGGAAGGCAGAGACGCTGGCCGTAGCACCAAGGCCAGCGACGATGTATTTGGCGAGGTTGCCGGACATGGTTGCTGGTGAACGGAGGCAAATGTCTGTGCTACTTGATGTCGCGGAACGAGTGTGCGATAACTAGGTAGGAAAGAAGAGGGAGATATGAGAAACGGGGACACTATGACTGATTGAAGTTGCTTTGTGTCGTCGCTTTATGATGGTGAAAGGCCATGCTTTGGACTGGGTATCATGCTCTTATACTGACCTGCAGCACGAAGGCTGGGTCATTCGCTATCTACGGGCGGGCGAAGGTTGGTCCCAGTCGCAGTAACAGCCTCGCGTGGCTCCACGAGTCTTCACGTTGACACTAAGGATGATGGCTTCGAGCCGCAGTAGGGCTGATCATGGTAGGATGAATAGACTTGATTGAAACTTTTCACTTCGCGCAGTACCGTGGCCGGATGGAGATTTGGCTCTCAAGACTTTTGAGGGCTACTTCTTCTGGTTTGTCTGGTTGCCCAACCTCTCGTACTCAGTCATTGTGTACTTCGACGATGGAGGTTCAGGCGTTTCTTTGCACTTCTGAATCTTCAACCATGTATTCCACAAACATTACGGGGCAACGTCAAAGCCTAAGCCAAGAGTTGGCGCGCAGAGGATAGATTGACCAGCAATAGCAGTACAGGGCAAATGGGGTGGCCAATAATAACTGGCACAGGGCAAAGTAGAGGTGAGGAAGTTAGTGTGCATAAGCACTACACCCATCTTGAGCACCCCAGATATAGGACTCGGATGGAACCGCTGCCGCACTATTTCTGCAATGAACGAACTCTATTGTTGATGCAGCTGCGCAGGTCTTTAAGACTTTACCCTGCTCCTGGAGATGGCACAGGGAGCGAGGCCCAGGGGAGGGGGTGGGCGGGGGGCCACGGTGTGGATGGACGACGGCGGCATTTGACATGTGACTAATATAATGCGGTCTACGACTTGCACGATCGAGACACGATACAGAACGTTTTGGGCACACGCTAGCTCTCTGGCGCTCCCTGCCGACTTCCTGGAATTCACGAAGCAGACATGTATTGCGAAACAGCAGGTCCGAAGAGTAATGGCTGTGAGACGCCACGGGATCAGGGATTGCAGTCCGCAGTCGCTAGGCGTGAGGTCTGATCCCGAGGTTCGGGTTCTGTCTCAGGGCTGATCTTTATATCTAGACCCTCCCGAATTGGCACCTGACAAACCCCAACTGTAAATACATTGCTGACCAAAGTACTGCCCATTCGCGTCCACGTATCTGGATCTCGTATGTCGGTCTGAAACTGCTCGTTGCGCCTTGGCATACGTTGTGTGATGCCAATGCGGGCAAGTGGAATCGTTCGTGGCGCGGGTGAGCATGTTTAGCAGCGGTGCAGGTACCCAGACCGGATCGAGATCATGATCGAATGCGATCGAACATGGCTCAGGCTTGAGACTGGGTCCTAACTCCTGACCCGAAAGTGCTGGCTTGGGAATGTGGTCGTACGGGGATCGTGACAACCTCAGGAGCGAGGGTGAGAGCCCGGGAGAAGTGCGTGAGCGCCAGGGCAGTCCGAAGATCTCGAGCGTAAGGCAAACCTGGTGACCAACCCTGATCGCAACACTTTGTTCCAGTCAGGTACCATAGACCCATACCCATAAGCTGGTAACGAGTCATGACTTGCTCACTTTGCGTCGTCGACATCCATGAAGTCCGATTCTACACGTCGCACTGTTGCTTGCTCGACACCGCTGTCTGCCGCTGAGCTATAGTGGGCGTGTGTGACGTCTGGTGACCGGCCGACGGATGGTGACGATCGTGGGAGCTCGTCAAAGACGAAGTCGGCGTCGTGAGGACCTCGGGTGCGCCTTCTCAGCCTACGCTTGCTCGACTCTCGATCCTGGTCGGCCATGGCGTCAAAGTCGGTAACTTCCGTCTCGCTCTTGACGCTCTGGCTGTGGGAGCGCTTGAACAGTCGCGAGTCCGCACGCTTGTCGCGGTTCCGACGTTGTCGCATTCTTTCGAACACGGCATCTCGGTCATCCCCGAAGCGAACCTGCGACATCTTCCTTATCAGGCCTTCGGCTTCATTGTCGGTGTCGGAAGCAGTATTCTGATCGTACAGACTGTCGCCATCACTGCTGTCGATTTCCTCCACTTCGTTTGGATTGACGACGTCCACGTCCCCCATATAACCTGCATCGCCTTCTGCTAATTCTTCCACCTTGATGTTGTCCGTCGCGACGCGCTTGTTCGGTTTCTTGCCCGGGCTGACAGTCTCGGTCGGGTGCAGTGAGCCGGCGTTGGAGGCGGGCGAGTCGCTGCGCTCCAGCCGACTGCGTTTCCCTGATTTCGGTGGACGAGAGGGCGTGTATGGAGGAGTGTGTGGATGCCCCGACAGGCTGTTCTCGGATGTGAATCCTGAAGTGGAGTACAGTGTCTCCAGCATTCCTGCCATGGCCGAGAGTCGGCGGAGAACAGCGAGGAATCTTGGCGCTGTCGTTGCCGGTATAGTGCGGTCTGACACTTGGTCGGGACTCTGAAGATGCGCTCGACTGGCGGTATCAGGCGTGTGGACGTGCTCCGGTAGAGGGTGTCGGCTCTCCTGGGCGATGACTAAATGATTTCAGCGTGCAATCAGTGGCGGCACGTCGGCCGGTCTGTGACGCCTCTTGACAAGAATGTAATTGAGTTGCTGGTTTGGAGGCAAGAGCATTTTCGGAAGGATTTGAATGTTGGGAGGAAACGGGGAATGTGTGGCTCTGGAGGTCGGAGGTAGTGATGGGTCTTATCTGACGGCGACTGGCGCTCGGCTGTTTCGCGCAGTGCAAAGAAGTGGGATCGACTAAGGCGAGCAGTGCGCTGTCCAGCCGAGACGAGACGAGACGCGGAGGGCGTATTGGAGCGACGAAACGTGTGTCTTCTCGGGCTGACGCTCGATGGGGTTTCCTTGCTTGGGCAGCAAGCAGCCGCGAAAGTCGACTGGCTCACCCTGGACCGGGCCTGCGCAGGCTTTGTTTTCG
This sequence comes from Pseudocercospora vitis, assembly GCA_026120125.1. Classification (NCBI taxonomy): domain Eukaryota; kingdom Fungi; phylum Ascomycota; class Dothideomycetes; order Mycosphaerellales; family Mycosphaerellaceae; genus Pseudocercospora; species Pseudocercospora vitis. The sequence continues at coordinate 34,813 of JALRML010000014.1, read as the reverse complement.
CTGTCCGATGCGTGATGTGGCCGTCGGTTGGAGGCGCGGGTGTGTGCCTACCTGGATGCAGGCGGCGTGGTGCAATGCTACGGGACGCTTCGCCGCTGCACACGAGCGCGAGCGCAGGCACACGGCTGTGTGAGAGGGACTGGGAGCGTGAGCCCGGCCGGAGAGATTCGGGCGGAGTTTACTGGCTGTGCGGCCACCGCACTCGTCGTCACCGTCATCATCATGGTGAGCGCCGTCGCGATATCGTCGACAGGTGCCACGGCACGGCAGGGCAGGGAGACTGGAGCTCGCAGACTCCAAGCACCCAGCCCTTCCCTTGGAGGCAGGTGACGTTGTAGCCTCGATAGATTGAATCGCGACCGTGCTCAAGCCCCCGTGCTGCAGTAGTCGGCCTGCTCAATGCATCGTCAATCCTCCCATCAAATATTGAGCGGCTCGGGGCTCGAAGCCAGCATGAGCCAAGCCGGGCCGTACGGGACGGGACGAGCCCACGATACCCTCGGTGCCTGAGGCCCAGACGCACCCTGCTTCTCCCTGACAGATGGACAGATTGCATCCAGCCGGACAGCTATATTGACCGCCACGACAGAGGACGGGCTGGCTCGGCGACTGCTCAGCGAAGAGAATAATAACACACCCGCCCCCGAAGCTCCAGTTCGCCTCCCTTCGTGCCACCTCCCTGGTCCACCGCACATGCCTGGAGCTGAGGCTCCCTCCACTCCTTGAGAAATAACCCTCCTCTCCTCCCCACCTCCCAGCACCATGGCTTCCAATCCGGGCAGCATGTTGACCAAGTTCGAGTCCAAGTCGTCTCGCGCCAAGGGCATCGCATTCCACCCGAAGCGACCATGGATCCTCGTGTCTCTGCACTCCTCGACAATTCAGCTATGGGACTACCGAATGGGGACGCTCATAGACCGCTTCGAAGAGCACGATGGCCCGGTGAGGGCCGTTGACTTCCACAAAACACAACCTCTGTTTGTGTCGGGCGCCGACGATTACAAGATCAAGGTCTGGTCATACCAGACGCGGAGGTGCCTCTTCACTCTCAATGGCCACTTGGACTATGTCCGCACTGTCTTCTTCCACCACGAGCTTCCATGGATCATCTCGAGCTCCGACGACCAGACCGTCCGCATATGGAATTGGCAGAACAGATCACTGAGTACGTCGCCAAGCGAGTGAAGAATGCGCGAGATGCTAACGTCATTGGTAGTTTGCACCATGACGGGCCACAACCATTACACCATGTGCGCGCAGTTCCACCCGAAAGAAGACCTCGTAGTGTCAGCTTCCCTAGACCAGTCAGTAAGAGTGTGGGATATCTCAGGTCTTCGCAAGAAGCACTCTGCGCCCACTTCAATGTCATTTGAAGACCAGATAGCAAGAGCGAATCAGAATCAGGCGGACATGTTTGGCAATACGGATGCCGTGGTGAAATTCGTGCTCGAGGGCCACGATCGCGGCGTCAATTGGGTCGCCTTTCACCCAACTCTGCCGCTGATTGTCTCCGCTGGGGATGACAGACTCGTCAAACTCTGGCGCATGAGCGAGACCAAGGCTTGGGAGGTAGACACGTGTCGAGGACACTTTCAGAATGCCTCGGCGTGTCTCTTCCATCCACACCAGGATCTCATTTTGTCAGTGGGCGAGGACAAGACTATTCGCGTGTGGGATCTCAATCGGCGGACCACCGTGCAGTCGTTCAAGCGTGAGAATGACCGATTTTGGGTGATCGCAGCACATCCGGAAATCAACCTATTCGCAGCGGGTCACGACAACGGTGTGATGGTTTTCAAACTCGAACGTGAGCGTCCTGCATCGGCTGTATACCAGAATAACCTCTTCTTCATCACCAAGGATAAGCACGTGCGATCCTACGACTTCACCAAGAACGTGGAAAGCCCCTCCATGCTTTCGCTGAAGAAACTGGGGAGTGCGTGGATTCCGCCGAGAACACTGTCATATAACCCAGCCGAGCGATCCGTGCTCGTCACCACACCTGCAGATAACGGTACTTACGAGCTCATGAGCCTGCCAAGAGATGCTTCAGGTGCAGTCGAACCTACCAGCACACATCGTGGCACTGGCAACTCTGCTGTCTTCGTCGCGCGAAACCGATTCGCTGTCTTCAACTCCTCCACTCAGCAAATCGACATTAAGGATCTCCAGAACTCCACTACTAAAACAATGAAGCCGCCCGCCGGCACTACCGACATGGTTTTCGGTGGTACCGGCTGCCTTCTGCTCATCGCGCCTACTCACGTCTACCTCTATGACATCCAGCAGAAAAAGCAGCTGGCCGAGCTAGCTGTTACTGGAGTGAAGTACGTCGTATGGTCTTCAGACGGCCTTCACGCAGCCCTGCTGAGCAAGCACAATGTAACCATTGTGAACAAGTCGCTCGAGCAGATCAGTACCCTCCATGAGACCATCCGCATCAAGAGCGCAGCCTGGGACGACGCAGGCGTGCTGCTGTACTCGACTCTCAACCACATCAAGTACGCCTTGATGAATGGTGACAATGGCATCGTGCGTACCTTGGAGCACGTTGTGTATCTCGTCCGCGTCAAGGGCCGAAGCGTGTACTGTCTCGATCGCGCCGCCAAGCCCAAGGTTCTCACCATCGATCCCACTGAGTATAGGTTCAAGCTCGCGCTTGTCAAGAGGCATTACGACGAGATGCTCAACATCATCAAGACTTCGAGCTTGGTTGGTCAGAGCATCATTTCGTACCTGCAAAAGAAAGGCTATCCGGAGATCGCGCTGCAATTCGTGCAGGATCCTCAAACGCGATTCGAATTGGCCATTGAGTGCGGCAATCTCGATGTCGCAGTCGAGATGGCGAAACAGCTCGATCGTCCCAAGCTTTGGCAACGACTTGGCACCGAGGCATTGGCGCACGGCAACCACCAAGTTGTTGAGATGACATACCAGAAGCTTCGGAACTTCGACAAGCTTTCCTTCCTCTACCTCACCACTGGTGACCACGAAAAATTGAACCGCATGGCCAAGATCGCCGAGCACAGAGGCGATCAGACAAGTCGCTTCCAAAACTCCATATACCTCGGCGACGTCCAGAGCCGGATAGAAATGCTGAAGGAGGTTGACCAGTACCCTCTAGCATATCTGACTGCGAAGTCACATGGGCTTGACGACGAGTGTCAGGCGATTCTAGAGGCCAGCGGCTTGAGCGAGGAGGACGTTAAGCTTCCCACGCTTGGCCAGCCGAAGCCTGCACCCAAGGCGGTGGCTCCTACCTTCAAAAGCAATTGGCCTGTGCGATCCACTGGCATAAGCTCCTTCGAGAAGGCTCTGAACGGGGAGGACACTGACGTCGCTGTGGATACCAATGGCTACGCAGAAGAGGACCTCTTAGCGCAGGAGACTGCTGTCGCTGTCAATGGTGGTCTGGACGATGCTGGTGACGAGGAAGATGCCGCCGAAGAATGGGACATGGGTGACGAGTCGATCCCCGAAGTGGAAGAAGACTTTGTCAATGTCGAAAGCGCAGAAGCCGGCGCGGGCAGCAGCGAAGCAGATCTCTGGGCGCGGAACTCTCCTCTCGCGGCAGACCATGCGGCAGCAGGCAGTTTCGATACCGCCATGAATCTGCTGAATCGACAAGTTGGTGCAGTAAATTTCAAGCCGCTGGAAGATCGCTTCATGGAGATCTACCAAGCCACACGAACATACTTACCAGCCAACCCTGGTATGCCACCTCTTGTCAACTACATCCGCCGAACACTCAGCGACACCGACTCGCGCAAGATCCTACCCCTCATTACACGCGATGTGGACTCTGTGCTCAACGAAGAGATCAAGAAGGGCAAAGAGGCGGTGCAGAAGAACAAGCTGGAGGAAGGCGTTGCTTTATTCAAGAAAGCGCTCCTTCTCCTCATGGTCAATGCTGCTTCGTCACAAAGCCAGGCGCAGGAAGCGCTCGCGGCAGTACAGCAAGCTGCACAATATTCTCTCGCGATGTCAATTGAGCTTGAGCGACGAAAATTGTCTGGTGGCTCAACAGATATCAGCGGCCTCGATGATGCCACCAAGAAGCGATGCTTGGAGCTCTCTGCTTACTTTACTGTTCCGGAAATGGAGCCACAGCACCAAACCCTGGCATTGTATTCGGCAATGAACTTTGCGAACAAGAACAAGCAGCTTGGCAGTGTACTGAGCTTCGCAAACGCGCTTATCGAGCGTGGCACTAACGCCAAGTTCAAGGAGACGGTAAGGATCCTCCTGTAACAAATGATGTAGCATGCAGCACTGACATGTTCCAGGCACGCAAGATGAAGGCCGTTGCCGAGCGGTCGCCTACCGATGCCATCGAAATTGAATATGATACCTTCAGCGAGTTCGAGATCTGCGCCGCTTCGTATACACCTATCCACGCTGGCGAGGCAAGCACAAGCTGTCCGTTTGATGGCAGTAAATATCATCCACAGTACAAGGGCACTGTCTGCAAGATTTGTGAAGTATCTGCCATTGGTGCTCCAAGCAGTGGCTTACGATTGACGGTTTGAGGTGGGGTTTTGCGTAGTTCGCTCGGGCCAGGCAGCTGGATGTGCTACAGTCGCTCTGTAGCTAGATGCTGGTATTGAAAAGCAGGGCGTTCAAAAGATGAAACGGGAGAGACACTGGCGAGCATATGTATGCCACGTTGATGCATCGATGTTCTGGAATCGAAAACGTTTGACAGTACCAGGCGATCCTGCCGTCGCTCACCCTTTGAAGTCCCCCTACACAATCGTGGGGAAGCTAGCTCTATCCCTACCACAGCGACGAGGGTCAAAAACTACAACAACATTGACATACCTTGTGTGTCTCTGAACTGGAGGGCTGATGAAAATGCCGACGGCGTCTCTCCTTCCTGCTCTCGGCATCTCAGGCGTCAACCAACACGACGTTCCATCGCAACATGAAATATTAGTAATTCGATATTCTCTCGAGGCCCTTGCCGAGTGGACTAGTCGTGGGAAGTAGGACAAGGCAATCTCTCGGTGGAGAGCTGGCGAAAGCGTGCCGTAGCTAGTCTCTACCAGAGTAAGGACTACATGGCCGCACACTGCCTCGATGAAACTAGCTTCGTCAGCTTTCTACATTGGTTCCTCCCTTGACACAAAGACTGACCATCTCTCGTCGTGGGGCACGTCTACCAGATCGCAATCACGTTGAGGTTACGAAGAGAAGAATTGTAAAAGCTTCCAAATTGCGTGGCCATAACGAGCTGAAAGCTGTCTGCAGAGCAAAATCGTACAGCGCGAGATTATCGCCATTTGGCCCGTGTAACGAGAAAACTGAAAAGTGCCGCGCACTCTGGGACGTATTCATCTACATGCCTCTCGATGCTCAAGAAACCTTCTCCGCGCTCACTCGCCTACTTCCAGCTGCGGACAGGAGCTCGTCGATACGAGTACTCCGCCTGGCTGAATTGTACGAAGCTCGAATGGGCAGGACCCCTGGTCAAAGGATGCCAGGGACGATGCGAGATCGAGGGAGGTCAGAGTCCTACGGCATACTCGTATATGAGGAGCGCAAGCAGCAACACGTTGACCTGAAAATAAAACGGAAAGCCCGGTCAAGAGTTGATGTCGCTAGGCGCAGAAGCCGACATATCGATAGATCCAATACGAAACGCTTCTCGGCACGAAGCCATCAGACTCAAAGGGTATATCTCGAACCATGCCTTGAACGCCCACAACAATAATCAACGCATCTTGGCAGTGTTCGTCGAAGCTGACAAGGACACAGCCACCTAGGCCTTCCCGCTCTTCCTCTTCCTTTCTCGGATTGCCGCCTCCATTCGAGAAATCATGCCCTTCAATCCGATGCCCCTCTCACAATTCTCCTCCAACCAGCCCTCCATCCTCTCCCGACACGCCCTCATTCCTTGCATCACAGGCATCTTCTTGTCCTCCTCGTGCTCGACATGCGCCAGTGGGTTGAGCAACAGCTGGAAGACCTCCTGCCAGATCTCGGTCTGCCAGTATCGTTTGAACGACTCTCGAATCCGATATGTCTTCGTCAAGCCTTGTCCAAGGGAAGCACCTTTCTCGCCAACAGTCTCCATGTACTTTCCGAACAGCATGGAGTGAATGATGCCCGCCAGACCGTGGTAGTCGATCTGGTACGTCCAGGGTCGAAGTTCCCGCATTTCTGCACAATCCGCCTCACTCGTCTTCCAATCCGCAATGAAGGCCACATTAGGGACGAATTGCTTCATATCGATGCCGCGTCCAAAGTCGATCAAGCAAACACCTTTACTACTCCACCCATGAGCACCCGAGGGGAAGTACGTCGCATTCCAATCGGTCTCCATAGATGGTTCGTCGAAGCGCACCAGGACATTATCGCCCTTCAAATCTCCATGGATCACTTGTTTCGCATGCATGGCTTCCGTGACTCTTAACAGCTCGACAGTGAACCACATGGCCAGCATTTCCTCCATTCCGCCCCCGTTGCCTGAATCCAGACGAGCAATGTTGACGAGATCGAGGAGGGTGCCTTGATCCCGGTGTTCCTCAACAAGGAAGCATTCGTCGCGGAAGAGGTGCATTTCGTGGGCACGAACAATCGACTCCGCGGCGCGTGACGCGGCAAGGCGACGGTGGGTGACGCGGAGAATGTAGAATTCCCAGGTCGAGGGAGGGTCTTCCATTTTGACGGCTTCGAGACCTTTGCGATGAGTGAGTTTCCCGAATTTCGAAGCAGGAGTAACAGGTTCGTCTGGGAGGTTGTCTTCAGCGAGAGCGGCGACTACGGCACTATTTTCGATGAGATAGACTGGAGCGAAAGTACCTGCTCCGAGCTCTCGTTTAACAGTGTAGCTACCTTGTGCATACGGCAGGTCGATGATGGGAGATGGCAAGAGGGTCTTTTCCTGGCTTTGGCTTTGACTGCTCTTGACCTTTGCTTGTGACTTGATCCACTTCTTGATCTCCGCAGTCTTGCCGAAGGATATGTCGAGATCTTCATAGTAGCCCTCGAACGACGATAGCGGAGGCTTCATCTGCTGTAAGATGATCTGGCGCAGGCTTGGGTCCATGGGATTGCACTGTGTGTCTTTCACAATGGGGCCTCCCTGTGCAGATTGTGAAAGTGCTGGCACCTCGACTTTGGCATCCATCTGCGATTTCGCGGTACCCTGGCCAAGCTTGAGCATTCCTTTGGTACTCTTCGTCCGGATGGGAGGCAGATCCGTTGTCACATCTTCAAAGGGACTGCTGGGAATCTCATCATCTTCGTCGTCCTCTTTCGGCATGCCGACTTTCCTGCTAGGAGTCTTTGCGCCGAAGAAGTCCTTTTCGGACCTTTGTGTGCCACCACCAAGGGAGGACTCAGTCTGCTCGGCAATTGGCGTCATGAACGGGAGACGATGGTTGGGGATGATCTGCATGCTGCGCATCTGGGTCACGGGGGGCTCATAGTCTTCCGGTTGTAGCGGCACGTATTCTGTTCGCACATGCTCATCGACAGGTGTCACAACATCCTCCGCGTCCTCAGAAGGCTGATCGGAGAAGCCCTCGCGAGTAGTTGTCTGCGCGGATTGAGGTGCACTTTCGGACTCATGACCAGGAACGTGCTTGCTGGAGGTAAAATCTGACCAGCCAGAGACGTCTGTTCGATCTGCATCTGCCTGGCTCTGTGCAGCATCAAGCAATTCGTTCTGAGTCTCATCACCATACTCACTTGCTGCCGCTGAGAGTTTGCCGGTAGCGGTGCTCTCGGCGTCAGTAGTATAGTCATCGTCATCTTCTGAGCTCTCGCCAGACGTTTCTTCCTCTTGTGGCGGCTGTGTTTGCAAAGGCTGATTGAAGATGCCATAGATTTCCTCCATGGCCTCCTTGGTTGCGAGTGTCATAGTGGGCTCCGGAGCCACTGACTTCCTCCGCCTCGGCTTTGACTGTGGCGAGTCCATATTCAGCTTGATCGTCTGGGTTTCGTTCTTGACATGCTTCTGCTTTATGACCTTGATCTTTCGAGTTCGATTTTGGCGCTCTTCACGCCTGATTTTCTTCGCCAGATCAAGCTCCTGCTTCGAGGGTGGTGCATTCTCGTCATTCTCGTCGTTAAGTGATAGTGTCTTGACCGAAGTCTCAATCGATATCTTCTCGCCGCGAGCTTGTGGTTGAGGCTCGCGCGCGATCTCTGCATCTTCAAAGATCTTGAACCCACGGTCCATTGATTTCGCGGCGCGGGCTGGACATTCTTCAGGTTCTGAGTCCCGTGCTGGCTGTGCATCAGGCTCCCCCGGTGTGTCCAGGTGAATGGAAAAGGAATCATTAGTGGTCAGCGCTTGTTTCGTGGCCTCTTCCATCTGCTTGTTGCTCTTGGGCCTGTACCCTCGATTCCGCGCCCTGAGCTCTTCAAAGCAAAATTCGACAGAGAGATTGCCAGGCTCAGGATACACAGCCTCCAAATTTACAAAAACACACTCCATCCTACCAGTCTTATCATTGAAGACGCATTGCTCGTCGTGCTTACTATGCGATGAATTGGGCGAAAGGTGTCGTGGGATTTTTCGGGTTGACTGCATACAAATTCGAGATTTAGTCCTGCATTCGTAAATATGTGGTGTACCAGTAGCAAGGAACGATTCGAGCTTACCTGATCCTTGAACACCATCATCTTTTGCATTCCGCCGTTGGTCTTTCCCGTTTTTAATGTTTCGCCCGCCCACGGCTTCGCTTCCCGCGCATTCTCCTTCTTGCGATCTGCTAAAGTTCCAATGCTATCCCATCCTTTCGAGCTGCTCTCGGAGGCGGGCCTGGAATCGCCACCATCGTCTGTAAAGATGGTCATTTTCGAGCCTTTCGACTTTTTCAAGCCCTTGTGTGCTGCTTGCTGGGCTGGTGATGACGCGTCCGAGAATGGGTCTAGTTTTGCGGCCTGCACAGACTTGTCAGAATTTGGAGGAAGCTCCCAGATCACGCGGCTGTTCATGTTTTTGCGAGCATGTCACTTGAACATCAATGGATTTACTCACCAGCGCAGGTCGCGCGACAGGCAATGCCGGGCTTGAAGGCTCCGCTTGTGGCGGTTGTGCCTCTTTCCTCCGCTCGAACTCGCCGAATTTGCGCAACAAACGCTCCATCGGCCGGGCCTCCTTCTCAATCCCAAGCTTGTATATCTCTTCCGCCTGGTTCCACCTTCCCGCGTTCTCAAGCCATGCCGCGAACTCTTCATAGTATAGGGCCAGGTTCTCTCCAATCCCGTGTCGCGCCAGGAACACAAACACCTCGCGCGGGGTGTCGTGAAAGAGACGGATATAATGAAGCCATATTTTCAGGTATCGCGGGTCGTTCTTGTAGTCTTTCGATGACTGGAAGGCTTTCGTTGCCCGCTCAAGCAGTGGTAGCAGACGCGATTGCGGCGTGGCTTGCGCGGAAGGGTAGGTGTCCAGAGTCCATTTCACGTAGCGATCGTACACATCCAGAGGGTCGTCGGCTTCATCAATATTTGCGAGTTCCTTCTCGAACTCGGCTCGCCTTCCCGCGTGTTGATCGTGTGGCGAGGGGCTGGCTCCCAGCAGCGGAGGGGAGTACAACTGAGCCAGGGCCTTTGCCGAGCGTCCAGATGGAAGAGCCTGGATGTTCTCCTTCTGTGACTCGATCACGGTGAAGTCGATCAGGTCGTCCGCCATTGCTGCGGAGTTGATTTGGTGCAATTCACGAGATGGAGACGCGCAAAGAGCGTCTTTGTTGGAAGCTCAATCAAAGCACGCTGTTTGTCGAGCTTAGTCTTCGCGGGTAGTCAAGGGATACCCGTGCACCGCCCGGGAGCTAGACCTAATCCGCGAGCGCTGGCCTGAACTCCACCAAAGCGGTATAAGAACATAGGTTGAGGTACCACAGAAGAGAGCTTGATTGTTTGGTGACCGCGCGCGTGCACATGCAGGAATTTTTGCAGCACTTATAACACCTTAAGCATGTCTGCCGTACCTGCCCTCGCAGCACATGTCGGAACTTACGTTGGCGAACGAGGAGAAACCTAGCTCTCTCCTCGCACTTAGGCCATGAACATCAGCTCGCCCTTCATCGCCAGCGACACAAGCAATACGCGTGCAAGACCTAGCGCAAAATTGGCAGAGCGGCTTCTAAAGTTACGACCTGCGCGAACGTCCGCCGCATGCGTCCAGGACGGACACAAGATTACGATTGTCTGCGTCTCTGATACTTACAATGCTCGACCTCCACTTCCAGATGGAGACGTGCTCCTGCACGCCGGAGACTTGTCACAGTACGGAACCTTTGCCGAGATACAGTCTCAGTTGGATTGGCTAAACTCGCAACCGCGCAAGCATAAAGTGGTCATTGCAGGTAACCATGATTTGCTCTTCGATCTGGCATTTGTGAAATCCCATCCCGACCGCGAGCTCGGCAAGTCAGGCAAGGCCGCCCAGGATCTTCGATGGGGCAGTATCATCTACCTACAAGATCGCAGTACTTCACTGAGGATCCGTGAACGAACGATCACGATTTTTGGCAGTCCGTGGACACCACGCTGTGGCAACTTTGCATTCCAATACCTGCGAGACCAAGACATTTGGTCTGGAAAAGTGCCCGACGGAATTGACATCTTGGTCACTCACGGCCCACCAGCGACACATCTTGATCATAGTAAAGGCTGCAAACACCTTCTCGCCGAGATCTGGAGAGTCAGGCCGCAAGTGGTCGTGTTCGGGCATATTCATGACGCTCACGGCAGGGAAGCTCTGGATTTGAGCAAGATAACAAAGCTCTATCAGGAAATCGTCCTCGGTGGTGCGATCTGGTCTGGTCTGCTGCAGCTTTTGCCGATGATACTCTGGGAGAGGCTGCTGTATAGCTTCGGCCGCTATCCCGAAAATGCCTCGACTGAGCTAATCAATGCAGCTTTGGATCAGAAGCAGATAGATGTTATAGACTTTCAAGCCACTCAAGTGGAGATATGAGCTAATTTTCCAACATCGACATCTCCAATCCTAAGCTAGGCTCGGGCCTACAAAATAGCCACCAACATTGGTACCGCAATAGCAATTAACTCAGCATGCATCTTGACGCCGTTACCGGTCTGCTCAGCAGCAGACGGTTCTGTTGCAGAGCTTGCGCGAAAAGTGCTGGAGGTGGTTTCAAGCTGGGGCGAAGCCGCTCCCGTCGTGGTGGCAGAGACGTACTCGGATTCATCTCCTGTTGCAGCGGCAGTCGAAGTTGGCTCTGCTGAAACTCCAGTAATAGTCTGAACATCGCCATTTGCAGCAGTGTAGACTCCAGATATTGCGTTTCCACTACCGCCGACATCGTCATGGTAGTCGCCTAAGGAGCCATGTCAGAGAGCATGCACGTATTGAGATTGTTGGGCAATCACGCACCACTGGTGGTGTCCATGCACAACAGCGAACTGTCCAAGAACAGGAAGCACGCCTCATTGCTCGAGCAATCGAGGTCGACTGCACGCTTCTTCCTGAGCATTTTCAGCTTCTCATCGCAAGTAGTGTCTTCGTCGTCGACAAGGCCGAGAGCGTTGCATTGTCCTTCGGCTTCGATCGCTTCACAAGCGGTATCGCCATTGCAGTCTGTGCCGGCACCATCGGGCGTGTATGGCCAAGGGAGGGCGACATCAGATGTGCAGCTTGATGAAGCGGCGACAGAGATCATGGAGGTAACGAGTAGGTAAGTGAGTGAGCGCTTCATCTTGTGATATGGTATGAAGATGTGTGAAGAGAAATGCTAACAATGTTGGACTCAAGGTAGTAGCAGACGAGAAGCAGCAACTGCTAAACAGGACGACTGCGGATGCTCTATATGAAGCAATGCTCATGGCACCGTCCTGGTCTGGGACCAGCCGACATGTCTCATCATATGTACCCGTATGGAGCAGGTACTGAGAGAGTGGCAGAGTTGTGGCGTTGGTCCGTCGAGCTTGGAGAAGGCCTGAATATGTCCAGACCACGAAGGTCTTCGAAACTGACGCCGTCAGAAAGGGGAGCAGAGCTGATCTTGAGTTAAGCCACCCGACGAATGAGGAGCATGTGGCCTAATGAGGACGGACAATCATGGCGTGGCTGTAGTCGCCAAGACAGGGCTGAAAAGTGGCGGAGACAGGAGTTCTTATGGTAAAGCGGTCCAAGCATACCTCCAAGAACGCTGGTGATTGTAGAGTGTGAGAATTTGCCGGAACGTTCGCAGTACATGAGTAAGATTGCAGGTACGAGTTTGTGTGAATTGACGTTCAAAGAGCTGGAGGCCTGGGTGAGGCTGCTGAACTGAGAAGGCTTGAATCTTAACGCCCAATAGCGATACTGTCGCTCCACCACCGGATAGCCTCGTCCCACCTGATACTTCTCTTGGAGATCGGGTGCTTCTATACGGCCATGTGTCTTTCGGGTCCCCATGCATGGGCCTCTTCACATAGCGAGCTGGGATGCTGACTGTGAAGTCCAGGTCCACGACATGATGCGCAGATACGTTCCCCGATATACTGTCGAAACTCCGGCACCTCCTTAGATCAATTCTGTAGGTTGGCTGTCATGACTTCACTTCACTTCACTTCACTTCACGCACCTTCGAAATCTCACTTCTGGACATGGACATATCTCAGCACGCGGGACAGGCCGTAGCACGCTTGTCAAGCACTTGGCCCAAGCTCCTCGCAGAGCATATAGTCTTCCTGCGCGAAACCAACTCTTCCTCCCTTCTTAGCTCTGTTCGTTTCCCCGATTCCACCCATACACTTTCACCTGCTAATAATCGCAACAGCTTTGCCTTTTGGCTTAGATCAGTATGTCGAAACCCCCTCAGAGCCTTCCAATCCACCGCTAACAGCCACCCAGAGTGTAGTATCTGTTCTTTTCAGTTTAATCTCTGAAATTCTCCTACGGGAGATTCTATGATTATACTTATTTTTGGCCCTCGTTGGCAGCCGCTGAAGCTTGCTTCATGCTGTCGACACAGTGTCGCTGGTATAGCACTACCTCCAGCTGACGCGACCTCCTTTTTCATCAGATTGCTGCGTCATGCAACCAGCATTTGGAGAAGAGGCGAGTCTGATGTGGTGGAGGGATGTTTGTATCATTCGCGCACCAGACTATGACGCGCCGAGCTGGTACGGTATTTCGAGTCGAATGGCGTTCGCACGGGCTCTTTGCCTACTACTCCAGATCCAGCTGGATCGTCGTCGTCGCCACGTAGCCATCACCATTACCAACGATTCGAGTCTCAAATGCCCCGCTCGCCGCGTATCGAACCTCGACGAGCGAAGGCTGGCACGAGTGGCAAAAAGTATGGAAGGCAGACAAAAGATGGTGGGTGTTGATGTTGCCAGACATGCTGTCCGACCTCGTTGCAGCAGATCCATAGGTACACAGCCGCCACTGAAGAGCACACGAGGGCTTCGCGAACAGCCTGGAGCTACACAGAACAGCATTCGCACGCGTGCTGGCTGACTGTGGCGCGGAGGATGGAATACGCTGTGTGAAGCATGGCGTCGAATTGGGGCGGCTTCACTTGGTGCAGATTCGCGGTGCAGGGCTGGGACAAGGGAGAAGGGAAAGTATGGTATATAATCCTGACTGACTATGCATTGCGCAAGGGTATCTATCGTGCTAAGTCGCAATCTCTCTCTCTATCTCTGTATTGATGGTGGCGCCGATTACTACGTCTTTCGCGATCTCGCGAGCGACTTCGACTACCATGCCTCCGCCGGTGGTCGCGCTCTTTTGAACGGTTTCTGTGCCGGTGATGATGGCGATACCTGTCACGATCGTGCTCCCTCTCAACTGCTGGCACATCCAAGCTGAAGCCATCAAGACTATCCTCATCCTCGTCTCTTCTCCGCCGCTCTGTGCCATGTCTCTGCTCCTTCTTCAACGCGTCCAGCTCAGCCTGCTGCTTCTTCTGCCACGCCTCCTTATCTCGCTCACTTCGTTTCAGTTGCCTCTGCGCATTCTGCATCGCGGCAAACGGGTCGTTGGAGTAGATGCGGTTCTGCTCACGTTCTCTCCGTCTTGGGTCTTCATTACCCCAGACATCCTTACCTTTCAGCTCCGCCAGCATGAGTTCGTTCCGCGACACTGTGGTAGCGCCGTCCTCCATCGAAGATCGTCGAACACTCGCATCTGCATACCACGGCTTCTGCATACCATTCTGATGACCAGCAGCATTACTGAAGCGCATAGTGACCTGATCTTCCTCCCGCTTCCTCTTCTTAGCTTTCTCGGCTTCCACCTCCTCATGCTTCTGCACAGCTCTAATCGCCTTTTCATCAGGCGCAGGGAAAAGCTGTATATTACCAGCATGGTCCTGCAACGGCGCGTCTTTCTCTTCCCTCTTCAATGTCTTATGCGTGGCAGGTCGACCTTCGGTGAGTTGCCTCGCATATCGCATGTCTCGGTCGGTATCATCTTCGCCTCGTTGCCTCCGACGCTTGCGGTCTCTCCGGTCATACGTTTCCTCCTTCTTGCTCGTACGCCAGTCTACTTCATTCGGCTGTTCAACGTTGTCCCCCGGTAGTGGTTCCACCCTGTCGCCCCGCAGGAGGGCTATCCGCCGTTGCGCATCCTCTTCCTGCATCCGCTGCTCGGCAGCCTCTTCGCGAGCCTTGGCTTCTGCTTCATCGCGGCGCACTCGCTCAACATTGCCGGTGTTGTAGACGTTCCAGCTTTTCTTGCCCAGTAAATGGAGGACCATTTCGGCGACATACTCCTTCGTGGGCTGCGAATGACGCTTGTTGTACGTTCCGTCACTTCACCGGGCCGGCGGGAATGCGAGAGCTGCCTGTCACGGACGGCCGTTGCGTGCGTTGGAGGGCAATGCGGATGTGAGACATTTACCTCTTGCGGGCACAAGTCAGGCACAGATGGAGGTGCACGCAAGCGAGAGCACGGATAGCGCCCAGGGCCCAGCAGGAGGCACGACCACAGTGCGACAGTCTTTCACAGGACGTCGCTTGCACGGATAGGCATGCGCTGGCGATCTGTCAGCTGCGGGCGCTGCTGTGCCCGCCGGCGGTTGGCTGGAAGCCGTGCAAGGTGCACCAACGTCGACGGAGGCGCTAGGAGCGTGTTCATCTCAGACTTCATCAGCAGGGACTACAGTCCAGTACACATCACGAACATCGCTTATTCTTGTTGTCCCCGGCGATTCGATGGACGCGCCTGCTGCCGGTCTGAGGCGCCCCGTCGGTCGGACTGCCTCTCATCATACCGGCGATTCGAGGGGCCGCAAGCCTTCGGCAGCCCGCAGCCCACTCCCAGCGACCCTCCCGCACGGCCACTGCATTTTCCCCATCCATCGTCACTCAGGAACCTGCATGCACGGCTCGGCCGGGTCAGCGTGTGCGTGAGTGGGTGCGGTGCCACGGCCATCATCACCACGGCTGCGTGCATGAAGACAGCGGTCGGCCTTGGTGGAAGTGGTTGGTCGTGCATGATCGCGCATGCCAGTGCCAGTCCCCCGTACCGTACCGTACCGTACCAGTTGACCACAACCACAACCACCCTCCCCTCCACCATCACCACCACCAAGCATAGCACAGCCTGTGCCCGTCCTGTACAGTATAGTGTGCGACGTCGTCCCATTCCCGCCCATCCCAGTGCCCTCTCCGCTCCCATCACCTCATCATCTCACCCACCCCATCCCGCCCTTCTGCCTTGGCCGTGCACGAGTCGCACCTTCGCCCACCGCGTTTCACATCCACCCGCTCGAACAGGGCCAGGGTCAGGCGTTCGAACTGTTCGACACAACGACCTGCGTAAAGGCGTCTGGGCTCCCAGCGAGTCCACGCTCGACAATCCACAATCACACTCCTCGATCTGCGATCACAAGCCACAGCCGTTGCTCTCCGTCGTCGTTGTTCTTCACATCACTCCTCGTAGTTCCGCTCGCTCCGCTGCTACGACGGCAATGCCTGTCTATCTGCTGCATGGCTTTCGCTGGCCTCGCCCACTGGTTCGCATACACATCATCTTGAAGAATTTGGACGATGCGGCTGCCGAGTGGCTCGTTGCGCCAGGAACGACCAAGTGTCTGCTCGACAACTTCCACGACTTGTTCCCCGACTGTATGGCACATCTCCCGAAACTGCGCTTTGTGGAGCAGTATAATCCCGACGATCTGACGCCTAGTGCTTCAAGCCAACCATATGCCTATGTGGCAGACATCTGTGAGGAGGTCAAGTTGGGCATCGATATCGATGAGTTTAGGGCGAAGGGTGTGGGGAATGAGCAGTGGGCTGCCCTCTGCGAGCTCAGGGACAAGATAGCGCCTGAAGAGAAGGTCGGGTGGTATGTTGTTGTGTGTGGTGACGAGGATCGATGGGCCCCTCCCACCATGGGCTTGCTGCAGTCAGGCGGGCACAATGGCCTTCGACATGGAAGCGAAGCTGGTAGCACGCACTCCAGCGTGAAGCAAAGCAGTCCCGAGGTATGGCGAGAATTGCGTGTCGTTGAGCGGCTCCTGCTGACCGGCTGGCAGAAAACTTCAGCGTTGCCACGAGAGGAGGAATCCCGAGGCCTGAAGAAGCTCTTTGGTACAGGCCGCTTCAGGCGGAAAAGGTGAGTCGGTACCGCTGCTCGGAGGCAAGCAAATACTCATCCGAGCGCAGCAAATCCGCAGGCAGCGGCAACACCATCAGTACACCACCTTCGCAAGAGAGACTCCCAGCACTGCCATCGCTACCAACCGGAGCCCCAACAGCACCAGTGTCTTCCAAGCCACCACAACTACCGGCGATATCAACATACCCGAAATGACAATCACAGTCGCCGGGCGGCGTCACGAATGGCGTCAGTGGAAGCAACGGACCTTTTAGTAACATCACATCCACCTCCATGACACCAGAATTATCAGCCACGCCGCCCACCAGGGCAGGCGCGACCAACAGCAGCATTGCAGGATCAGTATCACCCATCAGAGGAGAGTTTTCAATAACCCCAGACACCGATGCTTCTGTCTCACCCATGCGACGGAACTCGAACACTCCATCCCTTGCGAGCGCGCGAGGTGTGAGTCCCAATGCCATCCGCAAGGCGCTTGCGCCGCTGGCTCGGCTGCGGAATCCCAGCCCGGCGGCAAACAGAAGCATGAACGGACATGTCCCGCCGAATCCGACGCCTCTCCAGCAGTCCCAGCGTGCTGAACAGATCCACCTGTCCGATGGGAAAGGCCACTCGTCCACCAAGCGACTCTCGCTGAACACAAAGCTCGAAACAATACCTGCATCACCTCCCGTCCATCAGCCGACCACATTTGCCTCCCGCCCTACCTCCCTCCCACCAGCACAACTAGCCAACAAGCCCAACGCAAACAGTGAAGATGACGAAGAAGTCGAAGTCATTTCCATGTCGCCCTCAACCACAGTTCCAATCCAATCCTGGCGTCGCTCCCGAGGCTCGATCATCATGCTCGGAAATGGGTCGGCCTCGAACCTGGCATCAGTCCCCGAGAACGGCAGTCCTGCGACATATGTCCCCAGCAATGGCGATGCAGGCTGGTATGACGGTCGTAAGAAGTATCGGTCGAGTAGTACGCCTGATCTCCGAGAAAAGCAACCGTATTTTGGACAGAGATTGAGTCAATTTGATTTGATTGCGAATGGTATCGAGAACGCGTTCGTCGCCATGCGCTGAGGAAGCATGGAGGAGTGATTGCATGGCTGGAGAAGGATTTAGTGCTTTGGAGAGGTTTTTGCATGATTTTGCGTGTTTTCGATATACCATATTGGCCCTGGCTGCAATTTCTGGTGGCTAGTCATGCTTGACAGCGATGGCGTGTGATGCATTTACGATTTGAATCTGGGAAAGGCGGCGAGCAGAATTGGGTTGAGGCTACTACAGACAGGACAAGGAATGGGCTGTAGGCTTTGAATGAGCACCTGACATTGAAAGTGCAATGTCATAGTGTGCTGATCGACCTCGTGCTCGGAAGAGGGCTTCGATACGCGTGAGATCAGCCTCAAGTGTGTACGATCGCGTCAGTCTAATGACTCGGGATGTATCTTCGTTACGGGCACGGTCAAGGCTGAGTATAGTCTCAGAGCAGTCACAGCCTCATCTTTGCAGAGCTGCACTGTGTTTTCCAGAGGACAGCAGGACTCTCTCCAACTCGCGCCATGTCAAATGATTCTCATGGACGCGCTGAGCTTGTCTTGATCAACAGTCGCGGCATCGAGATCGGAACATGCTTTGAAGAGCCCTTCTCTCAGCTGTTTGATCTTCTTATGGAATTCTATCGTACTGCAAGAGCTCTTTTTTTCTGTGGCGATGGGCACATCCGCGGTTGGTGGACCTTTCCAATCTCCCTGTGGAGCCTCACAATCTTGTGCAGCAGAATCTTCGACGGAGATCTCCTCGACGATCTTCTCAAAGTATGGTACTGGCATTACTTTATTTTGCGTACAGATGGCTCCCTGCCAAGGTCGTTGACCAGGAATTGAATCCTGCACATGGTACAGTACCTGAATCGCAACACTTTTGGCTTGCTGGGCGTAAGTGGTACGGTTGGTACGGGTGCTGCAAACCTGGGCAAACGAACTGCTCTTCTGTTGAGGGAGCCCAAAAACCATAATAGACCCCAAGAGCAGGACAAACCTGCCGAGTTGAAAGGCAATTTATGGTGCGTAGGCTGGCCCAGACCAGGCTTCGCGAATTGGAGAATGCAGGCTTCCTTGTTGGGGGTTCTTCTTCAAAACTCCTATTCATTGCTAGATACGCGACCTAAATTACATACTTCGCTCAGCTACTCAGCAGCACCACGACCCGTCGCATTCACCATATAAGATCCAAGGTCGTCCTTGCTGAGATCGGTAATCATCTAACCATTTCCATGATTCAAGCGAGGCTCGAGCTGTATCCTCAGCGGGTGCAAAGAGTGCTACAGGAGTCGCGTTGTGAAGTATGGAAACGTGAGAGTACCAGGCACCACTGGTTCTGTACCAGGAAACTTGAGCTCATAGTCTGGTCGTGGCAAAGGGGAGGCAGGCCAGGGCTGACAGGTACAGTGGCAGGACGGAATAGATTCGAAATCTGTGATGTACACGTACGCGCCAATGGATTCCATGGTTCCAAACCTTGGGAGTCGACGAATCCATCCGCCACTCATCTGACCTTGTTGAGTCGTTCTGCTCAGGCATCTCGTGCACAGTCATCAGGAGCAGCAGGACGCATCTCATTAATAAGGTGTGGGGTACAGTACGATGGTCAATTTAGATGTTCTATCTGGGGGGGGAGCAGAGCGGCCCATGCCTGATTTCGAGATGCCCAACTTTCCTCACGAGCCTCTTAGTACTCCTTGTTGGAGCCCCAGCAGTTTCACATGATCAGACGAGTAACACTTCAATTGCATTATGGCTGCTACCTAAATTTTTGGCATCTTCTTGTCCACGCCAAGAGCCTCGACGTCTTTCGGCTTGTAATAGTGCGGTGCGACCTCTGTCAGCCATTCCGGTTGCAACGGCATGACAGATCGCATGAACTCCTTCGACGTCAGGACGAGTTCGTAGAAGAGGACCCACTTCGGCCTGACGTCCATCAGTACCGAGCTGGGGTGAATGTGCACGGTCATGTTGTTCTTGACAGTCCTGTAACTATCGCCACTGCGCTGCAGTCGAGCGGCGTTGGGGAAAAAGCCGGCTGTGATGGCACGCTGGATGGGCTGGATGTTGGAAGCGCCACATGTTGAAAGCGTGACCTCGACGCGATCGCAGAGCTTCGCCAGCTGGTCGCGCACGTCGCGGGCCCGGGTGAGAGAGCGTTGCTGCAGGAAGTTTTCCTTGGCCCAGACGTAGCTAAAATCAGAGTCGACCCACTGGTTCCAGATGTTGAGGTAGCTGACATGGTCGCCCCCTTCCTTCGACGTGAAACGTGCTCGTGCGGCGTCGGCTTGCAGCTTCTTGTCCTTGGGCCGGTAGAAGAGGGCAGACGCTTCGCCCAGCATGGCGATGATGGAGAGGACTTCCTCAACACAGCCTTCCTTGTCTGCCGCCAGGACAGCTTTGGCGAGCATCGGATCAGTCGGAAATTCAGCCATTTGACGACCGATCTTGGTCAGCTCCCCCTTGTCGTTCAGGGCGCCCAGAGCATAGAGCTGCTCCAGAGATTTGATGAGCATGTCGGGAGCGGGAGGGTCCATAAAGTCGAAGTTGATGAGATCGTTGATGCCGAGAGACTTGAGCAGAAGGACAACGCTATTCAGATTGGTCCTCTGAATTTCAGGCGTAGTGCTCTCAGGCAGATCGTTGTAGTACGCCCACTTGGTGTACAGTCGAAAGCATTTGCCGGGTTGTGTTCGGCCGGCTCGTCCGGCACGTTGGTTGGCAGAGGCACGCGAGATGGGCACGGCGACGAGCGACTCCATATTGGTGGCTGATGTGTATCTGTTCTCTTTGACGTAGCCTGGGTCGATGACATAGACAATGTTGTCAATGGTCAAACTCGTTTCTGCAATGTTTGTGGCCAGTACGACTTTGCGGACCTTGGGAGGGGTGGGGTCGAAGATCTTTTGCTGCAAGTCCGTGGGAAGATTGGCATAGATCGGGCATATCATCAATTCTGGTGCGGCGCTGCCCAGCTTCCGAGCTGTTTCCTGCAAGGACTGTTCGGCTTGCTCAATCTCGTCTTGACCAGTCAGGAAGACGAGGATGTCTCCGGGCATTGGTTGCGACAAGTGGATCTGGAACACAGTTGTAATGGCGGCGGAGAGGTAGTTTGCCTCGGGTTGCATAGAGTAATTCATCTCCACATCGTACGTGCGTCCAGGAATGTTCAAGATGGGGGCATTGTCGAAGAAGTCGCTGAACTTCTGCGCGTCCAGCGTCGCGGAAGAGATCAGCAGTTTGAGATCCGGCCGTCCTCGAGCAATGTCCTTGACCAGGCCAAACAAGATATCCGTGTGCAGAGTACGTTCGTGGGCTTCATCAATCATTAAAGCACTATAGCCTCCCAGGTCTGGTTCAGTCAAGAACTCTCTCAGCAGCATACCGTCCGTCATGTACTTCAACTTGGTCTTCTCGGTCGTTGCGTCCTCAAAACGAATGGCATATCCCACCTCATTGCCCAACTTGACACCCACTTCTTCAGCTACACGTGCCGCGACACTCATTGCAGCGACACGTCTCGGTTGCGTGCAGCCCACCTTCATGCCATCCTTGCAGTACCCAGCTTCATAGAGGTACTGGGGCAGCTGGGTCGTCTTACCCGATCCTGTCTCTCCGACGATGATGACGATCTGGTAATCCTCCACAGCCTTCAGGAAGATGTCCCGGTACTGATAGACGGGGAGGGTCTTTCGCTTTTCCTCGATGGTCTTGGCCTTCCGTTCCGCTGCGAGCATCTGCTGAGCCAGGAGCCTCTCCTCTGGCGTCTTCATCTCATTCAGGCCGCCCTTCATGGCTGCGTCGGTCACCCACTTGAGCTGCTGCTCTTCATCGAAAACGTACTCGTAGTCCGCATCGTTGGCCCGGTCCGCCACCACGATCTGCGCTTTGGTCTTAGCGAGCTGTTCTCGCTCCCACTCTTCGTGTTCTGTCACGTAGCGCTCACGGCCTTGGGCATCTCGATCGACATAGCGACTGTACAGTGCCTCCTCCTTGCGCTTCATGTCCAACTTGCCCTTCTCCGTAATGTAATCCTCCGGCATAGCATATCCATCGTAATGGTCGTCAATGTTCTCCCGCTCCTCGGCCAGACGCAGGGCTTCTCGATTACGCGCGAATTCATCTTTCTCCGCTTGCGTCAGGTCAGGATTGTTGCGCTCCTCTTCCGCCTCATCTGCGACTTGCTTTCTGAGCAGAGCCAATTCTTGAACTGATCTCTTCTTGAGGTAATCTTGCCGGGAGCGCAGACGTAGTGCTTTCATTTCAGCTTCCGAGAGCTTTCCTGCCTGCGCCCTGCGCTTCTCGTTCTCTGCATCACGTCTGGAGGAGCGGTCTTCGGCGATTTTCCTGGTGTTGCCGGCATCTTTGCTCTTCAATCGCTGCTCGAAAGCCTTGCGTTCTCTGCGATCCCGTTCATCCTCGTCTTCTTCGGGCTCAGACTGTCGATCGGGGCTATCTGTGGATTTGCGTGGTGAGGGCGATCGGTCGTCAAATCTGGTCCGCTTGGGCGGTGGTGATGGAAACTCTTCCCCTTCCTCTTCCTCGTCATCTCCCCAACGCTCATCAAAATCTCCCGCTCGCCGCCGGGACTTCTTCTCCTCTCGAGGGCGCTCCCTGCTGCGAGCTGCCCGCCCTTCACGATCCGCGCTATGCCTCACCCTCTTGTCCCTGCTTCCATGCGCATCCCTTCGTGGGGCGGGAGCTTCCTCGTCGACCTCCATATCGACCAGTGCATACTTCTTCCTCGCCTCTTTCGGCTTCTCACGTTTCGGCAGAGAGTGCGTGGCGGGTGCGGAAGCGGAAGGGGATACCTGGGCGAACAGTCCATCAGCGAAGCGCTTCAGGTCGGCGTCATGGGAGTCCAGCATGCCTCCAAGCTTGTCCGCCAGCTGTGACGGCGATTTGGCAGTCTTCGCCGTGGACAGCACAAAGTCCACCATCATGTCCTCGCTGCCGCCGACCAGCTTCAGCAGATGGTCGGAGACGTATCGGCGAAGGGCAGCCATGGCGGCGAGTGTCCGGGGTGGAATATCGCGTGTGCTGCCGACGATAACATACGGAGTCGCGATGTATGTGCGCCTCACTACAGGACTCCCGTACAGTACTTTCACTCTCACTCACGCGGCTGCGGTGCGCCGACGAATTCTCCCGCGCGCGCTAGCCACGCCCGCATCTCGGCAGGCGCCGGAGGACAGGGAGCACAGCAGCAGGTGAAACAGTCCCTCTAGTACAGTAGTACAGTAGTATATGTCGGCAGAGCCCATCGCAATCTCAGACCCGACTACACTACACGCACACTACCCACCGTCCCTCCTCCACCGTGACTCGACCCGCCTCAGCGGTGCTTGTTATTGTCCGTTCACATGCCGATCTGATCTCACAACACCGCCTCCCACTCGGGACGCGCAACTGTGCCGGCCTATTATTAGACTCGGATCTTGCACAGTACAGTACATGACGCCCAGGGCAGGGCAGGCAGGCCAGGGCAGCCGATACCATCGTGAACCCACGCCTTCCACCACCACCACCGCCCCCTCCACGCCGCCTCCCTCGACATGTCTGCCACGACACCCAACAAGAAACCCGCCACCCCGGCCTCAGGGCGTCGCACTCCCAACGCCAACACCACCATGTCCGGCCCGCCGACGCGAGACGCGACGCGAAATGCACCGTCCGCCGCCGCGGCAACTGGCCTCAACCGTACCAAATCTCTACGCAACGCCGGACCAATCTCCGCGCGCGCCGCCGCCGCAGCACGAAAGACGCACACCCCCGACTCCACCGCGGAAGAGGAGGCCAGGGCAGAACAGCAGGCCAGGATGGACGAACTGCAGCAGAAGCTGAACGAGACGGAACGGGCGTACGAGGAGTCGCAGAAGCAGGCTGCCGTCCTCCAGGCCAGGCTGGACGAGGCCGTCAAGGAGCAAGGCATGTGGGAGGAACGCTTCAGCGAGCAGTCCGAACGAATCAACGACCTCGAGAACGAGAAGAAGGAAAGCTTGCGGGCTCGACGTGAGATGGAGCAGATCTACGAGAGCGAGAAGGCTGCGGCGACGAAAGAGAAGGAAGAGGCGTCCGCACGTGAAGAAGAAATGCAGCACGCACTGCAACGGATGAAGGAGACGCTGGCGCAGAGGGAGATGCGTGCGGGACTGGATGACGATCGGAGACCGATGCTGTCGAGACATTCGAGCGGACGGAGCGCCAACCCCTCGCCCAATGCCGATGCCACCGACCGACAGTTCGCACCGCCCTCACTGCAGCGGAGTGACTCCACGTCCAGAAACAATTCCAAGCTGGTCATGCAAAAGGACAAGATCATCGAAGGCTTGCGCATGGAGCTCGCCGAGGCACAGATCAAACTGGTCGAAGCCGATCACATGGGCGGAGGGCGCGTGCAGGAGATCCAGAAACAACTCTACGACGTCAAGATGCAGAATGCTCGCCTGATGGAAGAGAACGAGTCGTTCCAGCTTCTGCTCTCGGAGAAAACCCTCAACGGAGATTTCCTGCGACTGCCTTCGCATGCTCCTTCCTACGATGGCTCTCGTCCACCATCGCGCAACCCTGGCGCGGGGGAGAGTCTCGCTGGCACCACCCTGGCCGACGAGCTCGAGTCTCACGCCGACAGCGAAGACGGAGGTGACACCACCCGACGACTGCAGGGCGAAGTCCACAGCCTGCGAGACCAGAATAAGGCGCTGACGCTGTATATTAATAATATCATCTCACGCCTCCTGCAGCATGAGCAGTTCGAGCAGATCCTGGATAAGACTCCGGATCTAATGTCTGGGCCGGGCGCAGTCAGCAAACGCTACGGCGAAGTCGACAAGAATAAGGACCTGCCAGCTCCGCCGCCCTCTGAAGAAGGCGAGCAGCAACCTAGTCTGCTCCAACGAGCCAAGAGTGTCATGGGTGGTAGTCGACCGAAACCTAGGCCGCTGAGCCAACAACTGCAGCCGGACCAGATCGAACCGCCACAGAAAACACCAGGTCTGAATGAGGATCCACAGACAGCTCCCAGCGTGCCCCTTTCGCGATCGAGGTCGACACGTGCTGCGAATGGCCATCGCCGCGCCAACTCCGAGTGGCCGGCTGGTGCTTCGGCCAATATCGTCACCAGCATGTATCGTGGTCCTGCGCAAGCACCTCTGAGCCCCGGTCTGGCTTCTCCGACTGGGCGCAACTCGTTTTTTGGAGGACCCTTGCGCAACCCCTCGTCCAGCTCTCATGTCCCAACAATATCCGAAACGGCTCCTCCCGCCAAGGACAATGTCCAACGTGACAGCAAACTTTCTGGCCAAAGCAACCGAAACAGCTTCATCTCAAGCCCGGCATTCCCTCTGGATGACGATGTCGCGAGCGGCATACAGTCAGAACGCAGCAATCCTTCTTCGCCGCCACGAAGCACAGCCTCATCAGGCGACAAGGACAAGCAGTCGGGTGCCATCATGATGGGCTCCAAACCACGTCCCCTCCGCCTCGTCCAAGAGAATGTCGATGAGGAGGCCGCCAGAAAACAAGCCAATCGAGGCTCCTGGTTTGGCTGGATGAACAAAGGTGGCGTTGCGCCAAACGGTCAATTGGCACCTGGTGCCGCCGGTGGTCCATCTCTTGGAGACAAAATCACCGGTGTCTTCGGCCAACGCAAGAGCGAAAGCGGCGAGCCTGGTGCGGCGCAGTAGTACGCTTCGCCCCAGAAACCCCGAGATTCGATCAGTCAAGGGTCTTTCGAGCGATTGCGAACGCACTGGTCCTTACGAGGGCGTGACAGCGGTGTACCTCTGTTGCCCGGGAAGGAAAACATGTCTCCTCTCCGAGCGAGGAGAAGCTATAGATGGATTGATTGATGATGTGACGGCAAGGCAGATGTGAACGAAGCTACCTTTCGCTGAAATCTCATGCTGATGAACGAACTTAGACGAGGTGCCATTGAGATGACTGATTGTGAACGACGCTGGATATACCCAGGAACGAACTTTTGATGTTTGGGTGGTAGTGGCCGGGTAGCCACTTTCGACGGACAATCGATGCAATATAGAGGATTATATCTCGATTCAACGCATCTTACCGCAGCCACTTTTGCGAATATCGTGCTCTTCGAACGTCCTCACTACACTAGACACTAGCCGGACCAGGTCTGCTCTCTCCTCCACTCTGTCATTGACGACGACCATCGTTAGCATCGAGATTGGGTTTTTGGAAGGTAGTCGGGCACGCGAACCCAAATTGACGATAAGAGTCTCTTTTGGCCTTGAACTGACATCCACGACTGGCGATCATGTGAGCTTCCCCTGAGACTACGCAATTTGCCTATTAAGTTGGAGCGGAGATCAAGTTGATTAGGCAAAGACAGCAAGGTGAGTTGAATGGATCGCTGAGAAACCAATTTCTGTTTGGGATGCCGTGACTGGAGTCGTGATCGATCCCACTGGTATCAGATCTCCTGTACCCGCGCACGTCTTTAAAGCTTGGCCTGCGCACGATCGTCTTCGACAATAGCAGCCAACATTCCCTCCGCCACGTCCTCACCATCCTCAGCTTCCGTGACCCAAGCGACCAGTCCCGCTTTATGCGATCTTATCTCGACTTCCATCTTCATTTGTTTGATCACGAGGATTGCTTCGTCCTTTCGAACCACATCTCCCACGTCCACCAAGACCTCTACCAGTTTTCCTGAAAGTGGTATCATGATATGATTGGAATCGGATTTGTTCGCATAGGGATGACTCGAAGACATCGCTGATCCCGATGCGGAGCTCGATGCGAGCGAGAGCGTATAGGGCACGGGTCTTGTACCTGGGATGGTGTACAGGATGTCGGCGGCAAAGGAGTCGGGGAAGTCATTTCTCAGGACTCTGGTTAGCTGGAGATGATATGGTTGCTGCTTCGGTGAGGTAGTGCTTTCTTGGGGTTTGAGATCGATTGTCCAGGCATCGTCTTTGCGGAACATAGTACCGCCACCACCTGGTCCTGCTGCAGCGGCGGCAGCGCTTGACGAGGACGAAGACAGAGAGGCGAGCCCATGGAGAGGATCGCTGCGATCCTGGAATTTGCGGCTTAGATCGAGAAGTTCGGAGTGTTTTGACTCTAGCCATTGGGTGTCACATACTCCATTTTCGAAGTCGGGGTGCCACGCGATTGCTCGTAGAAGGGAGAGATTGGTTTTGATCCCTGTAACGCGAGTGTCCTCGAGAGCTCGTCGAGCTTTAGCCACAGTGTCATCCCATGATCGTGCGGTAATGATTATTTTCGCGATGACACTGTCGAAGTCTGAGGTCACGATTGCTGGAGCTCCTGGTATCAGCGCTGTGTCCACTCTTGTCCCAACGCCGGATGGGAAATGGAAAGACTGGATTTTGCCAATGCTGAGAGAGTATCCTTTTTCAGGATCTTCGGCGGTCAGGCGAAGTTGGAGTGAGTGGTGTTTGGGTGGGCGGAAAGAATCTTGAGATAGATCTTCGAGACCTGTGTCGGCGAAGGTCGCGCGTTGCGCAAGATGGAGCTGGGCTTTGACGATGTCGATAGAGCAGATGGACTCGGTGATGGTATGTTCAACTTGCAGGCGTGGGTTGATTTCGAGGAAGAAGTATTCCCTTGTGTCAGGATTCAAGAGGAATTCAAATGTGCCGAGGGAGGCGTAATTGACCTGGAGAGGTCAGCCTGCTGAGCAGAATAGCTGGATGATGATGTGACATGCCTTCTTCGCAATGCTCACTGCAGCCTCGATGATGGGTTGCACAACACTTCTGTTTTGGCACATACTCGGTGCCAATTCCACAATCTTCTGATACCTTCTCTGTATACTGCACTCTCGCTCCCACAAGTGCATGGCATTCCCCTTCCCGTCTCCAATGATTTGCACTTCAACATGTCTATAGCCATCCACGGCTGCCTTCTCCGCGAAAACTTGCTTACTTGGACTTTCCTCGATAGCTCTTTTGACTAAATTTTGGAGGTCATCCATCTTCCTCACTAGCCTGATTCCTCGTCCACCGCCACCGTCGACAGCCTTAATCATAATCGGCAATCCATTCTTCTCGGCAAAAGCCTGGACCTCTTTAACTTTGCCGCCAGACGTAGTGAGTGCCGGCAAGACCGGTACGCCGCATTCTTCGGCCAACTGCCTTGCCCTCAGCTTGTCGCCTGTTCGATCCAGATTCTCAGCTCCGGGTCCAACGACCATGACATTGATCTCCGCCATCCTGGAGGCCAGCAGGGAGGATTCTGAGAGGAAGCCATATCCTGGATGTACAGCATCGATCTGATGCTCTTGGACGATCTTCAAAATCTCGCTCACGTTCATGTATGACGACGGGGATTCCAGCTTGATGGCATGGGAAGAGTTGTAAGTGTGGCTCACGTCATTGTCGGTGTAGACGGCAAAAGTCTCCAAGCCGAGCTCGCGACATGTCGATAGGATGCGAGCTGCGATCTCCCCTCTGTTCGAAAGTCAGTCAAGCATCGCTCTCTCCGGTCAGATACTCCTGGTTCTACCTATTGGCAACGAGTATTCGGCGGATCGGCCTGGGCTCTATTTGTCTAGGCATCTTCGATCATTGGTTGTTTCGATCCAGGTCAATTCTAGAATGAGAAAGCAGAAAGTGCACTGCATGCACATCAAGCTGCACTCCATGACTGATGTCTGATGAATGAGTGAGGTCTGTTGAAGCTCGTACCTCGGCAGTGCATCCGGAGGCCAAAGTGGAGCAGTTCACGCCAAGACTGTCAGCCAACAGTAGTCGACTTCCAGGTATCTAGCTCTATATCGCTGTCCGCAACATGTCTCCAATGTTGCGTGGGCTGCAGGAGGCTGAACTTTCAAAACAATGCGGATGTTGTGGATCGAGAATGCTGGAGTTGGACATAAGAGCGAGAAGCGTTTTACTATAAGACGGATTGCCTCCCAGCAGTCAGGCTATGCCATCATCCACATTGTCTCTCAAGCATTACCTCGCCTACCACTCGTGCTATATCACATTTCAGGAACATTCCTTACACCAAGAATGGTGATTAGTAGCGTTGTCCGCAATGGACGAACACCGGCGACGTCGTTCTGCAGCGCCATCGCCAACACTGACAGAGTCGCCCTGGGAGCAAGCTATCAATGCCCAAGCCCGCTGCTCTCAGGCCAAGTATCAGACACCACAGCTGAAGCAATACGAGCCGGGGTAGACAGACCGATCGATCATCGGTCCCGTCCCATCCAAAGGAAGACACACGCCCGCAGGACTGTGGCGGCCGGCAAGCGGTCGTTTAGCATAACCGCAAAGTAGCCGAGTCGGCGCTTGCACAACTTCCAATATCATTCCTGGTACGAGAACTGAATCGCTTGGCCAGCGACCACCCTCCCGAATGCGGAATGTGAGAGTGCACGGGCAAGGATTGAACAGCCGTCGGCTGGGCACTGGAGCAATTCTTCCGGCTTTGCATGAGCTGAGCTTCCAAGCGACGAGAAGTCATAGGTCAGGCAGTGGCACAATCTTTGTATCCCTGTCATACGATGCGGTCTGAAAGTGCATACCAAATAGACGATTTCATATTGCAGCGTCTGCCACATCGCGATAGGCTGAAGCACTGTCACAAGCTTGCAGTTTGCATTGCACACCTCGCTGAGCTCATCACGCCCTGGACCTTTATACTATCCACCTTGGAAGCAGATAATCACTACCGACGCCTCAATGTTGAGGGCCTGAAAACGTCTTGATTCGATCACGACTCGAGATGCCGACAAGTCGGACATGGCGACTACAACCACCACACTTCCTGTGTCGACACTGACGATTCCTCTAACGACGATCTTCACGCCCCCAACGTCGTGCTTAGGGTCCACTTACTCTCTACTGGAGTACGACTACACAGACTTCTCGGACGGCTATCTTTCAGTCTTCAGGGGCTACGATCCTGCATGCTTCCCAGAACAGGCTACCTTAAGTGATGGACTGGTCTTTTTCTCACCTGGGATCTGTCCATCGGCATACTCGATAGCCTACACATTCCTAGAGCAGGATACCACGTGGGCGACCTGCTGTCCCTGGTAAGGACTTCTGATATCGATCTTCGGGTGCCCCTATCCATGATACCGTGACACTTGTACTTGCTTACAACAACAGGTACATGCATGCATCATCTATCTACTACGACTGCGGCTCTTATCCAGAATCAGTCCCCGTAAATTTACTCACGCAAGGCAGTGCAAGTCCGACAATCTCTACCACAGGCTATGTCTGGGTGACACCAATAGTCATTGCCTGGCAAGGGCAGGATGTGAGCCTATTCCCGCATCATCCAACGGCGACGGGGACCTGGAATTCAGCCACCAATGTTCCTTCGCCACCGTCCGCAACCACGACGCCGTATATGTCACCAACTCCAGGAAGCCACTTCATCGACTATGATGATGGAGATAGCACACAAGGACCACAGAGTCTGTCCACCGGAGCGAAAGCTGGCATCGGTGTCGGTGTAGCGGCTTTGGCAATACTCGTTGGTGCCGCAATAGTCTTCCTGACTAGGAGACGGCGACAGCGACAGGCAAAAGCCGCTGCAGGAACACAGGCCTCAGAGCTACATGGTGACAACAAGGGCCCTGCAGAGGCCGGAGGTGGCGGCCAAATCTACGAGAAAGAGACCAAGGACAACGTGCCAGAGACGCCTGGCGACACTCTGCGCCATGAACTAACAGGTGACAGCCAGCGACTGGAAGCTGACAACAAGATGGCAGTGGCTGAGCTTGAGGGCGACTTGGCTGCAGAATTGGAAAGTAGAACGAACTATACGATGGACATTGCAAAGGTTGATCTTCATAGTAAATTAGGGGCATGACAATTAAATACGTTTTTATGTTCGACTGCAGATCATGTTCGATCGCTGACGACTATCAATACCTGACGACGTTTGCCAAGACCACTGCTACCTTCTTCAGCGAGTATTTCGCCGCCATCAAAGCTTCAATGATCGACTGTGCATGGAGAGATGTTTATGATCTCAAGGGCAGTCCCTTGTCGACGATGAATGTTAGTGACTTATAGTTACACCTAGCTTGTTTTGCGAGAGAGCCATGAGGGAGCATACTCAGGATGGAATGATAGAGGTTGGATACACCGGCGCCGCTGGAATCAGAGTAATCCTGACTTGGACATAATTC
Organism: Pseudocercospora vitis; assembly: GCA_026120125.1. NCBI lineage: Eukaryota > Fungi > Ascomycota > Dothideomycetes > Mycosphaerellales > Mycosphaerellaceae > Pseudocercospora > Pseudocercospora vitis. The sequence goes on along the minus strand of JALRML010000014.1, from coordinate 4,092 downwards.
TGCTAGTCCTGAGTCGTTCATTCGCCTTAAACTCATACTAGGGTGGATGTCCACGTGGCTGAAGCAAGAGCGTGGCATCTTGTGTCCAATTCTTTTGACGTGCGATGTGAATGTACCGTAGGTGGCTGAACAGCTGTGAGAATTGTGCGACGCTATTACGAGTATGATGAGGTTCCAAGAAATCCCCGGCCTTTTTCACCTAATAGCTCTTGCTATTGGAGTCTTTCAAGTTGTGCCTGAGGTGCAGCAGTTCCTTCAGGGCAGGCAAAGCGTAGAACCACGGCCGTTGCGCTTGGAGTGGAGTGTATGGCCGTTCATCAGAGATGCTCCGATGACATAAAGGATAGTACCCCTACACGGTGTTGTCGTGAAGGCCTGCGCACTATCGACATCCTCGCCTCCAAATCCTTATGAATTTATTCAAGATCTCTTTGATTGTCCTGCCTGATGAGGCGAAAATAGCTATAGGAAGGGCCCGGAGCTGTTGGTGGCGATCTGTGTCCAGGTGATACTGAGGAAGTATTCATGAGAACATGTCAGCCCGGCAAGATCCGAGAGTCACGGCAGGCAGCCGCGGGCACACTGCCAACTACGTCGATCTGGGCATCCACCAAAGCCCTCACAAAACACACCGACCCGCCAGCATAATAACCAGCACGCTATGGACTACAACCAGTACGCGAACCAAGGATACGGCGCCTACGGTTATCCACCAGGCTATGCCGCTCAGTACGCCCAACCGCAACAGCAGCAGTACCAAGCTACACCACCTGCAATCAGGAATCCCTTTGCGCCGCCCCCGCTGCCCGCATCATCCTATGCAGCGCAGAATGCGAATTTTGATCCAGACTACGAACAACAGATAGCGCAATGGCAATCTGCCTATGCGCCCGTCGACCAACAAGATCGCGGTCGTAAAGGCGGCAAGGACTCCCGCCAAGAAGGAAACGCGAATCACACTCCTGTCGGACAACGAGGTGCTGGTGCTTCCGCCACGAGTGAGAACGGCGAATCCAAGGGGAAGGATGACGGCAAGTTCACCGTTGTGAGGAAAGGCGGAGGTGAAACATGGGAGGACAAGTCCCTTCTTGAGTGGGATCCAACCAAGTTCCGCATCATGGTGGGTAACCTGGCAGGCGAAGTCACCGACGACTCCCTCGCGAAAGCCTTCGCCCAATATGGCGTGTCAAAGGCGCGTGTTGTGCGGGACAAGCGAACTACGAAGTCGAAGGGCTTTGGTTTCGTGGAGTTCAACGAGGGCGAGCTGGGTTTCAAAGCAGCTCGGGAAATGACCGGAAAGTATATTGGCAGCCATCCTGTCACCATTCAGCGAAGCAAGACAGATGTGCGCCCACAGGTGAAGAAAGACAACTACAAGCATCGGGGCAAAAACAATCACAACAAGAACAAGCAGGGCAAGAATGACAAGGATCCACTCAAAGCGCACAGTGGAGCTGGTATTGAGAAGAGGGTTGCCAACAAGCCTGCGCCAGGGCTCAAATTGCTTGGTTGATTGACGACCAGAGGGGAAACATTCTTGCTTGCACAGCTGCACATTTAGCGAGGCGTTCAGGAGGATGATCAGGAAATTCGGAACAAGGTGGCCACAGCAAGACCGGGTCGATGGACACGGATCGATACAGTCAAGGAAGCGACGAAGGCCGAGGACAAGTACAACCGACCACGGAGAGATGAGTATGTGGATTCACCACAAATACGAAATCAGTTGCTGACATGACCTGGTACAAGTTCCAGCTACGCGTGGCATTTGCGCGATCGTGCAAGCCCCAGGTAAGTCCCAAGTTCTGATCTCCATCCAGGTGACTGTTGCCATCGTCGCCTCGACTTCAACGTTCCCTCGCTCGAGCGCACCATTTTGTGATGTTCGTCCTCTCTGTGATTTTCGCCTCGGTCGTCCTGGCTATAATATCCAACCGCCTTGGTTCCCCATGTCAATGCATGCCAGAAGTTTTCTATGTCGTTCGTCCGACACAGGCTCACAGGTCGACCTCACATCATTTGCGCTCTGTTCATGTCAGCCGCGTTGCGACGCTTGTGTGTAAGGTTCAAACATGTCGTCCTTCGCGCTTCCTTGGTGCTGGCAAGTCTGCAGTCGCATCTTCCCCCAACACACATTGCTTCGTGCTTAAGCGGGGAATCGAATGTATTGTAGAATTCGGAGATTGCTCGCTCAGAGACTCGGCTTCCGGAAGCTCGGTGCCAACCATGATGGCCCAGGAGGTTAAAATACATGTATTCTTCTATCCTTACGGTATGCACCGTTTCCTAACCTCGCGTCTGTATACGGCACGGCTCGTTAGTTTCCTGCTCTACTGTACTGTACATGGTGGCGTCCGGCATGAGAATGAGGCTGGAAATTAGGGTTCGACCCTTGCCCGTTTCTCGCAGATCCCTGCAACGCGACAGCTGTGCTTTCAACACCATGCTCCTCCGTCTCGAAAAGCACATCCATTCCACTGCCTATTGAAGGGCTACCCAATCTCTTGCACATGTTGCATAGCTCGCTGGACAGGAGCACCGTTCGTGATGATACGATAATTCTGCACGCATCTCAACCTCCACAATCAAACGATCGATCGTCACTCGTTCACATGCCAAATCTACGTACGCGATAGAAACACATACCCAGCATGCTGCTCTTCTCGACACTGGCACTGCTAGGGCTACTGGCCTTAGCAGCTGCGCAAGATTACTACAAGGTAAGCTGATGCACCTACTCCTTTGCACACCGTCTGCTAACGCTGTCGTCCCAGATCCTCGATTTGGACAAATCGGCCTCGGACCGAGAGCTCAAAAAGGCATATCGCCGTCTATCCAAGAAATACCATCCCGACAAGAATCCCGGCGACGAACAAGCGAACAAGAAGTTCGTCGAAGTTTCAGAAGCGTACGAAACGCTCGCCGATAGCGAACTGCGCAAAATCTACGACCAACACGGCGCGGAAGGGGTCAAGCAACACAAACAACGAGGACAAGGTGGAGGAGGGCCTAGGAATCCCTTCGACATTTTCAACCAATTCTTCGGAGGCGGAGGGCACTTTGGACATGGACAGCGAAGAGGACCCGATATGGAGGTCGTCATCCGGACGCCCTTGAAAGATTTCTACACCGGGGCGGAACATGAATTCAAGGTGGAGAAGCAGGTTGTGTGCCCCAAGTGCGAGGGATCCGGTTCGGAAGACGGACACCGAGACCAGTGCGGCAAGTGTGGTGGGCACGGAATGGTGATCCAGAAACAAATGCTCGCCCCTGGCATATTTCAGCAAATGCAGATGCAGTGTGACCAGTGCGGCGGAGCGGGCTCGACGGTGCGGCACAAGTGCAAGACGTGTGGGGGAGCACGAGTCGTGCGCAACGAGGAGAGCTATGATATCACGATCGAGAAGGGCATGCCCAAGGGTGCCAGCGTGGCGTATGAGAACGAGGCGGACGAGTCGCCGGACTGGGAGGCGGGCAGTCTCGTGGTGCAGGTTGCGGAGCAGGAACCTCGCATTGCCGACGACGAGAAGGAGCGCACCGACGGGGTGTACTTCAGGCGGAAAGGCATCAACCTCTTCTGGACCGAGGTGCTCTCTCTGCGGGAAGCCCTGTTTGGCGAATGGACACGCAACCTCACACATCTCGATGGACACGTTGTGCAATTGTCCCGACAGAAAGGGCACGTCATCCAGCCCGGCGCCGTCGAGATCATCGAGGGCGAAGGGATGCCGGTGTACAAGCACAAGGAGGGCGAAGGGCCAGCGTATGGCGCGCTGCATGTCACCTACACCGTCGTACTTCCCGACCAGATGGAGAGCGGGATGGGGAAGGAGTTGCACGCCGTGTTCGAGAAGTACCGGAAGAAGAGCGGCGTCAATCTGGACCATGACAGCGGGAGGCCGGCGCGGACGCATGACGAGTTGTAGGATCATTGATCGGAGAAATAGAGACAGTATCTCGGTTGAGAGACATGGATGTCATGCATGGATTAGCGGGGGGGGGGGGGGGGGGGCGGGGGGCGGGGGGGGGGGGGGGGGGGGGGGGGGGGGGGGGGGGGGGGGGGGGGGGGGGGGGGGGGGGGGGGGGGGGGGG